>OY757258.1:8511410-9116280 GCA_963584085.1 Pyrausta aurata | reverse complement strand
CACCGCCTCGGACACCTTGGCCGTCATGGCGTTAAGGTCCGCCTTGACCCGTGGGCATCTAGTGCGGCACCATAGTTTCTTGAGGGCTTTCTTCTGTTGAAGTTGTGCCCTCAAGAAAAGCGGGAGCTGGGGGCGTTTCTGGGAGGGGGGCGGCACCTTCTCGGTATGCGCCTCCTTCGCCTCCCTCATCCGCTGGGTCAGTTGGGCCACCGCGGCGTCGATCTCGGCTGGGGTGGAGATCGGGCCCTCAATGGTCAGGTCCTTAAGGGCCGCCTTGTAGGCCGGCCAGTCTACGCGGGACCTGGGCGGACGCACTCTCACCGCCGCTAGTGAGGTCGGCACTGTGATCAGCAGGGGGAGGTGCTGGGTGTCGCCCTCGTAGAGCACCTCCGTGGACAGGGGGTAGCGCAGGCCCTTGTGGAGGACCACATCCAGGACGTCTGCCTCGTGGTCCGTCTCGCTGGGGATGTGGGTCGGGGCATCCGTGCCCACCGATGTCCCTGGTGGTGGTGGCGTCTAGCAGGCGACGGCCGTCGGCTCGTGTGATGCGAGAGCCCCACTGCACGTGCTTGCAGTTGAGGTCGCCTGCTAGAATTGTCGGGTGGTCCTCGACGAATATTTCGTCGAGGTCGGACGGGTGGAATGTGGCGGTCGGTGGGCGGTAGGCGGCGTAGATGCGGAGTTCGTGGGATGATGTTGAGACCCTGATCCCCAGGGAGCTCAGGGTCTTGAACTCCGCCCACGGCAGCTCCTCGTGGATCACGTCGCGCCTCACCGCCACCGCTGTGCCCCTGTAGGCCGCACCCTGTGGACTCACCTCATCCCTGCGGTAGATGTGGTAGTTGGGCAGGGAGAAGTGAGTGGACGGCCGTAGGTGGGTCTCGCCCAGGAGGACGATGTGGGCGTCCTGCGACTGGGCGAGCTGTTGGAGCTGCTGCTTCTTCCCGCTGATCCCTCCGGAGTTCCAGTAGATCATGCGCAGTGGTTCATCACGAGCTGGGCCAGCCCGTTGATGATGGCTGCGCATGGGTCCATCCCCTGACCTATCTGGATCAGCAGGGTGTGCAGCAGCTGGATGACCGCTTGAAGAGGGAGAGTGGGTGCCCCCGTCTGTTGCTGGTGGTGATGGGGGAGAGTTGGGGGTGCCTCTGGGGGAGGTTGGGGCCTCGAGTAGGAGATCGGGGCCGGGGGTACCCGACTTGCGGGCCCGCTGGGGGCCTGAGAAGGAGGGTGGGGGCGGGGGGGACGGAAGGCCGTTTTGGGCCGACTGGCGGGTCTCGGGTCCCGTTGGGCCGACTTCGGCCTCTGCGAGGGCCGAGAAGCTGGGCGGGGAGGCTGTGGTGCCTCGGTAGTCCTCCGAGGAGGGGGGAGGGGTGTTGCCACTGCCTGTGGGGGGATGGCGTGGGCTGCGGTGTTGGTCCCCTCGCAGGCAAAATCCTGGGGTGCTTGGGGGGGGGTGGTTGGTCTGGCGGCTTGCGTCGGAGTGGACGCAGCCGCAGGTGGGCCGGTGTTCGCCTCCGTGCGGCGGCGGCGTCGGCGGCGCCTGCGCCGGGCTACTGCGGGGGCGGGGGCGCCCCTCTCCGTGGCGGGGTTGGCCGGGGCGGCCAAGGTAGACCCCGCCTGAGCGGTCGTGGGCGCTGTGTTAACCTGCGCCGGCGGAGCGGGCGGCGCTGAGGCGCGCGTCGGGCCGTCGGAGCGGGGGCGGGCAGGCTGGCGTGCGGGGGCATTAGGTAGCGGAGGGGGGACTGTCGTCCCCATTCGCCTTGCCTCGCGCAAAAATGCCTTGCAGCGGCGGTCGTTGGCTGCATGGCTCTGCGCGCAGTTCGCGCAGGTGGGCGGGTCTGTCCTCGAACGTGGGCAGTCGGCTGCGGGGTGGTTCCCGGCGCAGCGGACGCATTTGATCGGCCTGTGGCAGTTGGCCGATGAGTGGCCGAACGCCTGGCACCGGTGGCACTGCGCGGGGCCCTTGCGGGGGCGCCATGCCTCCACGATGACGCCGGGCATGTTCAGCAGCTCGTCCACTGCGTAGAGTCGAGCGAGCTCCTGGTTGGGCAGGTGCTCCAGCTCGACATGGAAGAGGCAAGCAGGGTTGCCCCTCTTACCTCTTATCCCTCTTATGTGGGAGGCAAAGAAGCCGCGCTCCTCGAGGGCTTCTCGGATTAGGTCGTGCGGTGTGTCGGCCGGCAGCCCTCTGATGGCCACCTTAGTCGGGCGCTCCTCTGGCGGGGAGTAGCAGTACCATGCCACTGTCGGGTCTGCTTTCTCCGCTTCCGTCAGGTAGGCCTGGACGGCGCGGAACTCTTCGGGGCTCTTGGGGAGGAATCGAACCCCCTTCCCAAAAGGCCGCGCGTTAGGCGGATGGCCCAAGGCCCGCTTGATGCGTTCAAAATGAACGCACCAATTCGGTAGGTTCTCCACTATAATAGGGGGATATCCCCTTACCTTGGGCTGGGTAGGTGGTGTGGCTGGCTGGGCAACGGTCTCGGTGGCGGCCGGTGGCGTCGGAGTGCGGCGAGGGGAGGCTGGCGGGCTCCTCCATTCCCGCAGCGCACGGGCGGTCGGCGGCTGGGAGGCCATCGTCGCATATGACGTCGAGGTTGACGCCATTGCGGACGATGCCGAGGGCTGCGAGGCCGATGTCGAGGTGGACGGATGCGGAGCGGAGTGGTCGTCCTCTTCGTCCGACTCCGACGAGGGCGATTCGACCTCCTGACAGAGGCGCTTCTCTTCCTGGGCCGAGCTAAAGCTGTCCTCGGGAAGGGGCCTTCTGCGTGGGTCACGCGGGTGCGCCTCTCTTGCGGTCAACACGGATGGTTGCTCAGCAACCAACGCTGCTGGTTCCGGGCGCGTGATAGGCCTGAACGGCGACGGGGCAGTAGGGCGCTGCTCGGTGCTCGCTCTAGGCGGTCTCGGCGGCGCGGAGAGGATCGGGATTGCCGATCTGGCTGGTGGGTTGGTGGTGGGCGCTGTGGCCCTACGGGGCCACGAGCGACCTGGGTCCGGAGGGACGCGGTCTCGATCACTCATATTGATAACAATACACTATGATTCGACACTGAGAGGGTAAACACGGAAAAATAAATAAAAATAAAAGGTGGGTACGTGCCAAAAATAGAAAAATAAAAATAAAAATACTACGGAGGGTAGTTGGACAAAGGCTGGCCTAATGGTCGCACGATTATTTTAAACACTAAAATAATGGTACACTAACACACAACTTAAAACAAAACAAGCACAAAGCGTCAAATTCGCGGAATAATTGTCTCAAGATGAGCGTAAAGGGGGGGGCGTGTCACTCACGGAACGCGGGCGGGCACTGTGTAGGGAGGGTGGGTCACGACCAGCGTCCTGTGAAGGGAGGTGCGTAAACAACATCCAACGTCCTAAACAACTGGCTGTACGCCCGACGCGGGCCTTTATTTATACTTATTTGGTACTCGATCTCACTCTCGCTTCGGACGCCTCCCTCGCACCTACGCACATATGCGAGGGAGTGAGACCCGAGTCGCACGTACAGTCTTTACATTTTTCTTATTTATTCTGTATAGAATAGGGTGTATACCCTAATTACATTATTTACTTTATTATGCTTAATATCTAGCGGTCAAGCCAATTGTGATCCTGTCCTTTACACTGGTGTTATGAAAATTAGAAACTAGATAAGGTAGGGATCACAACACCCGGACCCGAGACCTCAAAGAGGAATCTGGCGTGCTAGCCGCTCAACCACGGATGTCGTCGAAGTAGAAAAGGGGCCGTACTATCATGAGTTATAAGCAGTTTACGCGCTTATAATTAAGCCGCTTGCAGAACGCTATTTTAACGTTTTGAATTTTGTCCCAAAATGCATGGAAAGCATGTCAAGCTCCCAGGCTTTGTAACTTTTCCTACACATTTTCTATCAAAATGGAATACGTCAAAATAGCATTGTTTGAGCGGCTTTGCTGTAGTCTGGAGAGGTGCTAGTAAGAGCTTACTTTGAAGCCTATTTAGTTACGGTCGCCACTTTGTTAGAAATAAGTACAAAAATTGGTCAATTCCTTCTTTACTGTAAAATCTCTGTTTTCCGAATCACTTAATATGTTCTTCTACTCGTAAATTTGACAACAAAACCATTAAACCCAACACTTATAGATTGCGTCTTTTACGATAGCAATTCTCAAGCGATCAAGTAGGTGATACCCCTGCCATATTGACCAGCTAGCAAAATACCTACCTCAATATTTTCCAGGACTTGAACTCAAGTTTAGACGTTGAATAACTTGATTAGATCCTATTTGGACATCAAGTCAGGTTGACTCAATCATAGTTTTCTGTACGTTATTAAAAATAATGCTGTTGAAGATTATTATAGGTATAATAGATAAGTTGCATGAAAAAGAAATAACTTTGTATAATTAAATTTATTATTTGAATCCATAATTCTGTCATGTGAAAGACGACTCAAAATAAAAATCAAGCTTTTACAGTAAAAATCTCGGTGAATAAAGAAATCAACTATGTACATTGTGTGGTTTTCATTTCTAGATATAATTCATGGACTTCGCCGTATATTCCTTTCTGATTTGATCGTGATAAATGTGTGCTCCCGTGACGTTTCGTGTTTACCTAGGTTTGATTAATGGAATGTACTGAACCACTATTGTTGTTTCTTTGTGAAAAGGAGGTATTATGCTGAATAAATAAGACTTGAGATTAGAGGAGCTTTGAACATTTCGGAGGTTGTATATTATTCATGGCGCTTTAAAAGGTCGTGCCTGTTACCTCCGGTAACGAGTATTTATAACCAAAAAATGTTTTTAATCCAATGACTAATGATGTTATAATGGAAGGTGTAAAAGCTCCTAAGCCCTCGTACATATAAACCACGTTTCAAAATGTACCCTATACTGTTTTAAAATTACCGAGAATACTAATTTATCAGCCCTTTCTTAGAAATTCACACATTTTTATGTGAGTATTTTTTAGAATTATTACATTGATAAAAACTCGAAACTGTTACATACCAATATTTTTATTAAACCTCTCATCACATCCTTGACTACACACTCATTAAAATGGAGTGAAAATAAAGCCGGCACCATTGTTGTCTTTGGAAACTATACCGAGCTCATATTTATTCATAGACATTATAACAGACAACTCGAAGGCTTTGGCACAGTCTCAACAGCAGGTGTTACATTATTTTCGACTACTCCTCGCCTTGAACTAAGCTAGCTTTTGTGTTCAGTAATATCATAACCTGTATGTGTGGGATTCCATTTACATTTAGAGAACTCCGTGAATTGACCCGAATTGGAATGGCAGCGATATTCTATAAGTGTCAAATTCGGTTATCGAGAATGTATACGATTTTCAGTTTGAATGTTGAATGCCAAAATGTTTGATAAAAGGTAATAAAAATTATAATTGGTAAACAAAGTTAGTGAATCTGATCGTGACATTAGAGAAACGAACTTCGGTTACTTTGATTCCTGTTTGCTTATGTTTTACCTCCCTTAGAAATGATATTAGGCTATCGTTTTACCTTGACTGATATAGTTTTTGTTCAGTTTAAGCCCCTTTGAATCCATGATTGTATTTTTTACGATCGTTTGTTTTATGTTGATTGGTTTCGAATTTGGTTCATATCTACTGATAGGATGTAAAATATTTATGTTTATTGTAACACTTAAATCTCTAATGTTATTTATTATTCAGTGAAGATGCAATGTTATAAAATATATTAGCTTTAATAAGATATCCGGTTGACAGTAGCGCCATCTATTCTTTCTCTTTAAATTATTAACCTGATATCCTCTTAACAGCGCCACCTATAAGAGTTTACTGTAAAATAATAATTCCAACGGATGTCCGTTTTGCAGCGCCATCTTTATTTAATTTGTTAATTATTAAATATCATATCTATACGGATTTCCGGCTAGCAGCGCCACCTGTAAATTGTATTTGTTAAAGGACTAGGAAATATATATCAATATGAAGGGATATCCGCTTAGCAGCGCAATATGTAATACTTTGTTTCTGGGTATAAAAGCGCATGCAAGCCAGAAATAGTGCAGTGTCCGTCAGTGTCCATTAGAGATCATTAGTGTTCATTGAGTGTTCTTTAGTTTATTGTGAAATATCCAGAAATATACTCTTTTTATGTGACTTTGTGAGTTTCTTTGTGCATCGGGCTTAACACTACTTACATATGAATTTTACTTATTTTCGTTACGTGTAGGTTCTACACATTTAGATGGTTACATTGTCTCAAGAACGTTAGTATTTACGAAACAAAGAATTATTTTGTATTTTGCATTATAATAATGTTTCGCCCAGGCCCAACTTTTTAGTACTAGAACACCCTTTTGTATTCACCGAAAATATACGTTGTTTTAAGGACTTAGATTAGACCTTAGTAACTAGTCTTATGCAGTGTGAATGTGAGTCTGCGTCATGGCATTCTCGTTTAATCTCGCGGACACGAATGCGAGGACGCCCATTGCCCACATATGGGATTAGGGCCAAGCGACCGCAGATGATTAGGGTTGTCTCTACATTTTTTTTAAATTTCCGTATAGCTGAAAGCGGTGGTAAAATTGATTAAATTTAATAGATTTCACACATAACTATCTAAGTTTTAACTACTTTTATGTCTTCATTTTTGCTGTTATATATATATAAAATTACAAGAACTATAGGGATGTGTTATTCAAGTTTATATTGATTTAAGGTGTTATAGTTTTTTTAGGCGCAAGACAAAACACGCAATCTAAAGAATAAGAAATTCTTAATCTCTAGACATTTTCTTAAAGTGCTAGCCCTACATATAACCCGACCAGTTTACGGTTATGCGAGTGCACTTACGAGTGCTCTCCGCACGGCGTCCAACTCTACACGTTTGGTTTATATTTTATAGTTATGATTAGGATATAACCGCTTAACTTGTGTGTGGAGCTCGCCCAGCCAACACTTACGACGTGGAATTTACTCTTAATAAGGAAGAGAAGATTTGTAAACTTACTTTGTTGTACAAACAAACACTGGTTGTTATGCTTGTATTGCTTTCCCAAAAGCATTTTGAAGACGAGCGGCACAGTCTTGCGGAGAGAGGGTACATATAAAATCATAAAAAACCGGCCAAGTGCGAGTCGGACTCGCGCACCGAGGGTTCCGTACAAACCTGCAAGGTTTACAAAGTTCGTTCATTACGACAATCGAGTCATAACTATGGTATTTTTATTGCAAAATGAAATTCATAACATTACAATGGGGAAAGATGGAGGAGCATAAATTTAAGACAAAGATCTCTTTATCGTTTAAGTAATCCTTTATTTTATATTAACACATATCATTTATCTATAATATAACTGAAACACTTATACTAGCCTTGCAGCAGACTTGCGAAAGTTCTTTTATTAAAGTTATTTATTTACTAAGTTTTGTAGTCACTATTTAGAAATCTGGTTCAAAAATATTAATTAAGGTTTTCGGAATTTTTCCTTTATGTGTGCTATAAAACGTTGCTTCATGCCAAATTTCAAGATTCTAGGTCGACTGGAAGTACCCTTTAGGTTTTGATTCCCTTGCGAGTACTTGCGAGTTTCAAAATATGCAGCTTAAATTGCTGTTTCTTTTGATTGCGTTGACATAGAAGTTTGATTTTGTTACAGCTTAAAGGTATTATAGACCTGAGTATTTGGTATGAATTTCAATTTAATACCTTTACGCGTTTATGAGGAAATGGGTAGTAAGTTTAAAATTATTAAAAAAATATATATTATGTGATGTAACTAAAAATTAATGGTTTGGTTTGGTTTTCTTTATCTATGCTATAAGACATTGCTTCGTACCAAATTTCAAGATTCTGAGTTCACGGGAAGCACCCTGTAGGTTTTGATTCCCTTGCAAGTGTCGAAAATTTGCGGCATAAACGGCTGTATCTTTTGATTGCGTTGGCTTAGAAGTTTGATTTTTTCACAGCTTCAAGGGACAGTAGACTTGAGTAATTGATATAAATTTCAGCTTCATACCTCCACGCGTTCCTGAGAAAAAGGGTCTTGACAGACGGACGGACGGACGGACAGACGGACAACAAAGTGATCCTATAAGGGTTCCGTTTTTTCCTTTTGAGGTACGGAACCCTAAAAATCATCGTTCTGAAATCTTTCCGACTTAATTCCATTTTCGTTGCGTACGTAGATTTCAAATCTTTCCCGCCAATTGTTTTATTTTTATTACTAAGAAGGTTGCAACGTTTGAAAAAGTATAACATTCGTAATTCAAATAGTTCCGATTAACAAGAAATGCAAAACCTATTACAGCTAAAACCCGCTTAACATTACAAAATGTAGACCCGAAGCAAATTGGTACAAGTTGTATTCTATTAATTAAGAAGCAACATCCGTACTAGTTGTTTAGGAACAAGGATCAAAGTTCGACTAGCTGATGAAGCGTAATCGCTGGCTGTTGTTCTGAATCTGGAAATTCTACGTGTAGATAGATACTGCAAACCGAGCGCCAGTTTGTTTGTTAGAGTGGTTGACAATCTAAGACAGATGTAGCTGTCTGCTTTTAGAGCGCTTTCACACCTACAGTGTGACAAGGATCTTCTGGCCAACAGATGACATTGACAGGGGGGCGCTAGCATTCAATAAGGTAGCCAAAGCAGGAAAATATCCCTTGATTCGGGGAGTTTATTATTTATTAGGGTCTTTTTTTACCCATCCATGGCAAAGTCAAAGAAGAGATTTCTTGGATGGAAATGTCATTTTCTACCATACCAGATGCATATCATGTATGTTCCACCGATTTTCGGCGCAAAACAATTGTATTATTAATAAAAACCATTATAAATTAATACTTTATATTAGGTGTTTAGCTCTACGGTATTTAAAAAGAATCATATTAATGATTTACACAGAACACGTACGAAAATAAAACAAAAGGGAAAATCGGAAAATCTCTTGTAAGATTGGGGAGATTTCGTTACACTCGATCTGGCAGCCGCTTTTTAGGGTTCCGTAGCCGAATGGCAAAAAACGGAACCCTTATAGTTTCGTCAAGTCTGTCTGTCTGTCTGTCTGTCTGTCTGTCTGTCTGTCTGTCTGTCTGTCTGTCCGTCCGTATGTCACAGCCACTTTATTCTGAAACTATAAGCATCACATAGCTGAAACTTGGTAGGTAGGTGTATTTTGTTCACCGCTTTCCGATCCAGATACAAAAAGTTAGAAAAAATAAAATTTAAGGGGGGGCTCCCATACATGAAACTAAAACCTAAAAATTTTTTTTTACTCAAACATATGCGTGTGGGATGTCTATGGATAGGTCTTTTAAAATGATAATGAGGTTTCTAGAACCATTTTTTCTAAAAGTGTAAGGTTTGAGATATAGACGCTTCCAAAGTGGTGAAATGGGCGTCCCCCCCCATCTAACTTTTGAACTAAGAAAGTGAAAATTTTGAAAAAAATTTATAATGTAGATCTCAACAAAAACTTGCAACGAAAATTGGTTTGAAGGAGATCGAACCAGTGGTTTCTGAGATATTGCACATTTTTATCAACCGCAAATATAACTTTGTCTTTCATACAAACACTATGAAAAACAAAGTTATTTTTGCCGTCGCAATATATTGTGATGTTTTCGTTAAGTGAAAGTAAGTGGACCCTGAATTTAGTTAAGGGTGGCACGGAACCCTCAGTGCGCGGGTCCGACACGCACTTAACCGGTTTTTTGAATTTGACAGCGTTAGTTCCGACTGTCACCGTTGGCCAGAAGATCCATGTCGCACTGTAGGCGACTTTGGCAGCGCTGCTGATAATTTCATAAATAAATGACAGCAGTAAGCCTTCACATTTCTCACATGTTCTGTGTTGGACACAACAACAGTTCACTGTAAATAGGATTTTTCTTTCTACTTCTTCGTATTAATTATATCAGATTTACAATTTAACTACAAAGCGGAAAAGTTTTTTTTTAAATACCGACATCTTGCCAGTATTTATTTTATTTATACTTTATTGCGCAACAAAAATTGTACAAAAGGTAGACTTAACACCATATGGCATTCTCTACCAGAATAGATTTAGTTAGATTAGATTAAAAAAAAAAAAAAAAACATGACTGTGAATCATGTTGTTGTTCCCAAAATTTGTTATTTAAATTAAATAGGACGTGCTTAATTGCTTTTACCCTCTGTGTTTTGTAGCGAGGGATGTGATGCGTCACTGTGCTTGAGGTCAGTCCTTTTGATGAGGTTTTTTGCCCAATTGTGGGTCAATCAAAATCAGCTGTGACTTGTATAATGAAATATCCAAGGACGCCATACCTGTCTCCTTCGTCGCTTAGCAACCGCTTGGCTGCTAGCCAATCAAATGCATCGAAGCATAGCAACGTCGTCTGTTTATGACTCTTTGTGATATTGTGACACATGTGACCTGCACTGTCAAGTTTGTGACTTGTATTTGTTTTTTTATAATAATTGTGTTTATTGTTGTGTATTATATGTTATTTAGTATTTAATTTATTTTACAGTTCTATTTTAGTGGGTAAGTAACTCTATGTTCTATGTTTAATTCCCCTTGTGTGTCTTCTGTGCCCCCTAACGTACCCTGCAATGTCTCCTCGGAGAACTTAGCCCGCTGCCCGCTTTGCCCACAGGCTCGTTATTTTAAAGGCCAACGTGGTCTCAAAATTCACACTAGTAAAGTTCACACATCATCAACTTCTTACAATTTAAATAATCAAAATATTTCTCTTCCCCAACCCCCTACTTCATCGTCAGAATCATTTGATAAACGAATCTCTTTTTATAAACATTCATTACCTATTATTAAACGCATTCCTCGTGGAGCCCGCCAAGCGGTCGCTTTTTCTTTAAACTCTTCAATTTCCAGAGTAGTTTCTGAAAATTCTCTTGAGGCTTGGGAAGATTTATTTAGTTTCAGTTATAGAGTTCTGCATATCTCTCCAAGTCATGATAAAACTTGCTCATTAACACAAAAAATTAAAGAAAACTGTCTTTCCGCCACATTCCCCAATCCATCTTCCGGTTCACTTTCATACACTTCCCCTTTCCGACCCAATATTTCTTTCAATGGCAAATTAGTAGAATCAAAACTTAGTGATGGTGATATAAAAGGGGCAGCTCGTCTTTTATTTTCCGACGACCTCATTGCTCCAAACACCCCAGACACCCTCGCAGCGCTTAAAAGCAAACACCCACCCTCAGCCAACAATTCTCAACTACCTGACCAACCTTGCCCTTCGCAGCATGCACTGGTCACAACTTCTGATGCTGTATTAAAAGCTATTAACTCCTTTCATAGCGGCTCTGCCGGGGGTATGGATGGCCTTACTCCACAGCATCTGAAAGATTTGATGGGTGCCAGCTGCGGAGAAGCCGGTTCGACCCTTCTTCGGAATTTAGTGAGCCTCGTTAATTTAATGTTATCAGGTAAAGTAAATCCTTTATTTACAAAGTTTTTATATGGCGCAAACCTCTGCGCACTTAAAAAAAAGGATGGTGGTATTCGGCCTATTGCCGTAGGCTGCACTTTTAGGCGTCTTGCGGCTAAAGTCTGCTGCTCTGAGATTTCGCAAAGCCTAGCAACTTATTTTGAACCGCTCCAACTTGGGTTTGGCATTAAGGGTGGGTGCGAGGCCGCTATCCATTCAGTTCGAACTTTTCTATATAATAATTCCAATGACGTCTTTCTGAAAGTAGATGTTAAGAATGCTTTCAACTCCATCGATAGGGCTACCCTGTTGTCGCAAGTAAAAGCACAAGCTCCGAATATTTACCCCTTTCTTTGGCAGTGCTATAGTACCCCAAGCAACCTTCAATATAAAGACAATATTATTCATTCTGCAGTAGGGTGTCAACAGGGTGACCCTCTCGGTCCTGCCATTTTTGGGCTCTCGATTCATCCTTTTTTAAGTCTGTTAAATTCCAAATTCAACGTGTGGTATTTAGATGATGGATCCTTAGGAGGCTCTCCGGATATAGTTTTAGCTGACCTTATTTCTTTAATTCAAAATTTTAGCTCTGCCGGTTTGGAGCTAAATTTTTCTAAATGTGAACTATTCCTTCCAGATTCATTACCTGATGCAGAATTGATCATTCAAAATTTTAGAAAAGCTGCCCCTAATATTAAAATTATTAAAAATGACTCACTTCGTCTGCTTGGATCTCCAATTTTGGAAGAGTCTTTTGCCCCTTTTGTAGATGAAAAATTGCAAAATTTTAATGACGTTTTGGAGCGCATTGTCCAAATTAATACTCATATGGCCTACACAATTATTCGATATTGTCTTTTTGTCCCTAAGTTCACTTACTGCGTTCGTTCTTCACATTTTTGGAAATTTCCAGGTCTCTGTACCAAATTAGATGACGCTATACGACGTTGTATGTCATCAGTCTTAAACATCTCCTTTGACGATCGGACCTGGACCCAGGCCACCCTTCCAATCAGGTTTGGTGGTCTGGGCATTCGCAAAATTTCAAGTGTAGCTCTTCCTGCTTTTTTGTCCTCGGCACATGGCACTAAAGAGCTAGTAGGAAAAATTCTGAATAAGTCTGGAACACCTTGTATTGCGTATTTGGCCGAGGCAATACATTTTTGGAAACAATTATGTTCTGAAGAGCCTCCTATAACAGTTTCATCTCAAAAGCTTTGGGACGAGCCGATCTGTAAACTAGAACGGAATAATTTACTAAACACGTCATCTAGTCTTGCAGACCGTGCTCGTCTCCTTGCTGTGGCCGAATGGGAGTCAGGTCTTTGGCTTCACTCTCTTCCTTCTATCAACATTGGCACACTTTTAGATAATTCTACTTTTTCAATATCTTTAGCATTACGTTTGGGGGCCCCTTGCATTGTCCCACACCGCTGCACCTGCGGTGACATGGTGGACTCGCTGGGTCACCACGGCCTTTCGTGCAGCAGAAGCGCTGGGAGAATCCCTCGTCATGCCACTCTGAACGACATAATCCGCAGGGCTCTTGCTACCGCTTCAATTCCAGCTATTCTTGAACCGAATGGGTTGGTCCGGAGCGATGGTAAGAGGCCTGATGGAATGACTCTGGTTCCGTGGAGGAGGGGACGGCCGCTAGTGTGGGACGCGACTTGCGTCGATTCCCTGGCTCCATCTCATCTTCCACAAACCTCTTCTAGAGTTGGAAGCGCTGCTGCTTCCGCTGAGTCTCTCAAACGGCGCAAATATGCTGGGCTAAGCAGCTCCTACATGTTTGAGCCGTTTGGGGTTGAGACTCTCGGGCCGTGGGGGCCTAGTGCACATCGCCTGTACAATGATTTAGCCAAACGGTTAATTGATTGTACGGGCGACCGGAGGGCTGGCGCATTCCTAGGCCAAAGGATTAGTTTGGCGATCCAGAGAGGAAATGCAGCCAGCCTTCTCGGTACCATGCCGCGAACTCAGGTGGCAGATTGGGGAAATTTGTATTATTTGTAAATAGATATATATATATTTTTTTTAATTTTGTGAGAAATGTTAAATTATTTATTTAAAGGTTGAATAAAGTCCAAAAAAAGCCACAGAAAACGATTAGATTAGATTATTAAGGCAATCGGTTGTTTGAGGAACGTCCGTTTTTGTGTAGTATGTGCCAGCAATTTTCGTTAAAAAGTGGTTAGGCATTGAGCGACCTAGAGGTCGACCGTACATTTGTAGTGTAACCCGTTTTGATCACATTGCGTTCTATCTATTTTCTTTATATAGTAGAAGAGCAACGAAGACCTATCTTCTGATTTTTAAGAGTTGCTTAGGGCCAGTTTTTTGATCCATGTAATGGTAAAGTTACGTTACTAGCGGTCCAATATATACGAATGTGTGTGTTTTGTAAAAAAAATTCATTAACCAATGGTCATTATAATAGCCTTTCTGACATTTTGATACCGTAATTTTACCATTACTATCGGTTAAAAAACTGGGCCTTGAGCCGAAGGGTAAAAAAAATGGTTTAAAAATCAATCTAATCTCTTTTTAGGTATGAATACTTTCTTTTTTTAGGGTTGTAATTTTCTTTTACAAAAGTAAACCCTACAAACTCCTCCAAAGCTGTTCAATGATGTATGCATAACCACGGTTCGAAGGCCCTGGGATAGATAGATAGGGCGCCAAAAGTATCGCGAATGTTCTATAAATAATTACGCCAACAATAACAAGACGATTCATCGCCATCAATCATTAGTGGTGAGGATGATGTATGGCCGTATCAACTGTTCGCGAGTGATATACTAACAAACAACTCTATCATAACCGAAGGGTTTATTGAATACACTTTGTACGGCTAAAGTAGAGATAGCGACTTATGTTGAACAAAGTCATAAAATAATAAGGAGAAAACGGAAACACGCGAAATTCGTTCAAAAATGACTAGGGGAAGATTATCAGGTGCATATTTTTGTTTTATCATTATCAGCCAAAGGACGTCCACTGCTGAACATAGGCCTCCCCACGGCTTTCCGCAGCGACCGATCCAGTTTGATTCTACGATCCTTACTAGGTCGTCTGTCCATCTTGTCGGTGGACGTCCTACGCTGCGTCTTTGATCAAAGTTTCCTATCATCAAATTGATCGCACATAGAAAGTTATAGCTGATACCTACCTCATAATTATTGTTATAGTTAAAAATCTTTAATATTAGTACCCAGAACCGAGAGAGAGACCCGACCTCAGATGAACTGAGAATAAGGGCTGGAAATGATGATGATGAATATATGTATTAGTACCTACGAGAGCAAGCGATGTTTTAAATTGCGTTAGGATTACTTCTCTTTTATGGTCATTCGGATTCAGGAACCGAACGCCAAGTGGCCGATTAAGTTATGGGCTGAACATAAAGAAAAATACGAATTGTTTTAGTTGTAATGCTTTGAGTGTATTGATTTGCTAGGCTCGCCGGTCCATTAGGCTAATAGCAGCCCAGTGAGACGGCAAAAGGAGATTAAGCCATGCTCAGTCATCGCTTTTCGTTACAGCTATTAATTGATAAGTGGGGCACTGAATAGATTGCTTTGAAAAAGGTTTTTACGCTGATTGGTTTTAATCTGCAGCCCGGGAAAGGCTTGCCTATTTTCAACGTACCTCTGATGGAGGCGGCGGCTTATCTTTTTTGTTGCCAGGATTTTATATGGTGCTCCTGTGAAAAATACAATTTCAAAGTGCAAAACTTTTCAGGTTACATTGATATGCATCGAAAATCAAACTAGAATGTGGACCCATTATTTAAAGAAAAATAAATCGAAGAATAGGAATAAGACCACGAGTAAATTGGATCTAAGAAAATCAAACATTTCCTCGGTATATCTTTTAAGGGAGCGGTTTCATATATGGAAAATCGTCCCAACTTTGGTAGTAACAAATATCGTCTATGAGGCACCGATTTTATTGCAAACTGGAGCCAAGAGGCCGCAACACTATTGAGTCGTAATTCTTCATGGTAAGATATTGTTACTCTAGCCCAGATATCGGCAGTTTGTATAATAAGTCGATAGAGATCGTCGTTTCGACCCCCGTAAGAGTCGCATCAGAATTTGTTTGGGTTTACTAGCTAGGGTTGCTAGACTTTATGTTAGTCTTACACCCGTATTATTTATGTGTCTAGTTCATATCTACATAGTCGTACGCAATAATGTCTTCATGTAAAGTAAAGGTAGGTACTGACTCCGTAAGTATTTATTTACTTGAAATTAATGAATGTAAGCAAAAATACTATAATGTGTAATCTTGTTTACACTCGATTTTATCTAACGTCTGTAGTAAAGCTGTATAAAGTAAATTTTATGAAAAGAGATTGCTAAAACATAGGAATGTTAGAAATTTGTGATTTCAAAAGGTTGTTTAGGTCATTGTAGAATAAATTGTAAAATATGGATACTATTGTCACAGATACGATAGTACCACTATTATGTAAGTAAAGATTTGTTAGTTATTTAAATTTTGACAACCCTAATTCCGCAAGATATTTTCTCGGTAAGTCGATTGCTATTGTCGTATGCGGTGCCTACTTATTTAATTCCGTCTAGTTTACGGGTCGGCGAAAATTCTGATAGAATTTCATTTCGTTCGCGCAAAGTTAAGTTCTTAATGCAGTAATGGAACATAAATCCCGAAAGATTCTTTATAAGACGTAAAACGTGATCCAATTTACAATGCCCTAATATTCCAGATTTGTTACGATCAACTTTATTACAAATTGGAAACGTCTCAATGTATCCCTTAGGAGCTGCGGACCTCTCGTCTTCGATTTTCATTTTGAGTTATTATATCTATGGTACGAGTGTATAACATTTCCTATCGTGTGTTATTTTTAGTCAAAGTGAACTCTTTTATTTCTGCATCATAAGGACATACATTTTAGGACTTTAAACTTTCGCGTTGCATTGCAATAAGTATTCGTCATGACGGGTCTAAACATAAGTTTTTATTTGCGTTTAGACCCGTCATGTCTAATACTTATTAATAATTTTTAAATTTAATAATAGCTTTATTTAAGCTCTATGCTCTATTATGAGCTTAACGTAGTAATATAATAGTCTAATTAACACGAGAGTATTGATAGTGAAACTATTGCATAATGATTGCATTAAACTTTAAATTTAAAATAAACCCCGTCGCTAAATAAATAAAAAGTTTTAATATATTTTCATAAGATGTGGAACACTCGGGATAAAATTATCAACAATATAAACGAACATCGGTTCACTCGTTTGACAAACCCAAATCGACACGTTAAACTCATATGACCCCTCTCTTTTTGCGTCGGGGTTTAATAAAATAGTAACATTAGTAATGCAAGGCTTAATATGTAGATATGTAGCTGTTATTCAAGAAACGCTCAAATGATAAGAACGCGAATATCCTTACCTTAGAACTTTCGTTAAATTCAAAACTTAATTAAATTCCGATTGACGCAAAACGGGAATCAGCCCTCAGGATTGGACTTGCGCGCGCCTCATTTCATGAAACATGCAGGGCCTCCAAACACAATGGGATTTACCAAATCCCCCGCAAACACTGCTTACTGAATGTAAATTGGACCAATGTTTGTCGCAAACAATTACAATAAGCCCCTTCATGGTGAATTAGAACTGCTTATTGATGTCAGAGGAGACTTTTGTGGAAATATTTTTTTCAACATCGTATTTTTTTATTATTATCTTAAGCTTTTAATGATAAGTATGAGAATAATCCTTGTGATGAGTAATAGTTGGACAGTGTATAGTACCTACTTTATAGTAAAGTCAGTTTTTTTGCTTTGTCCAATATTGTATACAATCTTTTTAGTAAAATTATTTTACTATTTGATTTAAAAAGATCTCAGTTCAACAATGAATTACCCGTGTAGGTTGCGAATTTTGAAAATGAATAATTTTATTAAAAAGGAATTTCAAGATTGTTTACGATATTGGACAAACAAAGAACAACGGGCTTTAGTAACCTGTGGATTGGACACCAAACTTATGGTGTATCCTTGAACTAGTACTTAAGCGTTTGAATTCTACAGGTATGTGCTTGCATAAAGTCTATAGTGAGTCTGCATGCATATAATAGTGGTTCAATTCTAGAAAAATTCAAAGCAAAAATTAAATCAAATCGAAATATAATCTCGGGTCACTTTCAAACTTTTTAACCTCAAACGTTTTTGCCCCGACCCCGACCAATTTAAGCGATTAGCTAGCTCAGCACTTTGGTTTGTAATCTGTAATATAATAATACTTTTATTCTTTTTAATCTTTTACACTGGAAAATAAACTTATTTAATAAGGATCTTTCATCCAGAGTTGGGAAACTCCCAAGATAAAGATGCTCCATCATTCTGCGTGACGCCAGATGACCGATTGTTATTTAGGTTACGTTAAAATTATCTTGTGAGATGAAAATTCTCTTCGTATATTTTTCTAAAAAAATATTCAAAAATAAATC
This sequence comes from Pyrausta aurata, assembly GCA_963584085.1. NCBI lineage: Eukaryota > Metazoa > Arthropoda > Insecta > Lepidoptera > Crambidae > Pyrausta > Pyrausta aurata. Next base: position 9,098,349 of record OY757258.1, on the reverse strand, counting down.
TTTATTGCATTGAATAATCAGCATTTTCTTGGAATTTTACAACTCTAATAGTAGAAGATTATGTCTCATTGAGCTATAGCTATCCGAAAGTTAATATGTGTTCCTAATTTATGCAATATTTCTATGGCAGTTAAGTACTTTCATCAAGCTGGAGTTTATGAACCTAAACCTACTTGTATAATGTTTTCAGAAGATTTTTCTTAGTTTTTTTAAGTCTTCTTACCTTATTTTAACTTTTATCATAATATATCTCATTACACTGTGCAAAACAAAAAGTAAACATTGATCTTACATTTTTAGGGTTCCGTACCCAAATGGTAACTGTCAGTCACAAGGATGTTTCTCAAGAACCGCGATAGCTAGACAGTTGATGTTTCCACAAATTATGTTTATCTGTTGCCAACAACAAATACTAAAAACAAAATAAAAAAAATATTTACGGGGGGCTCTCATACAACAAACGCGATTTGCTTGCCCTTTTTGCTCGATATTAATAATGGCAAAAATATTCATATATGTTGTTTACCTAATCAAGGGACTCGCACTTGACCGAGCTTTTCCAAGAAACCATATATTTTGCGATTTAAAAAAATACACCGGAGCTTCAAACTGAGTTTGCCGCCTCCACTCCCGGTGTCTGCAGTACTCGTAACGGTAACTATGTTTTTCGCTGTATAAATCTGCATTCAAATATATTTCGGATTGTTTCGCAAGTCCGTAGTGTCCCCAACAACTAGTGCCCTCTTTCAAATGCTAATATTTCGGGCAACTGTTTCTTTCGCCTTTGTGAATTTCGAATGCTCCGCTACCTCATTAGGGATCGTGTTTTGTTTATATTTGGGATAAATGATAAATCTGGAATTTTGGAGACTAAACTTTAAAGTATTAAATATAATTTATATACTACTATAATATTGTCATAATTTGTTTTAATAATTATTATTAAACGTGTTCTTTCTGTCTGTCTAATTTGGTATTCATTGACATTAAATAATAATATAATCATAATAAAACACAAACAATTTATATTCAACTCACATGATTTAAGCGCTGGCTTATTATCAGTGAGCGAAATTATTAATGAAATAAAGTTGATTGCGCGATGCGACTCTCATGGGACGCGTTTTGTATTAATCAGCTGTTTATATTCATGGTGTCGCGAAGTTTGAAAACGAACAAACTCGCAACGTTTGAAGTTAGGCCGAACGCTGACGACTTTATTAAATTGGTCCTTTAAAGTTGGCGCTAATACCTCTTTCGAGGTACTTACGAGAAACTTAAGAAAACACAAGGCGAAAATCGTTGGCGAAGATCGCTCACAATGTTATTTTTACTATGAAATCAGCACAAAATACCTTTCTGAAAACGACTCACTGTTCATCAGTTCCTTCATGGCATGTACACATGTGTAAATCAAGCGTAGTCTTTTGTTTTTGCAGTGCTAGGTGACGAACTTTAATTGTAACTAAGATTTGTTCAACCAAAATTATCTAAAAATAACAGAAATTCGTCAACGGTCGGACTTCTAAATCTATTTGGTATGCCTGTAATAACAGCTTGCGCTACCCCTACCGTTGACGCATGACGCAAAACTCCAGTTTTCATGGGCCCCATAACGAAGTCCAGTCATTAGCATTACCATAACAAGAATGGCTTGTCGGTAATAAAATTACAAATGTGGCCATCGGACGTCATTACGTATTCCGACTCACGTCCGGCGCCGGACACCGTCCGAGATAGGGCTGCGCACAAGTCATGTAAACTGGACATAAAACATGTACTCGTAATATAGGTAAGCCGTATCATTGAGACTTCGCCTACGGGGCGCAGGGGCGCGGGGGGAGGCGGTAGCGGGTCGCGCGTGGGGTGCGGGCGGCGTGGAAACACCCACCCACGCCGCTCACTAACCACGCTCTCGTCTTCCCCCCCCCACCCCTTTGCCCCGCAGGCGAGGTCTTAATTTTGTGGTCTACCTATAAGTTCATTCACAATATTTGTTGAGAAAAACTGTTGGAGAACAAATTATGAGCATTGTTCGTAGCATCGTAGCACAATGCTACATGATGTAAGAAACTCGTAGCTCGTAGACTTCCGATAACAACGAAATAATCAATACACATTTCATAGCCTAGATTGTGCGTTTTTACAGTTTTATCATAATTTTATGTCTCAATTTTACTGTTAGATATTTGTAGCAAAACGCTAACGAGACTTCGTAGCATCGTAGCACTCGTAGCATAGTGCTACATAATGATGTTGGAAACATGTAGCATGCATTTTTTTCCAATTTGAACTATCTGGCGAAATGGCAGATTGATTACCGCCCAAGACTTTGCAAGTGTGCTATCAATGGACAACCCTAAAGATAGTGGCACTGAAATTACGCTCATTGTCTGAAATCTACCCTACAGTGTCACATGGTGTGCTAATTGATTGATGCTGCCAATTAAGAAGGTTTTGTGGGTAATACGTACGTTTTTATGTCTTCCTAATTAGGACTGCCAGCTACGTTGACTATGACGTATTAGTATGAACGGGGAGTAATGATAATGCTAATGTGATGATGATGGCACGTTTGGTGCAGAGATAAGCGCTTCTAGCTTCTGAATCAGCAGTCGTGTGTTCGAATCCCGCAAGAGGCAAATATTTGTGTAATAAACATGAACATGTGCATCTAAGTCATGGATGTTATATGAATTTAAGTATTTATGGAAGACGCCCTCGTCATAATCATTGACTGGTGCTTCGTGACACAAGGAAGAAATTGTCTTACTTCGAAACCAGACCTTTCATGTGTTGTCTGAAGCATTTATATATTTATTTATTTATGATCGAAGTTTTGGGACATTATTACATAGTTTGTCATTTTACAGGTTTTTATTAATATTTTTAATATCTAGTGGCCATAATTTATTCGACAGTTGACTTGACTAGGTTTATGATAAATAATATTTTATGAGATATTCATAAATATGTTGTGTAGTTGAAACTTCAAGCAGACCTTATATAGGTAACGTTTCAAATTATTAAATGACTTGAAAGTCTACAAGATCCCTTGTAAATATTGTACTTGCAAGAGTTTACAGCCGTCGCGGAAGACAAACATTGTCGAGCAAATTCTAAACACACGCAAGAAACATCTTTGTTAACTTTATGACTCTGGAGTATTAATTAAAGTACACACGGAACATTTATTCAGTGTTTGTTTTGAGTACACGTGACATTAAATGCAAATTATATTTTCTCTTTGTCCGACACCATTTAACATATGTAGTCTATGCTTTTATGCTAGCGCCATCACAAGTTTCAAAGCTCCAAAAAAAAACTTGGTTCCTGAACGTGCTGTCATCTGTCAACAACTTCATTATGTGTTTTGTGCGCCATGCCGTCACAGTTTCGTGTTATGTTTATTTACAAGTTTAGTGATAATTACGGAATGTATCACGGTTTTGAAGTGTTATTTTCAGCAGTGAAACATGAGGTACATAAAGGAATAGCTGTGAGAATCGGGGAGTATCGGTATGTAACAAAACCTGAGGTCATAAAAAGGAGCGTCTCAATGCGCTGAAATCAAGGTGAGTTTAAATTGTGACTATCAAAATCGAAGATAAATGGCGAAATGAATGTTAAAAGTAAGAATACTTCGTGTATAAAGTTCGTGAAACTGAATCGACAGTGTATTTGTAAGGTTATAAAAACACCAACCTAACAAGGTTATGTTTTGTTTTTTTCTTGCGGCATATTTTCTTCTGGTGAGTTTTATTTTAAGCTTAATTATTGTCTGCCTGACTGACCGTGTACTCTACTATTGACAAAACGGAAATAGAAAATGGTTGTTTTTTCGGTTGACACAAGAAATTCGTTTTTTTCTCACTTTCAAAAATCATACATTCACGGAAAGTGGTTGTACTGGTAACTGAATTAGGAATAATCTATATGTGCGTGCTTTCAAAATGGGATAGAGAAAACAAAATTAAAGAAGAAAATAAGAAAATGAGAAAGGAAACTGCCAAAGAAACAAGAAGAATCAGAGAGTGAGGAAGAGACTCTAATAGGCAGTCCAACAAAGGACAGGTTGCCGCCGAGTAATGCAGAAACTGAGTTTTTAATCCAGGTGGGTTATTGATACATTATATACTTGCAAAACTATATAGACAATAAGCGCTGTCACTTGCGGGCAGACATTGTCTTCAATAGAAACGCATATAAAATGGATTTTTTACTGTATATAAACTGACAATTAGCACTACCACTTAGCGGGTAGACATTGTCCTCTAGTACATGAACTGACATTGCAAGGGGTTGATGCTGTATTAATTTCAAACTAACACCCAACCTGATTACTAGACAATTAGCGCTACCACATAGCGGGTAGACATTGTCATATACCAAACAAAGAGTTACCACATAGCGGGTAAACACTATAACCATTTTAACAAACATACCCTATCAGACAATTAGCGCTACCACATAGCGGGTAGACATTGTCATATATACCAAACAAAGAGCTACCACATAGCGGGTAAACACTATAACCATTTTTTACAAACATACCCTATCGGACAATTAGCGCTACCACATAGCGGGTAGACATTGTCCTCTAGTTGCATCAATACTGCCACAAAGCAAGTGTTCAATTTATTAAGCAAGGGTTCATTTATGTTTGCCTGACAATAAGCGCTACCACATAGAGGGTAGACATTGTCATATAAACAAACATCTAAAATGCAGACTCATTTTCAAGTCAAGTCAAGAGACCTTGGTTGATCATAGATAATAACATTCATATATATTAATTACAGAGGAAAACATCCTTAAAATCTTCTTGGAGCCTTATGTCCTGAAGGTCAAGAAATTATACTAACAGGGTCAAAGAAGGTCAAAAAATATACCACTTCAAGAACAGCTATTTGACCGATGGAAATCTAGTGACTCAATAGCAAAATAGTACCCAACCTCGGAGAATTTCGCTACAGTATTAGCCCTGAGATTAATGCAGAGATAGCTGCAGCATTGTCAGATATTACATTAAAAAGAGAAAAAGGATTATCGACAAGACAAAATCCATTGGGGATACTCATGTCTTCTTTAGGAAAGACTTTGACACAGATTTTGAAAGGAGAGTTAAATTACAAGAAATTAGTAAAGGAAATAATGCAGCCAAAATAGCAGCTGATATATTTTACCAAGACTCAGTATCGAGGAAATTTTTTACTCTATCTAATACTACTCCCGCTGTCAGAGAGGCTTTAAAAGAGGTAAAGCCAGAGAAATGGTTATTTGGTGAAAACTGTGGAGAGAGAATTAGAGACACCCAGGTATCCAGATAAAATTGGTAAGAAAGAAGGAGGGAATCTGGAGAAGGCCGCTGCCAAATCAGCAGCAAGTTCACGGTGGGCAATATCAACCAACACCGAAGCCTTATGATCATAACTTGCCGCCTCAAAGGAGGCAACAGCCGGCTTACCACAACAAGAATCAGCAGCAGCAGTCGTAAAACCCCGCCATTACTACCAACCACCCTAGAAAAGAACCCAGAAGCCGGCACCTCAAACCAGACACCATTGGCGTTAGCAGTACATACAGGAAAAACCTATTATCAAAATTGGCTCAATATTACCAATACCATTATATACTTACCAATACCAATATTACCTGTGGTTTAAAAAGGGGTTAGTAGTTATTCCTTCTTCATCAATCAGAATATCAACCTCAATGTTGGTCTACAAAAGAAAATATCTTTATCAGCCTAGAAATTAACAAATTATTAGAATTGAAAGCTATCTCTCAATGTAAATTTTCTGAAGGACAAATTGTGTCCCCTATTTTTATCATTCCCAAGCAAAATGGGTCCTATAGATTAAATACTTAATTGAAAAATACATACTTAATTGAAAAAACTAAATTACTTCATTGACACTTACCATTTTAAATAGGAAGATTCACGAACTGCCTGTAAACTTGTAACTAAGGATTGTTACATGGCACATGTTAAATTGATATGAAAGATGCATACTTCAGTTTACTGATACTTATCAGATGTATCAAAAATATATATTTAAGATTCCAATTTGAAGAGATTTTTTTTCCAATTTGATCCTTTTATTTTCACTAAAATTATGAAACCTATATGCTCATATCTGTGAAATTCTACAACATAATTTTGACATCTTATTGAGACAATTAATATTTTCTAATGAATCATATTACAGACTAGCTGTGCCCGCGACTTCGTCCGCGTGGAATAGTGACTTTGGATAGAATTTTTAATTTATAGGCTTATGATTTTACAAATAAGATACTTAAGTATAAGTACTTATAAGTACGCAAGATATAAAGTATTTATATAGTACATTTTAGTACTCACTTATCATTAAAATTGGCCATATTACAACAATAAGAAGCAAGTAGTAGGTACATCAAAGGTGATCAATTATTATGACCATACCGATTATTTGGACGTTCACAATTTGTATTTCGATTAGGAATTCCTTTGTTTGATAGGATAATATGGTTACTTTACTTTTAACTACTACTTTGCCACAAAAAAAACTACTACTTTACTAACATTTTACTTTGTTGTGTGGAAAAAATGGATCTAAATATAAATTTTTTCATGGCACTGTTTTGTTATACTTTGGCAAGTACCATAAAGTACCAAATATTCATTTAATTTATACAAACCAATATGGAGGAAACACTACACATTGAATTAAAACACTTTACAGATTCATTTCCACCCACATTTATTTTAAATTGTTTCGCCTCGGCCCCGTCCCGCCTTAGCCCCGGCCCCATCGAACGGGATAAAAAGTATCCTATGTCCTTCTCCTGGTACTAAGCTACCTCCCCACCGTTTCGGCCCGGTCCCGTGCTACCCCAGCCCCGGCCCCGTCTAGCGGGACAAAAAGTATCCTATATGTAGTATCTTATGTCCTTCTCCTGGTACTAAGCTACCTCCCCACCGTTTCGTCCCGGTCCCGTGCTACCCCAGCCCCGGCCCCGTCTAGCGGGACAAAAAGTATCCTATATGCTTTTCCTGATTCTAAGCTACCACCCCACCAACTTTCAGCCAAATCGGTTCAGCCGTTCTCAAGTTATAAGTGTTGTAACAAACACGACTTTCTTTTATATATATATTTTTTCTGCCTACCCCCTAAGTCTATTGGCGTGATTATTTCTATCCTAGTTTACTCTCCAAGTGATGCTGAGTCAAATAAAAAAAGCCCCATCAAAATCGGTCCAGTAGATTCTGAGATTAGCCCGGACAAACAGACAGACAGACAGACAGACAGACAGACAGACAAAAGTTTTAAAAATTGTTGTTTTGGCTTCTATTACGGTAATTAAGACCCCCTGTAACAATTTTTCATAAAAATCTTCAATGTACAGAAACCGATCTTTTACAGTCTTATTATATGTATAGATGTAAAAGGATATCCAAATAGCTACTAAGTTATTAGAAGACTTAGGATTTGCAATAATTTATGAAAAAAAGTGTACTTGTACCAAACCAAACATGCATAAATTTAGGTTTGAAAATTAGTTATATTTATATTTATATCAGTGCCAGAAGAGAAACAGTTGTCTGTTATTAGTAAAATAGAATCATTTTAATCAAGATCTCATTGAAAAATCTGAGAATTTTCTCAGTTGCTACGTATTTTAAATGCCATTTGACCTGCTGTTTTCCTATAGTTGGACTTATACCAAACGAATAGAAAGAGAAGAGTATCGGGAATTCTTAAAATCAAATGATAATTTTGATGATGATAATCAATTGTTAAAGACTACTTATGAGGAATTAGATTGGTGGATTAATGACTGTCAAAATTGCATGCATCTAAAACAGGTTAGAGAGCAGTTTGTGGGTCACAAAGAGCATCAGGGTCATGGTCTTTAGATGAGAGAAAGTATCATAAATATAAATTATTTGGAAATAAAAGCTGTTTTTATAGGTCTCCAATGCTTTGCCAAAGATCATTGCAATTGTGAAATTCTATTAAAGTTGGATAGTAGTAATTAGGAGTAGGAGTTCAAATTGCACATTTAAATGATATTACAAGAGACTTCTGGCAATGGTGTGAATTACATAATATTTGGGTTTTTGCATCCTATATATATAAACACAAAACCGCTGATTTAGAATCGAGAAAAATAAATATAGAATGGGAACTGTCTCAAAGTGGTTACTGAAAAATAACAAAAAAAATAAAATAATAAAATTTGGGAAACCTCTTTATCTCAAGGATTAATAATAAATGTAAAGAATTTGTGTTTGGGAAAAGAGACCCGGAGCCTTGCCTTGCCTTTGCCTTGATTCTTAAATGCATAAATAAAGTTGGCAGGGCTGCTATCAGCCAAGCATTTATAAGACGTGGGACTCCAAACTCTGCCCTGAAGGTCATGATGAATTCTATATTTAAAAATACCATCAAACAATATGACTCCACTGCGGCATTAGTGGAGTTATTGCATTGGTCACAACATTGACCCCTATGAAGCATCAACTTCTTATATATTAATGTTTTGAGTGAACGGTTAGAATCTGGACTGCATATAGTACCTACTCTTAATACTGCTAGGTTGTCATTGTCATTAATAATTAATCCGAAAATAGGTAGTGATGATAGAATTTAAAGATTCTTTAAAGGGGTGTTCAGAGAAAACCCACCTACACCAAAGTACAACGTAACTTGGAACCCTGGACAGGTTTAGATTTGTTGGTATCTCAATTTCCTAAAGTAAATGTAGGCTTACAAAAATTTGCCAAAAAGTTAGTTACTCGCTTGCCTTAAGTACCGCTCATAGAGTTAAAACTTTTGCATTTATTAAACTAAAAAATATTACTTCAACATCAAATGGAGTTCAAATTAAAATATCAGACCATTTATAAAAATATCAAGTTGAAGTGCTACTCAGTTGGTTTGGTATTTTCAAAGATATAATGACATGATAGAGATTTGTCCAGTCAAAACTCTTACTGACTATATAGAGGTAACAAAAAACATTAGATAGAGGGTAGACATTTTTTTTTCGACTCATAAAAAACCTTATAAGAGCGCATCATTTTAATCTATCAGCAGTTGGATAAATTCCACCTTAGAAGAGGCTGGAATAGATGTGTCAATATTTTCGGCATATAGTACCAGGGATGCAGCAACATCCGTAGCCCAGAGGGCTGGACTTAACATTGATCTCATTAGGAAAACGGCAGGATGGTCTAATAATTCATCAGTCTTTGCCAGATTTTATAATAAGCATGTCATAGAGGACCCTATTCTTTTTCCCTCCGTCATTTGCAATACTAGTAGGAACAATAATAATTAACAAAATTGTAATAATAAGTATTATAATGAGTAATGTTTATATAAGAAAATAAGCATGAAAAACTTAAATTAAGAAGAATAAATTGTCATGTTAAGGGATACATAGTTTAATTGAGGCTATTAAGATTTAATATTGATTTGATAATTAATTACAAACAAATGTTTAATTTATTTGTTTATTTTAATATTTATTTTTTATTCACAACCCAGGCTTTAAACATCTACATATGTTAAATGGTGTCGGACAAAGAGAAAATATAATTGTATGATTAAACGAACTTACCTTAAGTGAAGTTCAATCATAATTATATGAATCTCTTTGTCCGACACCGGACTCCCTCCCATCCCACCCTGGGAGGGTTGTTCATAAAACTTTGAACTAATGAAGTTGTTGACAGATGACAGCACGTTCAGGAACCAAGTTTTTTTTTGGAGCTTTGAAACTTGTGATGGCGCTAGCATAAAAGCATAGACTACATATGTTAAATGGTGTCGGACAAAGAGATTCATATAATTATGATTGAACTTCACTTAAGGTAAGTTCGTTTAATCATACAATTATATTGATATTACGTCTCCTTTGACAAGTCTTCGAAAACGATGTGTAAGCTTCATTTAATTTGAAATAGAATAATACTTGTGTATAAAAAGTACGAAAATACGTTCAGAATCTGTAATATTTTAATATTATGAAAATAAGGTTTCTATGAAGTTAAGTAGTACTAAGGCCCAGTTGCGTGATCGATTAATACTAAAGATTAAATAGCAGGACAGTAACGCACTTAATTAAATATCTTATCAAACAAGTCTCTTTGAAAAATTGAGCAATAATAATGTCGTACCATTCAACATTGCTTGCTCAGAGTTTTATATGGACAGCAAATAATCATAACGGTACTTTTTTACAATATACTCTTGAACTACCCAATAAATTGACTACATACAGCACGGCAATAGTGAATTCATGAACTAGGCAGTTTTATCTCACAAATAGCTACACGCGTTAAATTAAATAAAATGCCCTTACCTCCGTCTAGACAGACAGATGCTTATCGTATATAAGTAAGTATGTGCACACTAAAAAGGTTCGGGGAAACAATTCGTTCGAGTGATTTTCTGAGATGAACTGCCACTCTGCGATCTAGATCGCTCAGTTTTTTTCTTTTTCGCTATCACAAACAGATTTCCACTTGTTCGACCTCTTCATGTCAATATCAGACTTATCCCTTTGCAAATTGTAGTAGTTGAGTTCGTATCCTACAAAAAAAATGTTAATTAGGTACAATCTTAACTTTTGGAACTGCTTTCATCCATTTTTTGTATACCGATGGTATCATATTGTAAAATAAAGAGCTTCATACAGTTATTTAACACGCTCCGGGACACTATACCAGACACAATAGATGTTTTATTGTTTTCACGCCTGTAGGCGTTTTCTGACCCGGAACGTGTTAAAATATATGGTAGTAGTGTCGACATACAATGTACAACAGCTCTCACGTCACTAAGTGTTTCTCACGTTAGTGGTCATAAAAGTTACAGCGTTGAGCAGGTTATTATATCCCAAAATCATTTTCACACCGAACAGAAGTTTCAGAGATAAAAACCTGAGTTAAACGAATGTAAAAATAACATCAGTTTGAAAAGTTTTTGTTCATAAGCATATTTCATGTCATGAATAATCCTAATTAAAATTTGTTGCATAGCTTCGCTCCAACTTTCATATTCTATTTACAGTTTGGAATGATATTAATTCAATTTGAAATGAAATCTTGTTGTTCGCATTAAATTAGCGGCAATTTTAAATTAGGTTTTTATTATTATACGTCATTGAAGATGCTTTTACATAAATTAAATGTGTTCAGTAGTATTCAGTGTGTCAGTAGGTATAGATAGATATTAATCTTGATTTAAATAATTACTTCATTACCTAACTCTCTCTATAGGAATATAAATTCGTCCCGAAGTGCAATCACGTTCCCCAAACCCAAAGGTAGGCCAGGACTAATGTGAAGAGATTTCCATTCTGTCACGGCGTTCCGTCGCCTTGAAATCGTAACGAGCGCCGTGACTCCCCAGACAAATTCTACGGAACGCACCCAGGTGAAACATTGCACCCATTAACCGAATGAGATCCGACCGAATTAGGCCGAATCGAACCGCCAGACGAATTATCCACAGACTCGATTCGCCCGATTCGTAAATTCCGACACAGCGAAAGCTCTTAAAGAATTCCCGAACATTTCCGTGTTCCTAAAACTAAGATGTAATTTATGTGTGGCAACTGAGTTAACTTCTCTGGAATTAATGGCCCGGCTGCTTCTAATGTTGCAGGTCGAAGATTTCCTTTTTTGAAAGGTGAACCCCGACTCGTATAAAGTCTATCGCAAGACGGAAAGTTAGCGGATCGGAGGCATGTCTCGAATAATGAAAAGTTTCAGCGAAATAGAAAAAGTTTAACGAATGGAGTGCAAGTTTGCTGTACGTATTAAATTGATTATGGAATACCAATTTGCTTTACAAACTCTTGCCATTGGTGAGAAGTTTTCTGATTACGTTTTTACTGATGTCAAGATTCAGTTTTATATAACAAGAGCGAAATAATTACTACCCACTTTAGTCTTATCTACGAAGGCGTGTAAATAAAAAATATGAGTTTTATGTGTTTCGATAAACTTACTTTGGTTAAATAATCGCAGGTACGAATATCATTTCCATACAAAAAAAAAATACACATACACTTACGAAATTTTGCACACATGCTTAAAAACGTTAAATAGATCAACATACTTAAATATTATCAAATTATAACTATATCACATACACTCTATGTCGAATTAATATATATTTTTTTGAAGCCGGTTAAAATATTATATTTATATTCTGTGATAAAAAGCGCATTTGAGTAACTCAATTTTATTAATACGTAATTACCATGATACAAACGGCGCTGCAGTCGTGAGCTGTTTGTTGTCCTATTACGTAATTTACTAGCAATTTGCTATGTGTTTCAATTCCTATCTTACAAGTAACATCTGAGAAGCTGTGTAATTCTTTGGTTACATGGCGGACGTTCTGTGAAAAATGCACGAGCAGATTATATGTCTGCAAAGTTCTAGATATTTTGCGATAATTCCATACTGTGATGACATTTCTATAGCCGATCAGCCGTTTGAATATCATCAGCTTTTAATAGTTGATTAGGGGATCTGACTACCTTTCATATGTCCTATCGATTCGAAATTTCGTAGGTACTGTGTTACTTCAATGATTTTAAAATATCGTGGTTAGTTAACCATGACTTTAATTATGACATAAGTAGGGGAGTTTTAAATTTTGGATTATCCTATCTCTATTGGAATTAAGGCCTCAAAACTCGCTATAATGATTGCAATAGCTTGTCGTTCCTAGCTTTAGATTAGTTAAAACTAGTCATTCTTTTATGGGAAATTGTATAAAATTCTTTAATTTATTTCTTTAATACTACAAAATCTTGTCGAATTGCCGGTCGATAAATTCAAGAAACACGTTAAAACACGCCTAAGTCTAAAGGTTATTTATAAGGTTCAAGACTATCTAAACGACACGAATGTGTGGTTCGGCCAGCCTGCACCGACTGATGTACTTACCTTTGATGATTTTGATTTTACGGCAGCTAGTGGTGACCGAGTTTGTTCCGACGTTTCTTTTCAGCTCTTGCCTAATTGTCTGTGTTCTGTCTCGAAGCGCTGGTATGGCCGAAAAGATAAAGAGTCATGATTTGGCCCTTTCAGGGCACATTTATTTATATTTCTTTCACTGTATATTCGACGTTCATAAGTTTGAATTTGAATTGAATTAAACTGAATAGCGATCAAGTTATGTAATATCTCTGCCAACGGGCCCGATATCCGGTGCCTCATCGTGACTCCGCTGCAGCTTGTTTGTAAGAAAACACCCGGTCGGAAGCTGCTGCTCTGCTCCAAATATAGAAGCGCTAGTTTGAAAAACGGAAAAACTTTAGTTGTGACCCTTTTGCGTTTAAGTACAAATAGCAACAACGAAAACCGGATGACCTGCGTAAGTATAAATCTATGCGGATAAAACGTAGGAAAACTATTCTGCATTGGCAGCTGATGTTGGGTTCAACTCACCCAGGCTTCACCTACCTCAATATAATATCATTACAAATGTTATTGTTAAGGTTCCCCGCGGCTTCACCTACCTCAATAAAATATCATTACAAATGTTATTGTAAAGTTTCATCAAAATACATTCCGCAGTTTTTACGCGAGGAAGTAACAAACATCCATACATCCATCCTCACAAACCTTGACATTTATAATTTAGGATTCTATTGTCTTTTTCGTGTCATTTTGATGATGATGATGATTTTATACAAAATGTTTTTGACGTTTCATTTAATTTTATTGTTGCAGGTATATTAATTACAAAGAGCTAGAAAATTAATTGATCGTAGTATTGTTTTTATTCACCTTTTCTAAATTCATTAAAAATTTGTCGGAAAGGCCCAATTAGCTTTCTTTGAGTCAGGTGAGCGCCAAAATTATCGTTTAAATTTCAGTTAACATTTAAAGAGTGTTATTAAATTCAAAAGGAGCCCGGTTAATTGCGTGACAGGCCGGAGAAAAAGGTTATAATGAATATTTTATGCTCGGTTTCAGATGTAGATATCGCGGGATATTTGTCAATGTTGCTTTTAAAAAGTGAGCTTTACTTCCTTGGCTTAGAGACTACGGATATGAGTCTGGCTAAAATCAGTTTAGCTCGCTTTTGGAAAGGGGTATTACCAGTTATATGAGAGATGGACGCAACGTCGAGATAATACGGTTTGACGGCACAGATTTTGGCTTTAGAAAACGTATGTGAGCGTCGGCGAGTGGGTTATAAACATGTCGTCTGTGATTTTCCGCCAAATTGGCATTGCACGTGACGTGTGCAGAGGAAAAATAAAAGAACTCGGAAAAAGGAGGTGCCAGGACGCTTTTTCAGTTTGGTTATGGAGAATTTTCTGTGTTAAAAATGGGGACTATGTTGATAGAAGCAGACTTTATAGCTATAACTAGTACTTAACAACATCGGTTTCTTTTAAGTACTACATCCTATATTTTTCATACTTTACTCAGCGTAAATAGAATTGTACGGAACATATTTCACATTTCAGTAAAACACTGAAGATTATGGAACGTTAACCGTTTTTAATGAATAGTTTTGCATTCAAATTGTTTATAAGCCCTTGTAGCAGGGTTCTAAAAAAATATTACAGCCTAATTGAAAAGTTGATTTTTATTTTGCTACGTACCCTGAAAATGGAAAAATCTTCATCAATTAGTACTGGAAGTGGAATTTTTGACCGAAGCCGTTCAGCGAAGTGATTCGAAAACATTCTGGTGCTCTGTTTTTCTTTTCCTTACTGTTACTTAGAAAGAAAATTTCTAATTTAAAATATTTTTTCATTGGTACCTACGTAAACATTACTTTACCTATAACTGTCAGCCATTTTTTCGTATGAAATTTGACTGTGACTTCGCACTTTTTCTAATGCAGCAAGTACTAGCTGTATTGCAACAATTGAGTAAAGAAAAGCTATGCCGAGCAAGAAATGTTTTGAAACTCTATGACAAGATTGTGACGTATTCTTTGAAAGTTTAATGTCAAATTTGAAATTATGTGTGTAATTGAAATTATTTGAAATTATGCATTGATGCCAAGTGGCGTCAAATCATGGTGCAAGAAACTTGTTCGTGATGTCAGTTAGTACGTTGATTCGTTACGCTATAAATATTAAAATATAAATATAATTGAAAGCTAATTAAGTCTCAGCCTATTAAGACAGCCAGGTGGGCATGTGTAATGTCGGCTTCCCTCTTCATCAACATCCTTCGACTCATTAGCAGCCTGTGACGACTAATTGAGTTCTTTATGACCTGAGTGATACGTGTTATTGAATACCTGCGTGTACCTTATCTTTGTTTTCCTTCCATTAAATTATAACTAAGACAATGTGATAGTTAATCAGTAAATTAGCTTCATAAGGGCTGATGGCTTTTCTTAAATATTAACCTGGAACTTTAAATTGAATGGAAGTATCCTTATTCAATTACAATTGAAATTTAAAAATGAAATTTTCCATTGAAGTCGTGATTTCAAAACAATATTGCTCGTTTTTTCCTTAATTCACCTTGACAATAATTTTTTAACCATTTAATAAGTGCGTTAAATAAAGTCTGTAAATCATTGTAACTAAAGAAATAACAGCGATGTTCACCCACGAAGACTTATTGGCAACAAAACACGTCTAACATCAGCCTTATAGAGCTATTACTAAATAGTATGCCGACACCTACCCACCATTACTTGGCACAAAAACTTTGGTAGTGTTAATGTTTTTGGTGAGCAAATACTTAAGACCCTAAGAACACAATAGCCGTTAAGGTAACTTGAGACTGACACAAAATAGAAAAGAGAAGTACGTACGCTTGTACTGGTCAAGTATTAACAGTGAAATTGTTGATATTTTTTTAAGGAACGGTAGACTATGATTGGTAAAGAGAAAAAATGTATTTAAATATTTGCATTTTCAAATAAATGTTGTTAATTTCAACTCATAAATAATGTGTCACGATAGAGTGTATTCCAAAGTAGTGACAAAATAAGAGATCAGAAAGAAAAGAAGGTTTTTTTTTTGAGACAATTACATAACACATAAACTATGTTTGTTATAGCCCTATTTTTATGACACCCTGTATAATGTTATAAAATCGAATACTACTGTTCGTTTTTACATTGCTGAACATTGTGCTTGCACGTACCAGCAACGATTTGTAAGGGCCTTCAGCAAACTCTACCTCCTTTACGTAAGTAGGCTGCCTATTAGTATCGTATTTGAAAGGCCAGTTTTGCTATTTGAGACGCTTGTTAGGTGACTTAGCAAGGCTGAACGTGACTTAACTTATGTTTAGAGGTCTTTCTTGTGATCACAATCTCGCCCAGAGGGTGTAAATTGGCCAAGATTGAAGCCAATGTGACCCGAAACTGGCGGGTCAAATAAACCTTTTGTAAAGCACCTACTTGTTGTTAAGTTAGTTAGGAGGGATATGAGAAGATCTTGGCTCATTTCATTTCCGATTTCGATGTATCTAATAAAGTTTTTCAATAAAAACTTTTTTTGATACGGCTTTTATGTAATAATATGAATAAATATCCAATTATTTGGTTCCGAAGTAAGACTTTATACCTTATTCCTAAGACAACGATTATGACGGGGACGTCTCCCATAAATACTTAAAAACACAACATCCATAACTAGGTTACAAATGATCGTGCTCATCACACAAACATTTGCCTCTTGCAGGATTCAAACCCACCATATCGGTGGTTTAGTGTCAGGAGCGATAACCACTGCACCAAATGTGTCGTCAAAATATAATTTATTAACATGTTTTTAATGCCAAAAATTTAGTTCTTACATTAAATAAGAAAATACAAACGCTAGTTTTATGGATATATTCATATCACTCCGTCCATATTACTACATAGCGAATTTGCCAGACACCCATAAATGAGGGCCATAAAGTTTAATGTCCCAGTTTAGATCCCAACGATATGGAGTCGCTATTCCTAGTTAATGAAGTTAGGCACTTGTAATTTAGCCCACGTTGCTCAGAGTTAGTGCGCGTTCAATGTTTGCTAATGTCCGAAAGTTGAGAGGATAATTAGAACAATGAAAATGCAATTTTCCAACTTCAATTGTTTTTGGACTTAGCGGAAGTCGTTATTAACACCAAATTACCACATCACGCCAAGATATTCCCATTTGATTTCACTGAAGATTCGAATTCTGCGATTTATGAACGAAACCTGTTGCGAGCAAGTTCTTATAATGATGTTTTACATAATAGTTATAGAGAATACTAATATTTTGATAATATAATATGACTTTTTTTCTTTAGTTTTTGTAAGTTGTTTAGATTGAATGGTTATTTGAAAACAAAACGAAAATACGGCTCTCTAAAATAAAGAGACATGAACCACGTTGCACAATTTAAAGTTTAACTGGTCAGACCTGAGATGCAGAATACATCTGCCGACGTTGCAACATGCATGCAAACTACAAATCATGCCATCCTGGACAGCTACGAGTAGCTTGATACTATACTTTGCCTTTATGTGTTCCAAATTTATTATAATGCATCTTGATCTATAGTCGTTAATCCTCTAATACCGGCTTACGAATTTGAAGGGTTGTTTACCCGAACTGAAGTGGGCAATCAAAACAATCTTCGGCTCCCATCTCAATCCCATCGGGGGAGATGCCAATTAAGCAAAAGTAGCATAAAATAGCTCATCAAATATTTATTACGACACGTCGATCGGGGAAGCGATCCGGAATCTCCCCAATTCGTCGGAGATCATTATCTTACCGGACTTCTTAAGGGCGAGGATACGCTAACGGGAGGAAATCTATTGCAGGATTATGTTTGGAGAGTAATAGATCATTTAAACTCAGGCACAGAATATAAATAGTACGCAGGCATAGACTTCGCACAGATTGTGTTGAGAACATTTATGTTGATGCAAATATGTTTTTGATATAAAGATTGTAATATATTATGTGTACCAAATAAAAAAAAAAAAAAAAAATAAAAAAAAAAAATTGCTAAGTCAGTGTTGCGGAAGCCTAACCATGATTGTGTTTTATGAACTCTGTTTCCTTTCGTATCGTTACTCCTTACAAACTATCTGATTTATGCATTTACTGTAAATAATCTGTCGTGTTATGCGAAGTTTTGGATTTACTTCATCTCTTAATTTCAAAAAACATACCTCATTATCACAACTACAACCATACATAAGCAAATTTAATTTCTTTCCTCACAGTCGAAATGAAAAATTGAGTGTTTAACGCAGGTAAAATCCAACATTTGGACCCTCGATCTGCTATTTATTTCACTTTGTTCGAGTGCCAGAAACACAAATAAGTTGCCATAAAATCAAACCAACACCGTAAGTATACTATTTATGTAAAAATAAAACTTTAACTTTAGTGACCAAAAATATTTTCCTCACACTGAAACCTGCGTGAAAACAAAATTCACGGGCGTTTTAATAACTCCAGTAGGCGCCATTGGGAGTCATTCAGCGTGGATTTATGGTAAAAGTGCTGGAGGATATTAAAAAAATGTAGTATTTCGTGAAATCGCCCGTTCCAAGTAGTTCCCGAAGACGCGCCTTGGGAAATTACACGTGAAAGGGAATACGGAACTGCGTCTTAGCCGAGTTTAAATTAGGAACGAGAGCGAGTTCTGTGACGGGTTATTGTCTCTGTCTGTGTGTAATTAATAAAACTCAACGGCAAGGGTGGATGACCTCACGTACAGGCAGGGAAAAGAATTGCTAGAAAAAAAGAGTGATTATAGACCACAAATAGGGGATTTGTGGTTCTATTGTATGTGCTTAAATAATAAAACAGGCTTCTGAAATATGATTTTCTCTATGAAATACATTTGAAATAACTAAACTAATAAATTTAAAATATTTGACAAAAGTTATTGTGTATAACCTTTTAATCAGTCAGGTATCAAACGAATGCCGGGAGTCGCATAACAATGGAATTTTTATTGTGTCTCGTTTACACATACTTGACGAGTTAAGAGTGTATTGGATTGAAAAGCCAAGACAAACCGTGTGACCGTAGTCTTAGTTTCGGAAAACCGTATAACTATCTAACAACAATCTATCTACCAAGTAACACATGTGTACTTCCAATTAAGTATCACATAATATTCACTGAGGGAAACTTGTTCGTCGCAATTAAAACTTATGCTAGTGAATGATACATCTTTGATAAAAGTCTCAGTATAGTTTTGAATGTTGCAAAGTTATCTGAATGTCAAGGAGGCTAGACAGTTTGTTGTTCTAACAATCGATTGTTTAATTATCGAGACATAATTTGTATAGACATTTATTAATAATGATAAATAGGTGGTAAATTAAGAAAAACTTGTGACACTTATACGATACTAAAGACGATTCTTACGGCCAGTTTCACAGTGTCCTAATAAGTTCTTGATAGCGTTACCTGTCAAGTACTCCATACAAAATGACGTTCCATATTTGAATTCATTCGTTGGTTAGTGCTTATTCCTCGATGGTGAAACAGACCCTTTTACTAAATAATAAATACTGAGTACGGCCGTAAGCTTATTAAGGTCGCCAAAGGTGGAATATCGTACCTACTTAGATCTCAGTTGAATAACATTATAACAATTGTTTTATTTTGATATCAGTTATAAACAAAATATACTTAATAAAATAATATACTTAAAAATTGTAACCCGTTGTGGTTTTAATAAAAAATAGTAAATATGCGATTCAAGACAGAAACGATCAAATTAATTTTTTTTATGAACTTCATTCGATTAATAAATATTTAAACTTAATGTATTGTAAGGCCCGCTTAAGTACAGTCCTTGGACAGACCAACGCACAGCGATTAAATCTGTGGTCACCCCCTCGTTCATAATCCTAGAATTGAGTCGAAACATTCCGGAAATCTGCTTGCGAATCACATCGCGTGCCGAATCACAACAAATTGAAACCGTTCCGAGATTAACAAGAGAAATAATGTTGAATTGCTATGTTTAATTCAAGACTGAGCTTACGGCAAATAAGGTTGTATTGCGAAGCGGCTCGCAATTAAGTACCCAGTTATTTATTTGGTAAAAAAATTCGGTCATGATATGTATTTGCAGATGTTTCCCTTTGATTCATTGTTTATGAGTTGATAGAACCAGATCAACAAAAAGTCAGTGCCTTGGTAGGTTTAAGTTCTTAAGGAAAGGACGCTATTCCCAACTATAAAATGAATGGCTCTACTCTCTGTTCTTGATTTTAAGCAAGATTTATATTTTTTTCAGTACCTAGATACCTAGACAGTAATTACCGAAATTTAGGCACGGTGTAGACTTTTTCAACAATAAAGAAACGATAAATCTCTACAGCATTATTCCGGTTCGTAGATAAAGTAACTGAAAAAAGGATAAATGATAATTAATCTGTTGGGTGGGCCATTTCTCTTCGTTTATTTACTTATCGTGATGTAGGTTGCGAAATAGTTCGCTACTTTTTGTAACTACGTTTGATAAGACGATTTATGTTCGTGTGTGTGCGTGCAAGGAAAACAAACTAACTTTAAGGACGCATTAGGCTTTGCTTAGAATAATCCTTAATTACCATATTTATATATTACAAATGCAAAGATAGGTACTTTCATAAAAACCAAGTAGGTACTTGTTTTTTCTCTCCTAATTATAAGATGTCGAGAATAGTTCGGCATTTAAAAGCACCTATCTCAAAGCTATGAAGTTTTTATTTTAAAATTGCCGCTATTTTCCATTTATCGAGACATTTTTGCATAATTCCACTTTCGTACCATTAAAATTCAATACTAAGTTCTATTTAGAAGCCGAAAGCATAAAATAATAGCGTAGAAGTAGTAGCACTAAGTAAAATGTAAAGTAAGCTTGGCGGCGTCACTTAAGTGTTATTTACTAGATCGAGAACGGGTAGAGTCCCATGCAAAGCATCTTAACTGCCTTCGATAAATTCACCGATACATTTCCTTTCACGAGGTAATGCTGATGGTTATCTCTTTAAAGATGGATGGGATGTGTTCATGCGAAATTCAAATGGCTATAAAACGAAAACTATCGCAGTTTTCTCGTTTGATGTGGTACTTTAAACGGTTTCGTTTGTGTGCTCAAGGTTCTTGATGCATGAAAAGGTGTAAGCAAAGTTGAAACATTAACCCATTAGTATTATTCAAAAGCTTTATATCAATTTAGACCATAAAATGACACTTTTGAACGTCAAATATACAGTGAATAAAATAAAAATTCGCAAAAAAAGCAATTTCTGTTCTTTCGTTCTCATTAATTTGGTGAGACGGCATTCCGACATGACCGATGAGAGATCAGGCGCAGAACCAACGGCTTAAGGCTGCGTTTCCACCAGAGATGTGCGATGGAAATGTGTCGTAAGAGGATGTCTAGCTGTGCTGTGAAAATGTGTGGGTGTTTCCACCAAAGCTGTGCGATGAAAATGTGTCAAAGAGGATGTGTAGCGGAGCTGTGAAAATGCGCATTAATGTGTGGTGCGAGGATGCGTTGCGAAGCTGTGAAATGTGTCGACAGGGGTGCGGTATATGCGCAAACCTATTTAACACACATTCCTCGCACACATTCCTCGCACACATCCCTCGCACACATCCCTCGTACACATCCCTCGCACACATCCCTCGTACACATCCCTCGCACACATTCTTCGCTTGTTTTGTATGCGCAAAAACCTAGCTCCGCTGAGCCGTTTCCACCAGAGCTATGCTGACCGAGGCGAGGTAAATGAAGCGATTCTATTGGTTCTTTACAAACACATTCCTCGCTACGCATCCTCGCACATCTCTGGTGGAAACGCAGCCTAACGTGCTTTAGGCTGCGTTTCCACCAGAGATGTGCGATGGAAATGTGTCGTACGAGGATGTCTAGCTGTGCTGTGGAAATGTGTGGGTGTTTCCACCAAAGCTGTGCTGTGAAAATGTGCCTACGAAGATGTGTAGCGGAGCTGTGAAAATGCGCATTAATGTGTGGTGCGAGGATGCGTTGCGAAGCTGTGAAATGTGTCGACAGGGGTGCGGTATATGCGCAAACCTATTCAACACACATTCCTCGCACACATTCCTCGCACACATCCCTCGCACACATCCCTCGTACACATCCCTCGCACACATTCCTCGTACACATCCCTCGCACACATTCTTCGCTTGTTTTGTATGCGCAAAAACCTAGCTCCGCTGAGCCGTTTCCACCAGAGATGTGCTGACCGAGGCGAGGTAAATGAAGCGATTCTATTGGTTCTTTACAAACACATTCCTCGCTACGCATCCTCGCACATCTCTGGTGGAAACGCAGCCTTATGAGGCACGGCGGAAATGTGAAATAGCATAATATCGCTTGCGATAAAATTAATATAACCTCTTTTCCTATTAAGTTTACCTTACCATCTCATTTAATTTCCTGAATGACAGTAACGTTGATCTAAATCCACCTCAGCTGAGTGATTCCTTCCAATCGTATGACAATAACATTACAGTTGTCTCGTCTCATGTAATTCAGTTGATTAGACCCGATGTCCTATTGCATTATCAATCACAGCCGAGTGAATTTAGTTTAGTTAATTAAATGGAACAGACATGCTCAATGGACGCGTCTGTTTCAATTCTGTCACTTAAGATCACTTTCGTGCCTATTTCACTGACCTCCGCTTGGAGACTTAAGCTTAGAGTACATAAAGTACCTATAACGATATATTTTGTACCCGTTTTTCATATGGAGGGGTTATTTATGAATTTAGAATAAACCAAGCATGGTAGAGAGTGTCAATGTTAACCAAGCCTAAAAAAGGTTTTTTCGTTTTAGTAAAAGCGACGATTTTAGTAAGTACTTCTTTTTTAACATACCGTGGTAGTAGCAGAATGTGTGAAAGAATGTTGGCGTGTTTCTGCAAGTATGTTCAAAAGAGGTTAAGCACATGTAAATTATGTGTACCTTAAACAATGACTAAACTTTGTAACCTTACGCAGTGTGACTATCAGCTCTACTCCAGTGTATACTACTCTCAACTATCAATATCTACATACATATGAAAGCAAGATGAATGGCCTCAATTACTCGCATTCGCGTGATCGTCCTGTCTGAAACTTGAGTTAGTAAGTAGAATTACATTACACAACGATGTTCCAAGGAGTAGCTGCAGGCAGTTCTGTTTCATTCGATCTGTAAGATTGGTTTAACAATTACAATATCCAATTAGTAATTAGAACATTCTAGAAACGCAATATATTAATATTGGGACCAAGCACAAATGTTTTTGTGAACATCAATGCAGAATGCATATTATTTGTTCAAGACATAGAATTTTAGTACCTTGCAAAACCCTGATTCTAAGTAGCAAGTAAATTGTATTTACTTTCGGCTGTTAAAATTATTTTCATCCTATTTAACACTGGCAGAGGATTAACCTAATCACTACTCTTATTAAGGTTAAGCCCGTTTCACATTAATTAAAACTAATTGCCAATTGACGTTCGACAAATATTGAGGCTCAACGAATTGAGCCTTATTGAATTACATAAAACACCGTATAAATGAATTGAGAACGATCATGTTGAGTTAATTGGAAATCGTGTGTTATTATAAACATCGCTTATTTTTGATAAATGTTTGATATGAACAGCGGAAAAAGCGGCTGATAAATCAATATAAAGTATGTTAATTAATTACTTTAATTACTCTAGGCTAGTGCTTTTCATGCTACGCGTTCAGTCATTTATAAAACGGAGGTTTCACCGTGATCTCATTAAGTGATTAAAAAGTTGTTTCATTTCCTTTTTAAACTAAATTAAACAACCTATGCATAAAAACCCTATGTATTTTGTCACAGTAAAATCCATAATTTGAAATGGTTCTCAAAGCCTACCTAACTGGATGCCCTGCCATACGAAATTGACACATTAATGAATAGGATAGGATATGAGTCGAGTATTCAAAGTTCTATACCCCGCTAATTGTACTTCCAGTCTGGTTTACAATTGCAAATGTATTTGGCTGCATCTGTGCTAGCAATATGATTTGTATTCAGTTGGCAGTGATGCTCGTTCGAATCTCACTCGTCTAACGTCAGCTGCATGCAAAAGGCGGGATGCGAATGCTCATACGGATATAACTACCTACTTGTGAAACTTTACTCACGTTAGGCATGTAGGTTCTTTCAGGTAGTATTTTTGTAAAGAAAAACAATTTTTCGGTATGTTATAGGCTTGTTTCACTATCGACAACTACTAACCAACGGATAATCCAATTATAGAAAGTAATTTTGTATAAAGTGTTTGGCAGATAATGCTAATCAAAACTTATTAAGACATCGAGAAACAGGTCGTAAATAGTACAAAATACTGAGATGCAACAGTCGTTACAAAAATAATCTATATACATACATATAATAAGACTGTAAAAGATCGATTTCTGTACATTGAAGATTTTTATGAAAAATTGTTACAGGGGGTCTTAATTACCGTAATAGAAGCCAAAACAACAATTTTTAAAATTTTTGTCTGTCTGTCTGTCTGTTTGTCCGGGCTAATCTCAGAATCTACTGGACCGATTTTGATGGGGCTTTTTTTATTTGACTCAGCATCACTTGGAGAGTAAACTAGGATAGAAATAATCACGCCAATAGACTTAGGGGGTAGGCAGAAAATATATATATATAAAAGAAAGTCGTGTTTGTTACAACACTTATAACTTGAGAACGGCTGAACCGATTTGGCTGAAATTTGGTGGGGTGGTAGCTTAGAATCAGGAAAAGCATATAGGATACTTTTTGTCCCGCTAGACGGGGCCGGGGCTGGGGTAGCACGGGACCGGGACGAAACGGTGGGGAGGTAGCTTAGTACCAGGAGAAGGACATAAGATACTGCATATAGGATACTTTTTGTCCCGCTAGACGGGGCCGGGGCTGGGGTAGCACGGGACCGGGACGAAACGGTGGGGAGGTAGCTTAGTACCAGGAGAAGGACATAGGATACTTTTTATCCCGTTCGATGGGGCCGGGGCTAAGGCGGGACGGGGCCGAGGCGAAACAATTTAAAATAAATGTGGGTGGAAATGAATCTGTAAAGTGTTTTAATTCAATGTGTAGTGTTTCCTCCATATTGGTTTGTATAAATTAAATGATTATTTGGTACTTTATGGTACTTGCCAAAGTATAACAAAACAGTGCCATGAAAAAATTTATATTTAGATCCATTTTTTCCACACAACAAAGTAAAATGTTAGTAAAGTAGTAGTTTTTTTTGTGGCAAAGTAGTAGTTAAAAGTAAAGTAACCATATTATCCTATCAAACAAAGGAATTCCTAATCGAAATACAATTGTGAACGTCCAAATAATCGGTATGGTCATAATAATTGATCACCTTTGATGTACCTACTACTTGCTTCTTATTGTTGTAATATGGCCAATTTTAATGATAAGTGAGTACTAAAATGTACTATATAAATACTTTATATCTTGCGTACTTATTAGTACTTATACTTAAGTATCTTATTTGTAAAATCATAAGCCTATAAATTAAAAATTCTATCCAAAGTCACTATTCCACGCGGACGAAGTCGCGGGCACAGCTAGTTTAGCAATAAAGGCTATCGCGTATGAATTTGCCACTAGGGACGCTGTGTACCGTGAGATTTCTGAAATGTCAAATGTCACTGTTTGCGGGTTTATTTGTATTTAGATTCATGTTTCAAATATTAAGCAATAATTTAGAATAATTATGGCAAATACAAGTTACGGATCAATGAATGAAAGTGTTTTAAAAGGGGGACTAAAAGATAAATGTTAAATCTTTAATAACTTGTGTACTTTCTCCTCTTAAAAAAAAAAACAAACAGGACTGCGGCATGGCTGATGTAAGGTTTATTAAGATTTAATGACAAACTTGATTTTTTGTCTCTCCATTATGAAAATTACACACCATAAAAGCTATATTCTGGACCCCACGCGACCGGAGCGCCAACTAGCGAGAACGGTAACTCTCATTACGTAACTTATAAACGTAACGAATATTCTATACAAAACGCTCTGTAATTTAGCAGAGCGTTTTGTATAGAATATTCGTACTAGCTAAACAAACCGATTCAAATTTGATGGTTTAGTAATTAATGCATTCAAAACATCATTATGCCAATAACATTGAGTTTCTACACTACATGCCAGTAATTTAACTTTACATTTCTACGCACCGTGTAACTAGGCTTCCTTCTTTCTACATCTAGGAACAGAAACATATGTATTACAGGTTCACGTAAAGTGATGTGTTTACATCGCAGATGGTTTCAATTTAACAAGTTAAATAGTCAATCAATAGATTTGTGTGTGTGTGTGTGTGTAATATCCAATCAAGTAGACACAATTGTAATGCCTTTATTATTATGCCCCATTTTGTTTTCGTAGTGGTTAATGTCGATTCCATGTAAGCAACGTCTATGGACTTCTATTTGAATAAATAGACACTGTTATTATTTGGGATTATTCCAATTTTCCATACTATAATCCACACACTGACGGGGTAAGTGTGGAAAAATGAACAGATTAAATGTTCTACTTTTTCACATCAGTGGGGATTCATGAAAATCGATTACTTATGATTATTAAGTATTTAATCAATTGCTATTTTTATGTTTAGTACTTCCACTAACAGATTCTATTTCAGAAAAAAAATATTCAGAAAAAGCTAGAATCTACAACAAAAAAAAATTACGAAAGACATGTATGTCTTATTACGACATGTCGTAATTTCACAAAATCTCTTATTTCTAAACGTTTTATCAAGTAATAGAATAACGTTCCTAGAAAAGTGGTAAATCAATTTGTCTACTTTTCCACACCAAGCCCACAGTGTGGATAAATGGACAAAAAGTCCATTTTTCCATACAAGTGTGGATTTTCAGTGTGAAAAATCGAAATAACCCATTATTTGAATAGAGTTAGAAAAATCGGAATAACCCATTATTAGCGGTAAGTAGGAATAATTATGACATTGTGTCGTAAATGGTGGAATGTCGAAACATATTACGTATGTTATTATGTAGTTACAGGCACCTAATTATGACCTTTTCTTGTATGCATACCTCATTATTACCTGGTTTTGCTCCAGAAAAGTTTTAAAAAGTGGTCCCAATTATTAACTAAACATTTTCTTGTTTTTAACGAATTGGGGAGAACGATATTTAATATCTAGATAAAGGAGACATTTTTTTTCTTGTATGGAGGATGAGCCCACCCATAAATTGTGACGTCGTCGTCCTTATAATGTCCTAAAAACATAACCAATATTAGTTTTTCGTTATCTAACGGGAATATTTGAAAATTCATCATAACTTAAATCCACACACGTACCAGTTGACGCACATTTTCAGTCGTTTCTGAAAATCACAGTCGTTGAAATCTCACTGCACAGTTACACAATAACGGTTTAGTGGAATGGGGGCCGTACTTGATGCTTTTTCTTCTATTTTTCGTTAAAAATCTGGAGAAAACAAACACTCAGCTAAAAACAAACGGAAGGTGACGGAAATCCAAACGCCAACCGGAAAGTGTGACAAATGACACTCCAGACATTCCTGTCAATGTCAGTGATAACTGTCAGAGTTGCTATCCGTTCCACGGCTTTACTAGATAACCATTTTATGCAAAAATCTTAAAAAAGCAATTAAAATATTTTATAAGGAGATTCTAATTGTTTAAAATTGATGAAAGTAGAACAAACGTGATCTAAACAAATTCACGTACTTGAAATAATTGATATTGTTTTTATATTGACCAGCACGTCGTTCCTTTACACGTATTTGTAAAGGAGGAATGGCGTGATGATAAATAGTCAACACAACGCATCTTTTATTTCGATTTTATTATTCCGGTTTCATTTAAACGTTATCTTTCGTCTAATTGTCTAAAAAAATAAGTTGTTAATTTAGGGTGCAATGTCATTATTAGACGCTACAAGTTGCTACTGGGCCCAGAAAAAAATGTCTCCTTTATCATACGTTTTCATAAAAAAAATATGAAATTATTGTAAAAGAGTAAAAAAAAAAAAACAACTGAAATATAATCTTGCCTCTGCAATTTAATATTTACGTAACCTTTTGATGCTGTGCAAATGCCTATCCAATGATCACCTATTGTCTCACTTTTGAATTTTCAATGAGACAGAAAGTCGTTAATGTGCAAACGAAATTATCTCCTATTTATAACTTTTCCTCACCTCGCTTTGGTTAAAATACTTTATTGAAATGTGCTAATGAAGACAGAAAGTTATTTCCCACCGCGCCAAAGCGCGAAAGGAGTAAAGAAACCACAATGAATCTTGATTAAGGTTTGGATTTTAAGCGACAGGATATTAACTGGATAAAAATAAATGAATTTATTTTTACAATGCTATATTATTAAGCTTACGACTTAGTGAAATTACAAACCTTAGTGGTTTTTCATAATAACAATACCTACTTGTTTTGTAAGATTTTTTATTTATGAATAAACGGAATAAACATATTAGGCAATTAAGTTTCGAATCTGCATTTACCTTAGACAATATCTGAGATTTTTCTGCATAAAAATAACCGATTTGTTTATTGATGTAACGGTAAGTTATGGATGTCCGAAAGAAAATAAAATTGATAGCAATAATTCGGTTACTTGACTAAGAAAAAGTTGATTCGTTGAAAAGGAAATAAAAATATCATTAGTATTATTGCGGTGACAGTAGCAAAATGGGTGCAATTCATTAGTGTTGTCAAAAAAACAAACGAGGGTCATAGAAAAGTTAATGAGCGAATGTAATTTTTGATTTTGTATTTCTCTGGAGATATTAATATGTTGCTACTAAAAGTACGGATGTTCTTAAAATACTCGAAAAAATACTGGAGCTGGATCTTGAAGGGTTTCACTTTTTTGCTACTTTCATCGAAATACAACTTACGTCATATTTTTGACAGTGACCCACTAAGGGTATCAAATCAATGCTCTACCACTATGTTGGTGAAATTAGGAATAAAATGGATTATTTTGTTACAATAGATACTTACACTTGCATTAATCGACATTGTCAGCATATTTACAAAGACACGACGACGGTGAACCGCTTCATTGCGACATCGCCGGGTGCTTCCGCGCCGCCCGCACCCCTCACCCCTCACGCGACCCGCTCTCGCCTCTCCCAGCGCCCCGTGGGGCACGGGAGTAAGCGAGATCTCAGTCTCAATTTCGCGGTCTATCCGTAACTCTATAATTATGTCATGTCACAGAATATATAATAGTTGATGTGTTATTCTAACCCTCTTATTCATAAAAACGCAAACAGTCTAATAAACCTGTTTTAACTATTACACTCTTTTGTCTCATTCTCCCTTGGCGCTGTCATCATTTAACAGAAAGTGACAAAACATTGTAATAGCTTAAATAGGTTTATTAGACTGTTTGAATTATTATATGAATAAGGGGGTAGTTATTTAAGCTGGATTATCACTAATGTCTTACGCCTTGCACCATTTCTAGTTCGTGGTATTGAGCCGTTTCAATTAATTTAAAATTGACTCGTAATGTAACGACGCTTCATAAACATTACGGAGTCGGTTGGAATGATTAATATACGCCGTTTCCTTTCCTTGCCTTGAAATAAAAGTCTAATGGTTTCCTCTATTTCTCGCTTTATATATGTGCTTTATGTTTTATACGTAAAGTTCGTGTGACCTAATTTTGTGAGTATTTGATCACATAAAATTTTAGAAATTATGGGTTTAACAAGTCAGTCAATGTACCAGAAAAGAGAGTTTACCTATTGAAGGCGGCTCTAGCCTCACGTATGTATATCTACACTAAGACATCGCTCGATTGTGTAATTTGTTACTTTGATAAACAAACGGCTTAGCATAAAATTTTGGGATAGGACTTATTAGCTAATTGCGAGGTAGGTAATCGTCACTGCACTGATTTTACACATTGAACAGTATATTTATTTATTTTATTTTATTTTATTTAATCATTTGTTTCAGGCAACAAAGGCCCATACAATATATACCTTAAAGACTAACATAAATATTTAAATAATAACACAAAAAAAACATTCAAATAATACACTATTTTGTCGGCGTAGTGTTTCGCAACTTGGTGTCAGGTAGCCGTCCACGAAACCGACGATATACGACACCCCTCGGCTAAAATTCTTCTTTTGTGAAGGTCGACAGCTGTTCGGTCGGAACCCTTACCACAAACGAATTGAAATTCGTATTATTCGTATATAACCTAAAATATAGAACAGCGTATAACCCAAAATGTGGGTATCGATGAAATCAATAATTTAAATAAACAAGTTTGAATAAAATAGCCAACAATTTTCGTATAAATCAACGTTGTTTTATCTCGTCTTGTTGTTGTCGATTGGAATCAGGTTGGTTCTTTACTTTTAAAACGAATAAGTTTTTAAAGTGTTTTTCAATCACTGAATAAACAGGTTGAGTTGCTGATGGTTGAGGTTTGGTCACTGAAGAAAAATATTTCCCATTTTGTTGATGAATGAGCCTTTTTTCTCTCTTTTATTTTTGCGTACTTACTTATTCTATTTGTTGACACTGTTAGGGTAACGAAAGATATGAACATGTATTTTTTTGAAGTTTCAATTAGCAAAATTGTAGCACACCGAAAGAAAACCCAGTTTATACACATTCTTTAAATTCTACACTGGTTGTAGCATTAAAATGGCTGTGGGTGGAAATGGCGAGCATTTTGTAGCTTCATAAATATAATATACTTACATAGTGTATGAGCTCTGAGCAAGTCGACCACTGGCGCAAATATCAAATAAAATCAGAATGTAACAGCTTCCGTAAAAATATCCAGTTTGTGTTATACAAAGTTTAGTGCGCTGCTGTGGATTTTTTCTTTTAATGTTTACAGGGAAATTCTGTGCACGAAAACATCGTTGGATATCTCTACCTATTTGGGATACTTTTTCTACTAAGGATTGAAATTAGTTGGTGCTTACTTTTTTCAATTTAGAGATCAAACAACTTTTTGCAGTGACTTCACCTTGTTTCCTAGATAAATATACAAAACTGTAAACCATTTCAATTTTCTGAAAATTTTGGACTGAAAACGTGGTCATTTCCATTATTTAAAACTGCGTTTTACTCGTACAACACAAAAGGCCGGACCCGTATCAGTCGAATTCAATTAAATTGCGGGATTGTAATGTTTGCACCGATAGGCATTCTATAGTGGGGATAAATCTTTAAAGCGATCCAAACTCCATTACTACGGTTTACTTTCACTAATGGGAGAGGTCCGCTTTGTCGCGAGTTCATTCCAGTGTTTGTGTTCCGTGATCGAATGCTGTTGACAAATTGGTGACGTTTAAATGCAGTGTTTGCTCGACTACGCCGGCAAAGCCTTTGATTTGCCATTTAGTTTGGTTTGGCGATTGTTTTTTGTTTATTAACGACTGCCTAACACTGCTAGGCATTTTGATGTATTATGTTTTATCACTGATGAATCACTGTGACCATTTTTAACATCTAACGCATAAAAAGTTAAAAGTTTAACGTGTCTATCTGTGAATCTGTCTGTGGGATCGTAGCTCTCAAACGGATGAACAGATATTCGTTTACTTTTTTACAGACATGTTTAATGAATATCTGTTCAGCCGTTTTTTTTATTGGCAACGGGTTGTATTTTTAATTTAATGTTATAATTATTTATCATAGACTTTCTTTAGTACTGTATTGCACCACAGCAATGGAACATGAGTCATTTGACCAAGTTGTGATATGACATGTCTCGACAGCTGCATCAGGTATGGAATTGTGTAAAGAAATCGTATTCATTTGACAGTTCAAAACGTACGATATGATCTGTCAAACGGCAAAGAACAAAAGGTTTGAAAGATCATATCGTACGTTTGGAACTGTCAAATGAAAACGATTGCTTTACACAATTACCCTTAGCTTTATGACCAATAACAATAATTTCAAACTCTTTACTGTTATATTAATTATTATTTTATTATTGTGTAGATAATTAGGTAATGGGAGTATTCACTGAAATAGTTCTGCGGTCGGCTAAACAAATTAAAAGATAACAAATTACACAACTTTAGTGTTAGTTCTCTTGTTACCATCTTCTTTAGCGAATTTAGAACTAAATCACCCTGTCAGATCCAGACTCGGCATCAATTTGGAACTATCACTAACTGTGTTGACAGCGTTTCTTGTCTTGATGGCTAGTACAGTCGCCCAAATTTTTAACCGGCTCACGGTACAACTCTGTGTTTAAAAATAAAAAAATTATGTAATCACCCTCATAAAATCGTTTAACTAGTGAGTTCAAAATATGTGAATATTTTTTTAATATGTATATTTAGATGTAGGTAAAGTAATTATGATCTTGTTTATAAAAAAGGCGAATACTTTTTGTCAGAAACTAACGTTTACAACAAGAGCTTTTAGAAGTTTTGTGAAACAGGTCGTCACAATACTTCTAAAAGTTCTTGCTATCGTCATCTGTCCAATACGTCATACAAAACGACATTCCATATTTGAATTATTCGTTGGTCAATTGTCAATGGTAAAACCAAAAAAATAATATACGAAAACAAACGTGTAAATCAGTTCTACAAGGCTGACTGTACAACCTCAAGTACAGCAGGTAGCAAAACAACGTATTTAGAAGATTAGTTGATCAAAGTGTTGCGAGTTGTCGAACAATGTTACCGAGGAATTAGATTTGTTATCTCGCGTTCGTCCCGGTACACTCGGCCGAATACATCCTGCATATATACACACGCTCGTGTAAGTGTATTGAATGCCTTTCCTAAATTTTACAGTTATGAGTATTTTTCCTGTTATATTTAATTTTATTTTTGCCGGAATTTTCAATGACTATTATAATTATCAAGTACTTGAGTCATATAAGTACCTACTTATTGAAAAATGCTGCAGTTTTTTGGTCTTGACGTGAGCTTTCTGAAAATCCTTAGTAAATCAAGGTTTAACTTTTCTCTCTCTGTGAAACAAAAAAAAAAGGTATGACGAACTGTTTAAAAAGCACTTAACGAAAAGTGAGCATTGTATTTTAGTTATCCTTTTATTTATAACTTAATAAATAAATAATAAAATAATATGCGCCAGACAACACACCAATTGTCTGGTTTCGTGGTAAGGAATTTACTTCCTTGTGTTACGAAGTACTAGACAAAGATTATGACGGGGGCGTCTCCCATAAATACTAAATACATATAACATCCATGACTCAGGTACAAATATTCATGCTCATCACACAAACATTTGCCCCTTGCGGGATTCGAACCAGCGACTGCCGGCATAATAGTCAGTAGCGCTAACCAATACACCAAACACGTCGTAAATAGACGAGAAACACATGAAACTGATACCTATTTTTTTTTTGGCAGTATTTTTTTTTTGGGACACCGTGATCTGTACTAAAGTATATTGCATGAACTCTGTGACAATACACAGCTCAGTAGAAATTCTCGCGCTATATTCGGAGTTAATATGCTTGAGTGGTGTGTTGGAAGGAAGATTTTATCAATCGGTAATGGACCCAAATGGACCCTTAAGAGGAGGGTCATCCCACCCCCTGGATGGGTTGTTTAGGGTACTTTTATAAGCCGTGCCGATTCTCCAACGCTTGGTATGTAGACGTGTGTTTGTGACACACATTATACGAGACTTAAAAATTAATGACTAGCTTTTGTTCACAGATTGGTGAAGAGTCTGGAACATCACCGCCGTCTGTTGTGTCAATAAACCGCTTCAACTGATTCATTTAAATTATAATAATTATTGTAGATCCGAAACCATTATACGCGCTTAAAATAAACGATGAAAACGATGGAAAATTGCAGAGGCTTATTACTTAGCGTAACAGCTGACCCTCCATCCCTCATTATGTTGGAAGGAGGAGACTTCGTTTTCAAGGTTCAGTATTTAAAAAAAGTTTAAAATTAAAAAACACTCCATTCAAACGGAATACAATCAGCGGTTCCTTCTGTATTCATTTGAAATCAAATTAGATCACAATCGCGCATAGAAAAAGATCATCAATAATTCCTTGTAGATGAAATAATAACCAGCATCTTAATCTTATTAACCTCATTTTTACTCCTAAATAATTGTATGATATAATAACCCTCATGGATGTTTTGTATTCATGTGAACGACTGTGGTGGGGGTAACTTACGTGTGCTGAAAATTATGTCACTGGTTTTCTGATCATAAATCTACTTTTAATATTCACACCTTCGTAGAACTACGCGCATTGAATACCAATTGCGTAAAATATTTTACTCAGTAGTCCTAATTGTATCTACTGAACCCTCTGTTTCAAAAACTCCCCTCGGTGATTTGAATAATATACGTATCGATTACGATCGCTACTTCGATCAGAATTTCGTTTACAGCTTTTTCTTCTGGAACAACTTTGGAAATTTCTTGATGGGAGTAATGATGCCTAAAAGTATAATGCCGAAGTTTAGAAGTATCATACTTTTGACAACTTATAGGCAAGGCGCGGTGTGTTATGACTCCGTTTTATTACGATTTATGCGGATACTTGACGTGAAAAAGTTGGGATATTAGTCGAAGTCAGTTTTATTACATTTGGCACTACTTATAGTGAATTTATAACGATACAATTGTTCGCAAAACATTTCTAATTAATATAAAATATCTACGCTTCGAAATATTTTAGGGATACATTGATTTTTTGAATTCTTTTAATTTGTCTTGGGTGTTGCTGCTGTGGTTTTGAATAGAGTAGAGTAGACCCACAATATTCGGTTGCTTTTTTACTGCTAAAGAAAGTTAAGCTGTAAACATCAATAACTTTTACAAAAAAAGAAAAAACCGACTTCAAAACCAAAATGCACTAAAAAGTCTTAAATAAACTCTTGAAAGGACTCCATTTTAGGCAAACCATTTCTTTTTGGAGTCGGTGCCCAGATAGATGACGCTTAAGGTGGTGCTTGAGATAGTCGTTCATCAAAGTGAGAAGACAGCCAATGCGATGGCACCGACTCCAAAAAGAAATGGTTTGCCTAAAATGGAGTCCTTTCAAGAGTTTATTTAAGACTTTTTAGTGCATTTTGGTTTTGAAGTCGGTTTTTTCTTTTTTTGTAAAAGTTAATTTTATTTGTAAATTTTTAGTGATTATAGCAGGGGGGAGGGGATGGGGTTGTACCTTTTGACTCTGTTCTTTTAGAAGCTACTAATTACCTTTCATAAGTTCTGTCCTTATAATCACTGAACTCCTCAGCGTTAAGGAGTTCCACCATCAGCTCAGCTCTACACAGTGTTGACGTAATAACATGTCAACATTAAGATTTTAGTACAAAAACACTATACGTGCCTTCAAAATTTGAGGGTTTCCCTCGATTGCACCCAGATCCCATCATCAGACCTCGACTTGGGGACAATGGGACCAACTAGAAGGTATAACCTCTAGGTAGGCGAAAAAAAATTTCGAATCGGTCCATAAACGACTGCGATATGAGGTAACATATAAACAAAAAAAAAAAAAAAAAAAAAAAAAAAAACATACAGTCGAATTGATAACCTCCTCTTTTTTTGAAGTCGGTTAAAAACATCAAATTAAACCAAAGCGTTTTGTATTTTATGTATTTTGCATACGTTATACGTGTATAACATTTCAATTGCATCGTGCCGTGGCATCCATGTCTTATGTAAAGAGAGATATGCACAAACTAGTGGTTTACCGACGTGGATGGACGGCTGTTTCCATACAAAGGCCATACAAAAAGGCAAGATCTTAAAATCTAGATTTTTATACGTGAATACATCTTATAACAGGTGACACAATAGGTGCAATTGGCAGGACCAATTTGCAACTTTCAGAACCGCTATGTCAATTACACGCATTTGTTTGAAACCGCAAACGTTTGAAATAATTAAAAATACTGATTATTAGTAGAATTGGTGTAGTAAAAACTCAGCTTGAATTATTACAATCCTAAGTACTATGTTAATAACAACAAAAACCGTTGTGAATCCCAACAAAGAAAACACAAACAACATAATATTCTAACTCGCTTTACAAAGTCAGATACAAAATCCGCTTTAAGCTAATGAAATTCACCCATTAAAATATCATAAATTAAATTCAGGCCCCTAAAAAAACAATGTGATGCTAAACAGACCTTTTCTGAAATCCAATTAAGGTGATAGCAGATAAGCCACGAACTTCCAACGACCTTTGGTTAGGCCATTATAAATCTTTTTTGCTCAAATTACTGAAAAACGAGAGCAAACAAGTGTTCTTATTCAATCGTGTCGCAGAATCGGAAATTTAGATTAATAAATTGAGTAGCATTTTTAATTGTGGATAAGACTTATTAGCAATTTAGATGGATGCACTTATAGATTGATTTTCGATCGATAAAACATTAGACAACACTAGAACGCTGGGCCTACATTTCATTCGTAAAATAAATAAAAAATATACGCTTATGAAATACTGGAAAGTCTACAAATTTCTAATATGCCTGCGGTCATTCTGCATGAAACGTGATCAAAATAAGTTAACAATTCTTGATTTCTCGTGGGCTTGAGGAGACATTAATAAATTACAAAAGTGCCTCGAGACATATGAAATATAACTTTTTTCTGTACTCTTAACTTCGTCAGGTAGCCTCTAGGGAAATACACTCACTTAAATACTACATGACGTGGAAAACTTTATTTTACGCAGAATAAAACGTAACCAAAATTGTGGCTTACGACGAAAAATAAATTTGGACTTATTTAGTTTGGACAAAAAATATTTTTTATTACTTATATAATTATTTAATATTGTTTAAAAATTTGTACTTATCTGCTTTTAGATACGCAAAACATGTCGTTTCTCACTTTGTTTCAATAGCTAAAAACTAGAAAGCAGCCGTCTTGTTTAGCAAACAGTTACAAACTGCGAGTCAACGGATACTTTTATGCACCTATATATTGTACGTGTGGTAGAGAAGCTACACGTTACTAATACATACTAATACATATTCTTGTATGTGCAATGATATGTACACCAAACGTGTATTTAATCTGGCAACCGCTAAAGGCGTTCACAATGTTTCAAGCTTAAGATTTTCGTAAGCGGATTGCGGGCTATTTATGGAAATTTGTATCACCGACCTAATATAAAACTTTCAAGACTCCGAAATTGTATTCAGCATTAAAAACATATATTTATCATTTTGTTTGTTTACTGATTTTTTAACAAACGTTCCTTTCTTGTATAAACCCCAAAAGGAATGTTTTTTTAGTTCATACAATGTGACTAATAGAATGTTTTTTTTTTCTCAGACAGAAGTTATGTTACGTTATAATTTTATGCCATCGCATCGCCAAATAAAATATCTGAAAAGCGTCATTAAAAAAAACAGTCGAAGAAAACGGTAGAGCGTACGGTAGCGGCGAGCGAAATATGTTTGTTTCTAATTTCAGAGACGGAAAAGTAGCCTTTTCCAAAAACAAATAAAACCACCAAAGTTTTAGAGGTTTACCTATCTGTTCTGAATGAGGTTTTTTGCCCGAATATTGGAAAAGTTTCCGAATCACACGTCAACACATTGTTCCGATTTACATTGTACCACTGTGATGTTACACAATCCTAGTTCTTTTATTAGAGCTATTCCACAAAATAAGATTAGTTTTCTGCTTTACCTTGTTATTTTGTTACGTAATTTGTGATCTCTGAAGAGAGAGAAAAAATACGTAAAGTTGTGAAAAATACGAACTCAATCAGAGTACGTAATATCTGAAAATGAAAATTTAAAATTTTCATCTGATTTAAATGTTTGTGGTAACTCCAACCAGTGCCAAACTAATTCAAACAAACAAGAAACTTTAGTAAAATAAATGAAAAGTTACAATGTAATTTTAAACTTGAATATTTGCTAAACTAAATACAAACATTTTCTAGGTACAATGTAGACTAAAATATTGTAAAAAATACTTCTCTGGTCGAGGGCAGAATTAATTACGATCTGATGCTGACAGCTGTTAATGAAGTAGAGTGAGCATAGAAAAATCAAACTTTATTTGTGATAAAATATTTTGTAGCCGACGAATCCAATTCTTGATCTGTTTGCATAAGCTCAAACCTTCAACCAATGTATAGCAAACTTTTTTTAACGCAGCCACAAGTATATGTCATAGGTCTCTTTTATTTATTTATCTAACTTTATTGCACAGTAAGTTGTACAATTGGTGGACTTAATCCTTATGGCATCATTCTCTTCCAGTCAACCAGTCAGTCTACACTCTTGACGATTTTAGGCAATGTAAAAATAATGTAAAAACCCTTTCCAGACTAACGTAAAAAATAACTTTTGTAAATACATATTGGTTTCAAACACAGTAAACAACATCGAGTGTACATACTTTTTGTTCCCTAAACTTTTTTTACATAAGACAAATACCTAGTATGGTCACCGAAAAGCTTGTTTTCGTTGAGATTAAAATGTAATGCATTGGTTGTAAATTTTTGTCAAAAAATCAATACCTTTACCAAACAAACTCATAAAATTACCGTTAATTGCATTAACGAACGGATCCGAAGACCAAGATCGGTTGCTCTCATTTTAATTACAGGTACATTATCGTTACAATGAAACTCGGTTTCAGATCTCATTACTTTTTTAATTGGCTGCAGTGTTGTCTGTGGAGGATTAACTCGTGTTTACTCAACAATAACGTCGTTTTAGTTACTGCACTAATTAGGGTGAAGGGTCGGACTGTAAAATACCTACTGACGAAACAGAAGCGCCCTAGTGGTAGTAGTAGTATTCTGTTTCGTCAGTATTTGACTGTAAAAAAAAACAATTGAATAAGTCCTGTACCGTTACAATGAGTTGCTGTAGTAGTCAGATTTGCTTTAGTCGTAATTACTGTTGTACTGTATCCAAAGATTATATAATTTCTCTTTCACTCTTCAAATAAGCGGACCAATAGCGGTGCTAATTGGAAAGCGTAATTATTTGATACTTTGGGCCAATGAACGCGTTAGTTTAGTTTTGCTGCTCCTATTTAATTGCTATAGATGCTGCTGCTGGCTACATAAAATAATTACGAATGTTTGAATGGCTTTATCATTGAAGCTCTAAAACTATTTATTAGTTTATGTGACTGCGAAAGGACTATTTAGGCGCCTATAGTAAAATTATATTGTCCATTTTTTAGTACCTACGCGATCAAAATGTATTTTTATAGTTCTTAATTAAATGTTTAGTTAAAAGTGATTGATGAGACTTTGTACAACGAATGTTTTTTTTGTGAAATACTAACAAATAGAGCTGACTAAAACTTTATCTACATAGATCTTTGCTTAAATAATTTTAGTGGTACGTTTACATTTAATGTCTCTATTGTATTATACGTAAGTTTTAACCTATTAATTACAAATTGAAGGAATTCCAAGTTACTTTATCTAGTATAATACTAAAACTTACACAGTTATTTTATGAATTTTCTTTGAGATCTATCTAGAAAGTTAAAAGAAAGAGTGAGAATTAATACTACGAACCAAACACTAGGCGAGCCTGTATAGTGGCCGACCAATACTAAAATGAGGTAACGCAGCTAAATAGTACTTATTTACACATACGCTTTTTTAAACACCCACAATTTTGAGGATGTGAAACCGCTTGCCTTATACTCCGAAGCGTGGACAACATATCGAGTCGGTAGTCAGACAATGTAAACTTAGTTATTGATCCCTTTGCCCAGTGGCTGGTGAATTAGTCGACCAATCAGCACCAATCAAGGGATTAGAGCGGGATCCCCATTTGTCACGGTGACACTCGGTGCTGCAATCCCACTAGCCGAGATGGGTAAAGCACTTTTTAGCTCGACCGATTTTCTGAAGAAAGTATTTTTATTGGAACTTTGATTGCTATGTTTTATTAATAGTTACTTAAATGAAAGTACAATACGATTTTTATTTTCTTTCTGTGGTGGATTAGGCATTGCAGTAAATATTACAATTAATCAATCAAAAAACTTTCATATGGACGGAATATACAAAATTTTATTTAAGAACTATAGTATCATTTATACTTGGTCATCCACTCATATAGTCTGGTCATAATTACCAACGGGTTATTATTAGGTAATTAAAACCATTTCACAAAGCTATTAATAAACTAGTACATAATTGCCTACTAGCCACCCAAGCTTAGAATAATTTAACTTAACATCAAAACCTTTGAATAAACCGTGAAAATTTTAATGAAATGTTAAGCGTTTCCGGCGTAAACGCTGAAAACTATTGCGGCAGAGATAACAGGTGAAAACTTTTGCTTTGTTCGTCGGCGAACTAACTTCGCTCCACCCTTGTTCGGACTTTTGACAACAAAAATGGCGTTCGAAATGTTGCTTAATTTGTGTTTCGCCAATACGCGGAAGTTGGCAACTCGTTCTCGCCTCAAACATACTAAAACCTTTTTCCGTGTCTGCGCAAAAAAGCGCAATGATGCAGCGGGGAATAAATAAACTTTGTCCGTTGTTTTGTCTCGTCATTACGTTTTGTACCCTTTATTTAGTACAGTGTAAGTACTGTAATATATTTTTTACATTTAATTTTATTAATGTAATTTGTAACTAGTATTGCACATAGTATAAATGATTGTCGACAAATAAGTGACGCTTCAAACCAGTATACTGAAAAATCAGACCAAAGGTTCTAATTTATCATTGACTGAAGTCATCGTGTTTTCAACGGTGTTCTCTATCCCAATCACGAATAATTGCGTCAAAGTATTCTTATAGTTATGTAATCATTTGTATAAGAATTTGAAAGCGCCTCTATCAGACGTAAAAAAAAAATGCACTCGCATAAGATAATATATTTCAATAATTTTAATTAAATAGATCTTTAAACTTGTTTCTGGACGTGCCATATTTACATTAGTATGAGGTCATCTGGGGTAAGGCTTTCGAGCTTACTTCACGACACGGGAGTGCTTCGTGCTGCCGAATGACGTAAACTCGCTACGATTACGTGACGAATACGTCAAATGTTCGTGATTGGGATACTGTTTGTCAGTGTCATGACAATTTCAAGCGGCGCGTTGTATATTCCTATATCTTTTGACATTAGGATCTCAAGACTCAGTTGCTATCACGCTCACTATAGAAAGTTAGAAATTGAAGTGCGAAAATACAGTTAAAAAAGAAATTTTAGAAATTCGCACCATTTCCTTTGATAGGGCTCGCCTAGCCCCACTGTGCAGCGGTAAAGAGCGGGAAGTAATAAAGCAAATCATTCATTCATCGCAACACTTAGCTTCTTCCGCTTCACGTTATAAAATGTGCTATTGCACAGTTAAATTTACAAGCAACTGCACAAGACAGCAAAATAGGCAAATACGAGTTTTACTGTTGTGCTGAGGGTTCCATTTCATCACCGTATTTATTATAGAAAAAGAAAATGTCTCAGTTTAGATAATGCGGTTTCTGATTTATTTCCAATCCACTTATGCACCTGAATGCCCATCTCGTCTTGCTTTATTAAAAAAAACGAAAGAGACCACAAACTTTCCTAATGTCTGACGATATTGACTAAGTTGGCGCGTTAGCAACTAGAACCAGTTTTTTGTTTCGTAGTAATGGTAAAGTTACGTTACCAGCGGTTGAATATTTACGATTGTGTGTGTTTTGAAGAAAAAAATACTTATCCAATCCATTGAAATAGCCATTCTAACATTTGGTTAAGGTAGTTTTTCTTCAAGACACACACGATCGTAAATATTCAAACCTAGCGAAACGTAACTTTACCATTACTATCGATGAAAAAACTGGGCCTAAGTCGTATGAGATAGGCATACGCAACCCACCGCTTTATCAGTGCAACCGAGATAGGTTCACATCTCATATAAATCTAACACAAATTACTCATTAGAGTATAAA
This sequence comes from Pyrausta aurata, assembly GCA_963584085.1. Taxonomy (NCBI): domain Eukaryota; kingdom Metazoa; phylum Arthropoda; class Insecta; order Lepidoptera; family Crambidae; genus Pyrausta; species Pyrausta aurata. Next base: position 9,056,420 of record OY757258.1, on the reverse strand, counting down.
AGTTTAAATATGAATATTTAGAAGATCCTTACTAACTTTACCATGAGTATTAATAATTTTTATACCCTTACGCTAATTATGATATTTGATAACTTTTTTTCTCAAGCACTGAACCCTGCAAAGACAGTTGCGTTCCGTCAGGGTGGAAGTCGTTAAGTGGCGGAGTGACAACGGGTGCGGCCGCGGAATGGCTAATTGCGTCCCCCATTGCGGCAGTGTAATTATGCGAAGCTTCTAAATTGCAGCACATTCGGTTTGGCTATTGTACTTTTAAGGATTGAGTAGGAATAAGCTATACAAAAACAATCAAAGGTTTTTTTTGTTTAGACACTCTTTTTGTTTGTTGCACAATTCAATGTAAGTTCCAGTTGCTACTTGTTTATCTGCCAGATACTTCATTACGAACATACGAAATGACTTTTTATATTTGAATTATTCATTGGTTAGTTGTGAAATAAGTACTAAGCCAGATCTTTGACTAACCAAGAGTGGATAATGTGTTCTTATCTAAAATACAATAATAACCTTACATTCATTTTGTATAAGAGTATCTCAATCTAGACACACGACTGTGTGTCAGTCAAATTGGAGCAGCAAAGACATACTCTCTTGTACAGAATATGGTAAGTTTCCATATGAATAAAAAATATACGTTATATATCGCGGGCAACAGCTAGTTTTATAAATTAATGACTGAAACGTAGGCACCCTAACCTTAATTAGATTGGATCACTTTACGAAAGTAAGGCTTAATTTGATATTGTCTGAGCTAGTTTCGTACTTCCCCAACACGAAAGTAGCCGAGAAGACTGTGTCTGCACAAAATGTTATACTTAATTGGATTTTATAAACGAGGTATAATTTAGAATGATTACATGCCGTGTTATGGTGGAAATCAGCACCAGCTTAGTAGCTGTCAATTAACGCCAGTCATTCTGACAGGCTAATGTATTGGACGAAAAGTAGCCATAGCGTGTAGAGGCTATGTGCCAAAAATTAACGAAACTTGCTGTAACATATTGAAGAGGTACTTAAAAAATAAATAAATAAACGTTTATTGTTCCACTTCAATTACAATAATAGTAACATAGTATACTAGTAGTACATCAGCAATCAGCCATCCAACATCGAACTAGGAATTAACCTGTATCTCGAGTGGTGGTAGGCATCATGAGGATTTTCTAATTTGTAAACACAGTAAAGAAGTGGTAAAAAGAAGATTAAAAGATGAGTACATTAATTCCCAAACGAGAAGTCTGTATTTTGGGAATAAAAAGTTGTTTCACATGACAGTTATATCAGACATGGACAAGGATTCTTTTGACTGTGTACTTCAGTTACTTGACTTGATTTATTTTATTTAATACTCGTTTACATACAGATATATAATTATCAGCATCGTTATCAATCTACTGTTGAGCATAGGGCTCTTCATAGTATAATAATATGACGATCAATATTTATGATAAACAATCTTTATCCGTAATACTATAATCCTAATATCCTCGACTGACAGATGTAGGTCAACAAAAGGGCTCGACTTGGTGGTGGTAATATTTATTTACCTATCCCAAAAGCGCTGCACATTTTATATTCTCCCAGTATTTCCGATATCTACGGAAAGTTTGCAAATATATTATAGTGTCATCTTTCATGAACTATCGCGTCCTGAAACCACATTTTAACATGATTTATCGAATGTTTTAAATTTCACGCGTGCGTGCATACGGGATTTGATTTGTGTTTATTACCTTCGGTTATGATTTTATTGAAAATAATATTTTCATGGTAAAAAATGGCATGCCATTCATTTTTGTTTATCTTAAAATATTTTTGTGCGCTACGAGTATCCTATGGGGGCTATTTATTATTTTTAAGGGCAAAATCGCAACGCCTTTTGCTATGTGACAAATGAAAAAATCAAATGCTGTAAAAAAGTAAAGCTTGCGTCCAACTCAAAGGAATGATATACATATTATGTATCTAGAAAGTTTCTACTGTCATCTTGCAACTCAACTGATTCAGATTTATTTTGACATGAAGAAGTAAAAATCACATGAAACCAGAAACAGACACGAATTGGAAATCCTCTCTCAAGATATCCGAAGATAGAATACACGTAAGTGCCTGACATAGCCACCCAAGACCCAAGACAAGAATAAGTTTTCAACTCGTACCTACTTGACTTGACACGTTTTTATTATGTGTCTTGGAAGATATTATATAACCAGCTGTCTGAATACAATGCGTCTAGCTTTATTGTACGCCTAATTACGTTCAAAATATTATTACCTATCTACATCAAGAGTAAGAAATAATTTGGAAAATGGGTAACAATTACTTTATTATTCCCGCATCTGCCCGAATCATGTCGTATATCAAAGTTAGAGACATTTATTGCCTCTGAACCGTGTTAAATGATTCTTAAGTGAATTTTGGAATGCTCTGTTTGACGCTCAGAAAGTTTCGTCTGTTTCCCGAGGTCGAAGAGATAACAAACTTAATGTTTCGCTGTATGGGGGAGCACACACCGTTATTTTTACAGTACAAAGTTTCTATAAATTGGTTTCCAATCTACGCGCGATTTATTACGCAAGTTTTACCGTTAGGGGGAATAGGTAGCTGTACAACGGAGATAATGGCCGAAACATTTGTAAGTAGGAAGTACACGCTACCGTACAGTACCTATGTTTAACTTACGAACAAATTATGTTCTATTTCAAAGTAGTTTACCAGTAAACATTTGACAGTCAGTTGGTTTTCCAACTAGCCAAATACAAACACATACGAGTAGGAACATTTTTTAATAGATATATTTTTATATAGTTTCTTTGTAATCTGTAGATATTGTTTTTTTAACAAACAGTTTAGTTGTTGTAACACAGGTACTGACATATTAACGGTTATACTATGTCGATCTTAACAATTTGTTTTTTTTCCTGTATAGGTACTAAAAAAATAATAAATCAGTCTTAGCAGACACTTAAATTAAGCACACGTTTGTCAATGCAAATTAACATTTGATGTAATGTAATTAACTAGTGTAAATTTTAATAAAAAATTAAAATTTACACTTTTTCCGTTTCAATCACAAATTGAGCTTGCGTTTTCAAGTGCTCTTTCCACTCTTATCTCTCTGTCCATAGCATCAGTGTAATTCCAGTCACCTGGCGATTCTGTCGGCCCGCTATATCACAGTTATGCGACAGTTATTCCAGCCAGCGAGATCCAGAATGGCCCTCGAGTGAATAAGCTGTGTGAAATGTGATCTTCAGATATGAACCCTGAGGATAGTATATTGTTTCACTCTATATGTGGTTATCTGCGGTACTGTTGACTATATAACACATTCTTTTTTCACAACTTGTTAAGAAGGAAATTGATATTCTAAATAAAAATGGTTGTCATTGAGAACTACAGTAATTAAAGGAAAGCTCTGTTTTTTTAACTGAATGAGGTTCCTGTAAAAATCGCGCGTAGGGCGAGCATTTTCTCTTATGTCAATACTTCTGAAAAAAATCCTTTGTCTAGAACTTTCAAACATTTTATTTGACATGCGTTTATTTATAGCATTCGGCCAAATTTTATCATAAAAAACAAGTATTAAATAATTATATTTAAACTAATAAATGGTACGATATTTTCTGTAAGGTACATAGTTGAATTAGTTGCCAGTTACGTGGTTACAAGTTACATTACTAAAAACACTTTAATTAAATAAACCAGTCAGCTGCAAAGTGAATATGGAGTCATTAAAAATACCGTTAATAGGGACCACTTGAAGCACGCATGCATTAAGCGGGTTAATTTGATTACTGTACCTTAAATTAATTGTGAACTGAGAAACTAGGTCACTGTTGATGAAAGTTCCTTCAAATAATTTGACCTACCTATCTATATCCATATAATTTTAATCGTGTACTGATTTTATATTGCTAAGGTACTAGACCCCTAGATTTTTGAGCTGTGTGTTTAATATACATTTAAATCGCAATAGTGAACCGTAATAACCAGAACTACGTCATTGCGTAAGCCCCGACTCCCCAAAAGCAATTTTTCTAATGGATTCCATAATTAGAAAAAAGGCAAAGGAATTGAAATTAACAGGTTGATTCGCAAATGCTGCTTCGTTATCTGCTATTCTGTATTCAGCGGGCTTTTGTGATCATGATCAATCGTAAAAAGTAACGATTGTGAGGCTTCCAAACAAATGTTTTGGCCACGCTTGTTGGTCACGAACAAGAAAATTGTAAAGCAAGCATTGGAAAAACGGGAAAATTGTACACTGGGTTATTTTGTGTATACAGGACTTGACAAAAGGCGGTTTGTTTTAATGACAGATTGAAATGGGCGCAATTTTTCGGTAGAAGATTGCTTGCGTAACCAACTTAGGTTCTTTATTTATTTCATCAAACTGATCACACTAAAAAGTAAATGGAATATTAAAATTGGGGCCGAATAAGTGGAAACTGCTCCGAGGCCTGGGTTCTGGGCTTTAATGTATCATGAAGTTATATTTTGTAGATATTGACCGTTGAAAATTGACCTACTGTTAAAATACTCGTGAATTAATTTTAATGTAAATCTTTATGATGTTTATATGACATCAAAGGGGAAAAATAACAGATCGTAATATTAAAATACATAAACTGCACATCGCCGCAGTATAATCTTCAGCTAATCCGTTCGGTTGCCAGGCTTTGTTCGGATGAATAATTTCATTCGTGTCGCTAAAAATATTGGCTCCGTCGAACAAGTCTTTTTTCAACCGTCAGACCGATTTTTCAAGCCTTAATGATAGGTGATGGGTCAAACTCACGATTGCTAAAAAAAATAACTTTTTTATGACGGTTTTAGTTGTATTGACAAGCCGTCCACGGGTTGGCGTTGAGAAATATATTGGTACCCAAATATACACTGAAAGCTAGTTGTAAAATAAATAGTGCATTTCACTTTTTTAAATTGGAAACAAACTTTTCATTACACTTTTTTATTGAGTTCATTTTTCAAATAAGGATAACCCCAGGCTTATTTCAAATTCATAGACAATTAACAGCGTTGTAAAAAGTTGCAAATTTAGCACGAAAATCCTGAGGTGAATCGAACGGGGAATGTAGAGGTACATTTAAGTAGATAATTACGAACCATTGTGACTGATAACTCGACAGTATCGTCAATGAAACACAAAACGTGCCGACATTAAAACGGAATCAAGCATGATTGTCACTTTGAATATAAATCCTTTTTAAATCGTCGATGTAATGAAAACTCAGTAAATTACGAAATACGGACACTGACATACCGATACGCTTACCTATTTGATCGGATCTCGGATAAGTACGATTGACGTGCACTTTCAATAATTTAATTTGTGATTGCCGAATATAATAAGTTCCAAAATGATGATCCAGTATGATTTGATTATTAATATTTTTATTTCACTAATAACCTATCAAAGGGGATGACTATACAACATAATGTGATATGATTGATACCTTTTGCAATTTATAATAATAAGAAGCAATCGTAATGCTTCAATTAATGCTAGTGCGAGAAAAAGCGTGGAAAATTACATTTGATATTTCAACCGGAATAGTTTCCAACCAAATGAAATTAAATTTTACATTTTGTGCTCAAAAATGTAACACGCACCTACAAACATAGTCAACACATTAATTTTTAGAGCTATAAGGAATTATATAAATCTTTTCAAGGCAATATAGTTCCCATCCTCCATCAAAACAAACATTCCGACCCAATCCACGCACACCACTAATAAAAACATTAATCTCGCCCGGCTTATGTTTATTTGCGGGACACGTTGTTTTTCTATGCCCCGAAATATAGGGACACAAAATGGTCGGAATACCGCGTCCTTTAATTTCCGTTCATCCTCGACAATATGCAATTTCGTATTTTTTGTTCCCAACCAATCCGTTTTGGGGATCGATCATTTGAAGTACCTATTATATTGGTTGGTATACGTGGGTAGGTTTTCACAGTGAAGTCCACGAAAATGTCATGTTGAATGGCGTAATGGAGATAGGTAGCGTAAACTACTTCAATCATCAAGTTCCCAATTTATTGCACACGATACCGACAAGGATTCATCATCACATCTAGCTATGTTAGAGCGAGACATAAGATATGCCAATGTCACATGCAGCATTCAAATGTCAAATTCCGCAAATGCAAATGCGGCCGGAACTAACGGCGTAATTACATAGGTACTGCGTAGAAGTAGGAATTATTATATCAAGAAGGTACATACAGTTCTTCAATATAATGTTGACTTTAATTGTCCAGCCCGTACTTTTGCCTAAAACTACAACTTGTTTTTTTTAAACAGTTTTCACAAAGCTATTTCTAGATTGTCTGAAAAAGTCCTCATAACAAATTTTCGCTTATTTTCCCCAGTCATACTACAATTTTCCAGTCCAAATGAGGACTTAACCGAATAAAAGAAACTACGAGAGAAAATGAATTAACATCTTTCCTTACAAAAGGTCGCGGCGGCGTCTCGCCTATTCATTAGGGCACAATTCGGCTCTTTGAGTTAGCGTGCCTTTAGGTGTTGTGAATAATGCTGGATGTACAAAGGTGACAATTTCTTTTTCAGACAAAGTCTGAATCAAAGCTTTTGATGAAGCAGCAAATGAAGATATACTTACAAAAGAAAATGTCAAAGGTGTTACATGCTTTGCCTATATAGGCTTATATTTCACATGAATGACATGAAAAATCTAAATGACATCTTTTCATTAGATATATTTGTACCTACCAATTTTCTATCCAGTAAAATATCATCTCTGCTTGATACTGACATCAGAATCAGTTTACTGCCTAGTTAAAGGTTGAAGCAGATCAAACCACTCGTTAGGGTACAGCATCATATCAACTCGAGGCGTTCAGTAAGACTACTGTCATACAGAGACCTGTATGATACTCCATACTGCAACGCATACCTATCAAATTCGTAGCGTAATCACCTTGGATCGAGATCAACTCCGGACCCACTCTCGACCAGCGGCGCATGCGTTGTCCTGCGCTTACGGCTATTTGTACGGTGTACGTAGAATATCCATCCATCCTGTCAAAAGTGCTGTCATTTACAAGAAGAACTGTAATACGTTATAGCAAACGCGATCCGTAGGCGAACCGTCTATCCGTAGCCGATCCGATGCCACGGCGTCGGATCCCTTTACATTACGTGATTCCGTATAGTTGATACCTGTTTGATGGCAATACGATGTCGTTCTCTTCACGACTTTACGAGTGGTTAGATCTGCTTCAACCTTAAATTTTCACCTCCTGTCACTAACAGATGACATCATGTTTGTGTTGAATATTCTCAGACATACGTACAACTATCCATGCGTCATTGATCGTTACTCCAATGTCAGGTATCAATTAAACTTGACAGTCTCTATCTAGCTATAACAAGCTGCTACACACTATCTATATGGAAGAAGGCCGCCTTCTTCTGACTGTATTAACACGTTCCGGGACAGTGAACGCCTACATGCGTGAAAACAATAAAACATCTATTGTGTCTGGCATAGTGTCCCGGAACGTGTTAAGCAATCGGTTTTAAAAGAAAGTGATGCTTGGTTTTTTCCAATAGTCTGCCCCTAGCCTAAGGTGAAACTGAAAGCCGATTCAATAAACAAGTCGAGATATCAAAGCGACACTAATGAACCCCAAGTAGAGTTGGAGGCGCAAATCGACTTATCCTATATTTGTCGACGCAATCATTGTTATTGATATCGAAGTATCGCAATAACAGTAAAAGTTGTGTGTTCTTCCTCTTGAAATTGGTCATCATCTCTGGTATAATATATGTGGGAATGAAATAACAACAAATGTACTAAATAATTTCATGTTACCAATACCATTAGTTGTAGTTAGGTATTATGTATTTACTGTAAATCAGTACAGTCTTTGAACAGCAAATTTAAAATATATGTTTGTAAATAAAAATGTTACTATTGAAGAAATAAATTAAATAACATTGTTAAGCGTAAAATGCAAATGATACTCTCGCGTTATTTTGATAATACCATCAATTACCTTGCTTAAATTGAAATCGGAAAAACTTATTTATTTATCGATGGTCTTCATACCTCGCACTATTCACCAATCAAAGTGTCGGAATTCGTTCGTTTGTTTGCGGAGCTAAACTAAGGCCCAATCAGGGCCCTGTGATCTTTCACTAATTAGTACGTGAGTGTAAGCGGAATGATGTGTGCCAAATCGATCTTGATCGAATAAGTGAAGTGTGCGATTATTTCTCGAAGCTGATTAAGCGTTTGTTAATTAAAGATTAATGAATTGTTGCCTAGGTTACTTTGATTACGTAGATATTACTAATTTAAGCGTAGGTTCACTTAATTTAATCTTGAAACTGAATCCTTATCAACATCGAAATCATCTTTTGAATTATTTATATCAGTATATTCAAAACGTCTTTCTTCGAAATCGCAAGCATAACCTATGAGAAATTATAGTTGGCGCACTGATTGCAACTAGTTTATTTTAAATTGGCCTTGTTCCGACGGGAAATGTATGTAGGTAAATATCTATTATCAGCAATACATTTTCATTTTCACATCATACATACAATGAGGTATTTAGACAGCTTTAAAATTATAGGACTCCTTAAGGTTTGAATTAACCGACACTGAACAAACTATAAAAGAAAGTGGATCTTTCAACCATTCCATATATGGCCTTCTTGCGTAGCCAAGAGTTAACAATCAACCCGAGGTATAAATTGTCGATTTTTCTTTCCGTCTTTGTTAAAATCAAAGATACTGATACAGACAGAATGATGATTAACTTGATTATACTTCAGCTACATGCCTGCTGAATCCGGCTACGTAAGCAAAAGATTGTTGGTAAACAACGAAGTGGGCATCAAGTCATTAGTTGGTTAACCCATACCTGAGTGTCAAGCTTACGATATATCCTATAAGGCAGTTAGCACTCCAGGCTGGCTGTTTGTCGTCATTAGGAATTAGCTTCAAGACTTGCTAACGACCAATACAAACTAGCTGTTTACGTGATCAGTGCTATGTCTTTCGGGACACATTGCTTCAACGACCTGTCGCTGTTATCATTAACATATTATTAGAATCAAATTGATTCAGCCGTTTGATGATGCTGCTAAATGATGCTAGAGCTGATGCTCTATTCTAATTTCTAGCTGCCCGATCGAATCAAAATTTCGTACCATGTTACTTCAATGATATTGAAAGTATATAAAGATGTTACCGACATGATCCGACCATGACCTAATCAGCCGTTTGAAGATTACCAGCTCTTTAATAATTGATGAGGGAATCTGACTACCTTCCATATGTCCTGTTGATGTCTCGAGAGGTTTAAACTTTTTTAGTTTTACTTGTTGTAAAGTCTTTTTATCCTGTTTACCTATTTTACCAACTTATTTACTATTTTTGGTCACTGTATCAGACGAATTTTATGACCAGTGTATTTTTAATCTACACATTTTCACCGCCATCAGGCCAATGAAAGAACAGTCATCTAGTGAGACAAGCTTTTGCGATTCTACAAACATAATAGATATTGTTTGCTTGTAATCCTACACGACAATGTGTATCGGGTGGAACCATTCGGGATTAGGTCCCAGTGTCAATCAGCGGCGGCTTTACTAATCTTGCGCCGTAATTGTACCGAAGGATCCAATTATAGGTTAGTTTCAGAATTAGATACACCGCTGTGGTGACCGTTATAACATTGGCTACTACGAGACAGTAGACAAGACCTTGCTAATTGCTTTTTTTTCATAAAGTAGTATTAAGAGAACACACCTGATAAAAAAATCGTTTGTCGAGGATCGTGACTTTACTCGAAATTTCATGGAAAAATAATTAGGATTATTTAAACGTATTGGTTTATAAAGCGCTTTGTACGTACACATCTAGAGCTTGGTAGAAACATCTTTTAAGTCTATTTATTTAATTAAAATATACTTCAAAAGTGTAGTAATTTAGAATTAGAGCGAAATTAAATAGTTCATGTTTTGATTTCAAAAGGAACTACACTTATTAATCTCACTTGCCACACAAATAAGACAGTAACAGACATTGTTAAAGTATCTAATGAAATAGTCTCGAAATAAACGTTCAGACAAACTTGCTCAATGGATGCCTAGACACGGAAATCTGCCAGAAATCTTTTCTAAATTTTCAGGAATCCAAGCGAAATATGTCTTTTATGTTACGATCTTACAACGCGGGTTTTTAGATAAATATTAGACGGGCATGTAGAATATCTATAGAGTCTAACAGTGTTATTTTTTTTCTTAAACCGAATCTTTAGGAAAACAATGCATTGTTGGTTTCAGCGAAATGAATTTTGAGAGAAACCAATAACATTTTTGTATTCAGAGAGTTTTCTTAGTTGGTTGATAATTCTGGTATTGGATTATGGAAATAATTAACCATTATTTTCTCTGTGCGTTGACAGAGCGGTTTCACGTTTGAAATTATTTCTTAGAATCAAATCTATAAAGAGACGATCAGCTTTTGATATCATTTTGCTTTGATGTTGCCTTGTTGTAAATAATTTGTACTAATTTTAGATGAGGCAACCTATCTTCTACCTCTAGGTAGGTAAGTTGATATTTATACATCACATCATCAAACCTTTACCTTCAAACGATATTATACTCATAAATATTTAACACCTTTGGCTGTTTCATCTCGGGACACGTGTAATAAAATCCTCAAAATTGCTGTATTATTAAAAAGTTATTCGTGTTTATGTCCAAGAACGGAAGCACTCAATTTTACACTCCAGAGATAGCGCCATTTTGGCAACGGTTTTAAGTTTACGAGTGTAAAAAAGTTTTAATTTTTTGATTACGTACTGTAAAATATAAATAGTAATGCGTAATTAAGGCAGGGATAGCAGCAGTAGCGGGGATAGTGTTTTTTTTTGCCAGTTCCCTGTGTTTTCTGGTAGGCTGTTGTTTTTTTTAAATTAATTTATGACAAAATTGTAAGAGAATATATAGGGTGGCTTTGAAAATATTGGCAATATTTAAAACTAAGAACCTACACTTGATTTATAACCCATTTTACATACTAAAATAAGAATCACGAGTAGGTTCTTAGTTTAAAATATTGCCAATGTTTTCAAAGTCACCCTGTATAAGAATTATTAACATCTAAAAACCACAAGAAATTTATCGTGATGCTAATGAAATGAGTATAGGCAAGAACTAGGCAGGATTTAGGTTGAGTTTAAGATTTTAAATCTAACTTGAGAGATCATTGTTAAAAGTGTGCACTTATATAATAATTAAAATTAAATAAATTAATTATAACTACAATTTAGACACAAGAAATAACTTTCGAGTTCTGAGATACTTTTATTACATTTCGATTTATATACATACTCGTACCATTTGCAACGCTATTCTTTATGTAAGTTAACTTCAAATCTGGCAAATTATGTATCACTATCATTTTATGTATTAAAACTATCACTTTTTGACAGTTTGATTATGGTACATTAACTTGATAATAATAATGACGCCTTCATTAAGCCCAAAGACAACTTGAGTGGAAGCTTTTAGCCAGCTTAAAATGTGACAGATCCAAATGGCTCTATAATATTTAGAGGGAAGCCCTCTGAACAACTGTATAAATAAAGAAGAAAGTGTTGATAGATTATAAAACTGTAGACAACACTCGTATTTGAAGCGTAGTATTCGTATTATAATTTAGATTAAAAAAACCTAAATTATACTACTCAGCAGGGCGTTATCACATTCGCACTTACCTGCTCAAATAGTAAGAGAGTATTTACGACCTACAGGCTGCGGTCTCGGTACAGGTGTGTCTCTGTTTTAATCTCCTAATGGGGGCCCTGAGCTGGCACTGAAATAGGATCACGCTAGAAGGAATAAAGGACTAAGAGAGGAACGGTTTCTGTCAAATTACTTATAGGGGGCTTTCGCACTCATTCCAATCCGGTACCAATCTCAGATAAGTGGAATCAGCCGCGATAACGATTAATTCTTGCTAGACAACGACGTGAAATATTAATATATACAGGATGTTTTTGGCTCAAGAATAAAACATGAAATTCGGGTTTTAGATGAGTGCGAAAGTGCCCTTACTTAGAAAACGTACTTTTTTGAAGTGCGAATTAAATTTTACTTCAGAAGAAAACGGTGCTCCATATCGCTTAATCCTTCAAAATGTTATCACTATTTACTGCACCTTTTCATATACACATGTATTTGGGAGAGCAAATGGCGTTAGAACGAGGGAACTTAGCATATTACATGTCAAGAATTTGATCAGATATGTGTGTCAAAGGGAAACTCATTTTCAGAGTGTTTGAGATATATAGTGACTAAAACTAAGTACGAATAGATAGCACGTTTCACATCACTTTAAATGTTGTATATTGAAGATTTACTTTTTTGGTTAAATAAGGTAAAGATATCATAAATGCTTTTGATTATAAGAAAAAACCTCTTTCATCGAATTAAATAATATTAGATTTATTTTTCGTTAAGGTATTTTATTGGCGATTTAGTAGGTACCTTTCTATTTATAAATATGGTTAGTGCTTTGTTTTGTTACTTTGAACTTTTTGTACCACATTCACGCTTCTATTACTGCTTTCGATTCGGTTTTCATGTGTTTCCTGGTTCATGGCATATCACTTTGTATTTTTATTTCAGTCAGAGTTTTATTTCATTTATTTTCGTGTCAACTGACTTAGCTGCAATACGCGTGGATGGTTTAACGACACACCTACGTATCTGTAAAATAAGTAAGGTGCAGTAGGTTTAGTGCATTAAACACAACATTATAGCGTTATGAATACACGTCGCAGTTAAAAACAGTCTTTCAGATTATTATTATAACGATATTTTGGCATCAAATGGCGGAGAAAATAAAAATTCGCTATAGACAGAATTAGCCATACCATAAACAAAATAAAATAATAAACCAATACTGTGTTTTAGCAAGCCCAACTTTTTTATTAAAGAACAACATGGTTTTATCGTAAGGTTATTTGTAACCCTTTATCAGTTAGCGGAACAAAATTGTTTTGATAATGAATACATAAAGAGTTAAGGTTTAATAACAATTACTCAACTACTACAACCTACTCCATCCACTTTCACTTTAGCATCTGCCTCTATGTGGCTATAAAACCAAAGAATAAAATACAGCCGTAACACGTGTGGACCATTTAGATTTTATTAGCAGGTGTGTAAAAAATTATACCCCTTCCAGCGGTTTATGGTTCTGATCGGGTATATACCCCAATCCGGGTTATAACGTAACTTGCAATTTCAATTGCCATCCGTATGTGACATAGCCTTAGTAAAGGTTCAAAGCGCTTGGATTTCAAGTAAAATAACAGTTACAACGTGAAGCGTATCACAGCAAGTTTTTGCCAAATGATTGTTCAATCGCTAGTAACGACTTTAGAAGAGTTTAGAAACCATTGAACACAATTTACTTGCTTACACGCTATGACTTCCGTATTTTGTTAGCGGGATTAGGAAAAGCGAGATTTATTTAAGTGTCGTTTTATTTAGCTAACTAGCTTTTGCCCGCGACTTCGTCCGCGTGGAATCGTGACTTCTTTCTCCCGTTTTTTACACATTTACTACTATATCTTTGCTCCTATTGGTCGTAGCGTGATGTTATATAGCCTATAGCCTTCCTCGATAACTGGACTATCCAACACAAAAAGAATTCTTCAATTCGAACCAGTAGTTTCGGAGATTAGCGCGTTCAAACAAACAAACAAACAAACAAACTCTTCAGCTTTATAATATTACTAGCTTTTGCCCGCGACTTCGTCCGCGTGGAATAGTGACTTCCTTCTCCCGTTTTTTACACATTTACCACTATATCTTTGCTCCTATTGGTTGTAGCGTGATGTTATATAGCCTATAGCCTTCCTCGATAACTGGACTATCCAACACAAAAAGAATTATTCAATTCGAACCAGTAGTTTCGGAGATTAGCGCGTTCAAACAAACAAACAAACAAACAAACAAACAAACTCTTCAGCTTTATAATATTAGTATAGATTAGTATAGATAGTATAGATAGTATAGATAACAAAGTTAATAATAATTCAAAATTTTGCCAAACCAACTAAACTAACTTTTGTTGCACTGGTTAATTTCTTTTTCTTAAATTCTTTGTAGTACTAAACAAACTAATATTAGATGATACCTTAGCAAATATTACTAACACACAAGTCTAACCCTCTTTCATTGCATTATATTTGGTACATATTGTGCCCACATACTTAGAGTTACAGTCTAGTTCTATATCTAAGTTGCTTTTTTTTTCTGTAAATCATGTGATTGTAACTTGTTCTGTGAGCCTTGAATAAATAAAAATAAAAAAATTGTAATGTCAAAGTTACCGAGTTATGTAATACCCCTGCTTTGCCCCAGGATCTAAAACGCATTGCGAATTTTATCCCGTGCACTCGCAGGTTGCCGTTAAAACGTTTGTAATTAAAACGCGACTTTACGTTTGCTCTGGGAAACAAAGAACTCATTCAACTTAAGTTTCCATTACGAGAAAATCATCTGGTGTATTTTTAAGAGTAAGCGCTTTTAGTATTGTTGGTGAAGACGGTGCTCAAATTTTTTGTTGAAGGTTTATTTCACTTTGAATCATTACGTTTTACAGTAAATATAGCCTGTTTTTAGGGTTCCGTAGCCAAATGGCAAAAAACGGAACCCTTATAGTTTCGTCAAGTCTGTCTGTCTGTCTGTCCGTCCGCATGTCACAGCCACTTTATTCTGAAACTATTAGCATTACACAGTTGAAACTTGGTAGTTAGATGTATCCTGATAACCGCTTTACGATTCTCATATACAAATTAAAAAATAAAAATATTTAAGGGGCAGCCCGAACATGAAACATTTTTTCTTAAAGTCTAACGTTTGAGATATAGACGCTTCCAAAGTGGTAAAATGGGCGTCCCCCCATCTAACTTTTGAACTAAGTGAAAATTTTGAAAAAATATAATGTATATTTCAACGAAAATTGGTTTAAATGAAATCGAACCAGTAGTTTGTGAGATATTACACATTTTCAATCACCGCAAATATTATGCAAAACAAAATTATTTTTGCAGTCAAAAAATGTTGTGATATTTTCGCTAGGTGGAAGTAAGTGGACCCCGAATTCTGTTAAGGGTGGCACGGAACCCTCAAAGCGCGGGTCCGACTCGCACTGAGCCGATTTTTTATATTGAAAATGTTTGTTATTCGTGCAAAATTACTGTATGATTATTATATTTGACCCTTTTACGAGTTATATTAATTTAAAAAACCCCTTGGCAAACTTATTTTTTGTTACTGAAATAAAGTTTAATATATTCAAGATGGCTGCTTCGATTTCCACCATACATAGTATAAAAACGTCGTTAAAAATTCAACTTTCAACAAAAAAAAACGCGTACGAATCAATTCACCTGTTTAGGATCTACGGTACCACAGACATACAAACAAATAGACAGACTCACACTCACATAGCGGTCAAGCTTATAAACCCCTCTTTTTGCGTCGGGGGTAAAAATAATATGGAATTGCGGTAGTCGAAATAATGTTGTTTATCGGAAACCCGAAAACAAAGTAAAAATGTAATACGGTAACGTTAAGGTGGTAATTAATAATTCTAGCTAAAGCTGAGGGCGTATTGCGATGCAGTTTTGACATTTAAACAGCTCTGCTTTACTGTCAAATTAGCAATTCTTATTGCAATTTCGCATTATATTGATAATATTACTATAATATAACTATTTAAATATTAATATTCATGCCACTGTAGCATTATTATAATATTTTTATATTGATAATATTCGTTTACTCTGAGTGGAAATTGAACTGCCTCGGAATTGAACCGATTAAGTTGGATCGCAATACGCCCCCTGGACATAGTGCATAGAATAGAATCGGCCATTAACAACAAAGCTTCAACACTTGCCGCTTTCATAGATATAGAAGGGGCATATGATAAAACTATGCATAACAGCATCAACCACGCCTTACAAAAACTGAAAGTTGAACCAGTCATCAGGAAGTGGATAAATGAACTGGTCAGTAAAAGGTTGGTTCAAATAGTGGTGAACACAATTACCCGTGCGAGGGTCGTTAGAGGATGCCCCCAGGAGGCATCCTGTCACCAATACTATGGAACATAGTAGTAGACAGCCTCCTGAGGACACTAAATGAGAGAGGATATACTACTGTTGGTTATGCAGATGACCTAGCAATTCTGATAAATGGAAACGCGGAGAATATTCTCTGCGGCATAATGCGCTCTGCTTTTCAGATTGTAGAAAAGTGGTTCAGTGAACACCAGCTGTCAGTTAACCCTAAGAAAACAGAACTCATCCTTTTCACCAACAAAAGGAAGTTACCCAAACTACAACTACCTAAACTCTTCAACACCGAGCTGACACTGTCAACACAAGTGAAATATCTGGGTATCACTCTAGACAGTAAGCTAAACTGGGGGATCCACATCGAGGACAAAATAAAGAAGACCTGTATAACCTTCTATCAGTGTAAAAGGCTCGTTGGTAAAAAATGGGGTCTCAATCCAAAGATTACACTTTGGTTATACACATCGGTTATCAGGCCTTCCCTTACCTACGGATCAGTTATTTGGTGGCCAAGAACACAACTATCCACGATCAAATCAAAAC
The DNA here is from genome assembly GCA_963584085.1 of Pyrausta aurata. Taxonomy (NCBI): domain Eukaryota; kingdom Metazoa; phylum Arthropoda; class Insecta; order Lepidoptera; family Crambidae; genus Pyrausta; species Pyrausta aurata. The sequence continues at coordinate 9,039,683 of OY757258.1, read as the reverse complement.
TCCAAAGCCTGCAACGCCTAGCAAGCGTAGCAGCCACAGGATGTATGAGAACCACTCCATCAGCCACCCTTGAGTTCCTACTCAACCTAAGGCCACTTGACCTGGTCATACAAGAAGAAGCCAAGGCAGCTGCCTTAAGATTAAGAGCAAACGGGCTATGGAAGCAAAACGCCGTAACTACACACTCTAGAATCTTGCAGGATACCCTGAAGGAAATACCTATTCTAGATGCACCCATGGACAGAATACCATGTCACCATGTCTTCGATAGAGATTATAGTATCCAGCTTACGGAAGAATCGAAAGACAGCTCTCGCGTAAACGAAGTTAGGATATACGCCGACGGATCCAAGACCTCACAAGGTACAGGAGCCGGCGTGTTCTCGAATGACCTAAACATTAAAATATCAACCACTCTGGACAAACTTAACACGATCTTCCAAGCGGAATGCATTGGAATCACCAAGGCAGCACAGGCGGTCGCAGTCAGAGATGTCAGAGACATAAATATTAAAATTGTTTCAGACAGTGCGTCCGTACTTCAAGCTCTACAAAACAACACTATAACCTCTGTCCTAATACTGGAATGCCACAACGCACTCCAATCCATAGCAAGGACAAACAATGTAACCCTACAATGGATCAAAGGACACAGCAACTCACTTGGCAACGACGCAGCTGATGAACTAGCCAAAAGGGGCTCCGCAACAAAAGTATATGGCCCGGAACTATTACTACCAATACCGCCGGCCCAAATAAAAACATGGCTACGAGCAAAGACGGAAAAAATCCACCTATCAGAATGGATAAGCAGTGAAAGATGCAGGCAAACAAAGAATGCAGTTCCGGTGGCATCAAAGAAGTTCGCCCGCAAGCTCACTAGACTGACGAGAGACAAACTACGTACGGTAATAGGAACTATAACAGGCCATTGTCTCCTAAACAAGCACCTGTTCACCATAGGTGTGACAGACAGCCCTCTGTGCAGAGGCTGCATGGAGGAAGAGGAAACACCACAGCATGTGCTCATAGAGTGTACAAGCGTGGCAGAACAACGGGCAGACATTCTTAAATCCCCAGCATCACTCCAAGAGGCCTGTGGCAGCTTTGGAAGGCTGCTAGCCTTCTGGGAGAGCCTGGGATGGTTGGAATAGATTAGGAGAGGAAAGCACAATGGCCCAATTAAGCGGCTAAGTGCGGAAAACGCCCAGCAAAACTAACTAACTAACTAACGCCCCCTGGACATTTTAAATTATAGTTAAGTTTCGGTAATATTTATATCCAAACCAACCAATTTATATCCCTGACAAAATAATAGCTCTGTGTACACCTACTCATATGAAAGTAATTTAACTAACTTAAGCGATATATAGCAACTTCACCAACACATTAGGGCTGCCACAATGAGCACCGTTTATGTTGAGATAATAGCCGCCCCGGTGGTTCAGATTACATGTAATTGAGGAGGGTTGGTGCTCTAGATGGATTTAAATGTGGCTTGGTGAAGATTGAAAGTAGCTTAGGTTTGAGACACTGAACTAGGTACTTTATTCAGAAATGAGTTAAACGTACTATTCCAGTATAATTATTAGTATTTACAGACTACTTTATCCCACTACAAAGGCCTCACCTGAAGCATGGGGAGGTATAAGCCATACTCCACCATGCGGGCTTAGTGCAGATCTGTGGGGAATATTTGTAAGGCAAGCAACCAACTTTGCTGTAGCATGTAGTTTAGCCGCCTACGTTAATAGCCTATTTAATGCTTTGATGCTGTTTCTTTAATTAATTACTAGCGATCCCGGCGAACGTCATTTCGTTGCTCTCGGCGGGCCTGTCCCTGTTCCCTATGTTTTGACACCGTTAAAACCTTTCTTGGACTTCCACGAATATTTCAAGACCAAAATCAGCCTAATCGGTTTAGCCGTTCTCGAGTTTTAGCGAGACTAACACAAATAGCAATTTATTTATTTTATTCTTTATTGCACAGACAAAAGAAAGTACAAATAGCGGAGTTAATTCATTCAATTCATTTGTATTATATAGATTGGTGTATAGGTACGACTTAACTGAACTTTCATCGATCGTTAAAATAGTGAAAAACCTTTCATTATTTCATTTTTTCATCTCTCCAAACGTAACGTCGCCTTTTTTTAAACTAATCTTACAGAATGCTGCTTAATATTGCAATGACCCATCTCAAAAGATACAAGATATTTGCGGAAAGATCTACCCTTCCTTCTCTTCAACTACGAGACCCTTAATATCTTACTTAATACGAGTAACTAACATGGACCATAGCTGAAATTAAACAGCAATTCATATGAAACCCCATTATGCTTTTAAAGTTGCAAATGTGAAGTTAAAACAAGGTGACCTTATATTTATAGTATTGGTAAATGCAGTAAGACCCCTCCTTACACACTTTAAGCAGCGATGCAATCGCGATGCTGCATCGACCCAGTCGCAAAATGTCAGCCTTTACACACTGCGCCACTTTAAGCATCGATGCTTACGCGCATAATAGTCAAAATAAGGTTTTATACAGAAATACTTAAGTGATAATATTTAAAAGACCGATTCAGCACAATATATTCATCATTTTTTGTAGAATACACTTTGGGTTTTTATCCCCTAGTTTTTGAGAAAATTTGAGACTAAAGGAATTTTTTTTTCGGTTTTTAAATTTTTATTAATTAATGCTAAGATTAGAGATAAAGAAGGTTTGGGCATTGAATTGAGAGAGCCGAAACCGATGACGTAGATAACTTTTTAAATTGTCAGGTTGCTGTTTTAAAAAATGATATTTTCCATGTAAAAGAAAATGATAAAAATTAAAATCTCGATTTTCCAAAAAATAATGATAGTATCCTGTTTCTATGGTGTATACAAAGCCACTGTTAAAATATTATCACTTAAAATGATTTGACCTTATATAACTTATTCGCCATATTTCCAGTATCCAAATATTTATTCATATACTGACAAATAAAAACGGTTTGAATTTTATAAGTTCTGTTTTTGATTAGCAGTATGTACGCATCATGACGCACCGTAGCTTCAAAGCACAGTCGCATCTACGGAAATTCTCGCGCATCACGTTGCTACGGCTATACGTACACTGAAACTCGTGCTACTGATAGCTACGGTTTTCGTAGCATAGACAGTGTTGGTATATGAATCGAGAGACGTAAGCGAATGTTTAAAGCTATGTCATCTGTATAGGAGAAGTACCGAAAACTTAATTTTATCTCGTTTATCATCTGTTTTCTACCGGCTATACTCACCACAGTATAAGACAACAACTGCTACACGGCCTTAGGACTTAAAACGTTTCCAACCGACCAGAAACTTGGTCACGGGCCAAACCATTATTAATCGCCGGTGAAATGTATTGTTTTGTATAACGTCGGCGGTTCTAACTACTTAATCTAATACCCAGACTACTGAACTGAACGCTAAGTTATTGCAGCTGTTTCAGCTATTATTTATTGATACTAAAACTGGTTTCCCTTATTGAACAATGCAACTCGCGTTATGCGACATCTGGGTTTTATTTTTGATTCAGTGTCGCAATGCGCTTTAATAAACAGTGTCTCTAACATGTCATTTGCCTTTTTATGAATCATAAAACGGTTTTGACTGCTGAAATTGTTCATGCCTGAAAATTGAAACTAACATGTTCTAAAACGTCACCTTATTATAATTTTATGTTTGAATTTTTCGTAATCATTTCATACAAACTTTTTATTAATATTACTTAAACTTAATGTAGAGAAATGTACCAAAAATTTATAAAATACCTTTTTTATTTAAAAACGCAACCCAAAAACAAACTATTCCGATATCCGGGTGCAACTTTAATCAGATTTAATAAACAAAAACAAAATGTCCGAGTATCAGCGTTTACGTGCCGATGCAATCTCAGTCATTAATGGGTTATAAATGAGTCCATTACACCTCATAATGTATTGTTTTATTGTAACAAGCGTTGTGACATGTCCGGGAATGTTCAGGTGTGTGACACCATGTCACTCGCATGTTGGAACGCGATAATTATAGTGTTAATGAAACGAAATTCAACGTGTTCAGTAAATCTGTTTTAATTAACGAACGTGATTTTAGATGGAACTTAATTTTCAGGATTTGGACGAAATTAGTAATACGCAAAATTAATTAGCTATGACCGCATTGTTTGACTAAAATTTAGCATCATCTAATCGTTTAAAGTATGGATAAAATCTAAAACTAATTATCTACATTGAACAAATAAACGTTATATACTCGTAGATAAGATTTATCTAAAACACACAAAGCTGAGATTCTTAACTATTAAACACAACAAATGAGTATTTCGATTTAATCTTAGCTTAAAAATAGATGCTCAAGAACAAAAACAATTAAAACGAAGACATGAATGACTAAAACAACTTTAAAACCCACCATTTAAAACAAAAACTTGTCTACAAGTACGGTCTTGCTACGTTAAATCTTTTGACCCCTCAAATCCTTACGTGAGAAAAGTCGGTACACCAAGCTAGCCTCTTGGCACAGAGCGGCGTCATGACGAAATCGGATAAATCGCGCGGCAACTCCATGCATTGTGTTCGCATTAGGTGAGAATGGACGGCGCCATTGCGACAAAGCTGCAACAATGACGTAGAAGGAATAGATAGCGCGTTGTGAAGGAGAGTGCTCGCGTCAAAGTGAATGGTGAGGGTAAAGGGCGGAGATCGAAATGACAATGGGAGATTTATATCGTACATTTACAGGATTCAATTGCGGGAGTGCGAGTTTCATCTCGTATGAGTAAAGGACAGAAATATATACATAAAGTAACTTAATTACTGAAATTTAACTATACCTTGTATAGTTTCTTTCCTAGGTTCAGTTTCATAAAATAATATAATATTATTACTATACTTGTTAAAGTTATTATTAAGAACAATTTGCATGTCATAATTTTAGTGAAATGTGATATTGTACCTGAAACACCTATTGAAACCATGTTTTAAGCAAATAAATATTAATTTCATTTCTTGATCTCGCTAAATTCAGGAGGATTCACATTAAAAGCTACCACTTCTTGTTCTATGTTCCTCGTCCACCGATCGCCAGTGGCCTCCGGTGGATTTGAGCTAATGCACCGGCGGCGGCGCGGCTCGATACGAAATCGTCTGCAGCGGCCGGACGATTACCTAAGAGCTCTGATATACGGGCAGCAACTAGCAAAGGCTGGTGCAACTGCAGATGGCCAGCCACCGGCATGTCAGAGTGTCCGGTAGATCTCTGGAGAAATAATGACCGCTTGTAGTCGACACAACGTTGACGGCAGCCGTCGACAAACCTCTGATGGTGATAGCACGTTAACTTCATTTACGCTTCCTATTGATGTCCGTTCTTACCTCTGTCAATAGTTAACTGTAGTTTATTTTTGTTTGTATAGTGTTTTGTCACCATAAAAACTTAATAATATAAATTGCACTTGTAAAAAGCAACTGTGACTCTGTGACAGACGAGCGTTAAAAAGCACTTGCAAAATTCAACAGGCTTGTTAATGTGACGGTGACCGAGTGGTATAGGCATACGCCCAGATAGCGTAAGACACGGGGTTCAATTCCTCGTCTGTCACAGAGTCATAGTTGCTTTTTACAAGTGCAATTTATATAGTTAACTGTACTCTAGAGTGTAATATATAATATTCACGATCACTGACGCATTGCTATTGTTAATGACGTCATGTCACCTATCTGTAGGCTCGTAAGCGCTTTCTACTAACGCAACTTGGGTTGCGCCGTCGACTGCTAGGCACTATACGCCATTTTATTTGCAAGCGTTTTTAGCAATTACTCCGCCTGGTTATACTATTAGATTGCAATCGCATTGCCATTGCTTGCAGGTTACCTAATAGCCCTGAAGTGCGTCCCCAAAGCCGGACTGAAAGAGGAACGTTTGACGGATTATAGAGGCTTGGAGTGGGTTGAAACTTTGATGTGGTTTGGGATGCGGCAAAGATTTTTACTTTGAAAATATTGAACTGATTTATTTTAATCTGAATAAGACATTTGCAAATAATACAACTTTTTTGGAAAAGGAAATATGCATTATTATGACTCTTTTGTATTTTAGTCAATCTACATTTATTCTATACGCATTCTGAAATTGGTAAGTATACATTTATTTGACCAAAAATAAATGAAAACTGCCATGCATAAAATAAAATAATATAAAATATAAATCAATTTAAGAATTATTAGTATTAATTTTAAAATGAATTACTTACTGACTCTTTTTTATTCTTGAAATATAATATGCTTAGTGCAAATATTACCGAACTTCCTTATCACTATTCTAAATCCTGAACAATTTTACTTTTTTAGTCCATCATAGAATGATCTGCTCACAGTTTTTTATCTCAGTTCTTTATTCTTTGACTGAAAGTTTATTTATCATTGCAATGCAACTGCCCGGAACCATCAAAACCTCGTCTGGCGTTTTGAATAAAAGAACCAGGCGCATTGCAGAAACTCGACAAACTCTTCCAAATAATTCACAGCGCCTAAGTGGGGAAATTGCAGTTGTATTAAACAGTCTGATGTTACCTAACGAAGAGACTTGTTTTGATGAGCAGCTACATTTGAAAGGCAAACAGTCCGCCTGAAAGCAGTGCTGTACACACAAGACAAGAACATGAACAAATACCACTCCTTCTGTTTCGGCGAACGTATGGAGCAAAATAAATTAAGAGTGCATAAAAATTTTTTTTTTGCAAATCTTATACATGTACATTTAGGTTTATCATTTAATTAAGAGAAACTGGGTCTTTTAAGTAGTAGTAGGTAAAATAAATATGCACCAAACAACACACCAACCACACCAACTATCGGGTTTCGAACTAAGGAATTTTCTTCCTTATGTTACGAAGTACCAGACAACGATTATGACGATTATTAGGTAAGTTATAGTGGCAGAAATTTGTGCATTCGACTTTCGTCAACTGAGGCAGTAATTGCTTGATTGTTTAATAGAGATATTGTATATATAAAATAGAAATATTAATATTATTAATATATAATTGCAGCAATAAACGCTAAAATATGGATTTCTTAAGCGTCAGCGGCCTGCATTTAGTACGAGCCTGATTTTTTTACATGGTAACTAAATTGTACTTTAATAATTTCATTTCCACCAACATTGAGTTGAAATTGCGTACAACAGTTTGTAAGAGATAAGCCTCCTGAATCAACATTAATTATGTTCGTACCCAAACAGTCAAGCTCGTTTTGCTGATTTTGTTAAATTTTAGCAGACTTCTATATTTGTTTTATATAACGTTGTTTGCGCGGATCCGTTTGCTTTATGGAGCGTGAACCCAGATACCACAGAATGCCTCTATATCAATGTTACACATGTGAAAGAGTTTTGATGTATGTGTGCCATGAAAAATTCGCGGTATTTTGCAATGCCAATCACAGGTGAGAGTGAAATACATAGTTGGCATTCACTAACGAGTGATGGGCGATAAGTTGTGTTAGTGTATTAACACTAACCTATTAAGGTAACGGAAAAAAGACATGCTCGTGTAGAGGGTTCCGTCACAACGGACTCTCAGTTCACGTGCCGAAAGTGCGGACGAAAGTGTCGTTCGAGGATCGGTTTATTTAGCCACGAGCGACGATGCTCCTCTCGCGTAGGCGCTGTTTGAATCATCTGTCAAGATGATGAAGGCCCAATGATGATTAAGGTAAACCGCTTCATTGGGGCTTCACCTGCGTGGCACAGGGGCGCGGGGGGAGGCGAGACCACGCGCGTGAGGGGCGAGGGCGGGTGTATTGGCGCCGCCCGCATCCCTCACAACCCGCTCTCGCCTCCCCGCGCGCCCCTGTGCTCCGCAGGCGAAGTCTCAATTAATCTAACTATGCCTTTATATATAGCCAAAGCATTACGTTAATTTAGACATTAAATTTATGCTATTGTGTATTTGTACTTATCGTTATTTCGATATTTAATTGAAACTAAGAATACGTGAGAGGCTACATACAAATTGATCATCATATTATGCTGTGAAAAAGACTCTTATACCTAAGTTCGACTTGAAAAACCTCAGTATTCGTATATTCCTATTCAGTCTCTTTTGGTATGGTTGTGGTAGATTTTAATTGTTATAAAAATACAAGCCCTGTCCCGACTGTGAAATGTACACCTTGTGACAGACCTTAAACAGACTACGATAGCGTAGTCTGTCAGTCATTCAATATCAAATTAAACTGAAACTAACAAAACTACAACGTATTTGTCGAGTCTCGTATTGTAATTACTTTTTTTATTACACTACTCGCAGGCAGGACATTGGATCTGAATGATCACAGTCCAATTATTACGTGCTCAGTTCGCCGCTATCCGTGTCGGCACGCCCCAATAAATAATCGGATTAAATTCCATCCGTAGACCGAACGTAAGAGGCAAAATGACGCGTCCAATTGCCACAAACCACTAAGAACACGCAGCACATAAAGGTGGGTGTAGACTAAACGAACAAAGTACTAGAGCTAGGGCATGAACATTTTTTCTTAATCTTTTATTGTAGACGAAAACTCGACTTAATAGATAGAACAACGAACGATTGCTTTGAGTCTGTTAACATAGAAAGATTTGAATGAAGTGGGGATAGAATGAGCATTCGCTCGTCTGATGTAAATGGGCCTTTAGAGTGAGATGTCAAAAGTTACTATTGCCAACGTAATCTTTTTTATTTTGAACAAATCTTTTCGACCGCAGCCATTTTTAATTCCGAAACATGGTTGACTGCGGTACGCCGCGAAATCAAAATCACTATCAACTGTAAGAGCCAAGGATTTGTGAAGGACTAGCGGTGCTAACTTTTTTCCCCCCCATGTCCTTTTCGAGACGGCGACAAATCCAACGATGTAAAAATCATGATAACCACCCGTTCTTGAGTAACAAGTGGTGTAACTAACACTAGGTACTTTCTTTTATGTATATTCCTAGATCGAGATGGATAGAATATAGAAGATAATGTTGCCGCACTAGTCTTTAGTCGATGGTGGTTGAAATAACCATTAAATCACCTTCTTCGTCTGATTTTGCTACTGTGATGCTGTAATTCTTCAGGCTATGGCCACCACCACAACCAATGTTTGTGTGTCAATTTGACTAACAATCCAATTAGTCGCCCGCACAGAAACAGAATACTAATTGCTTGTGATGTCACCAGAATATAAAACAAACAAAAACAAGTGACGGTTGTTGGCGGCAAGCTCCGTTTTCAAATCACAATTTCTAATTCTGTTATGCTTTGACTAAAAATCAATAAGTTTAAACCTAAGTTTAAGATTTTAAGACTGTTGTGAAAGCTTCAATGAAGATCTACAAAACGCTTTCAATGTTTAAATCGCATGTAGAAATAAATCAGTGCTATGTGAAATGGGCTCTTTTGTAAAAAAATACAATTTGGTAATTAGTTAAATATCTTGTCTGAGTTATTTTATGATACAAATTCTTGAAATGTTTTAAATAAAACAAAGTTTGCGCATGAAAGCCGTCTCATCAAAATTGATGTTAGTAACTTAAGAATTTATTAATATGATTTTTACTTAATTGCACGTCAGACATGAAACTAATAAGTTTGTACAGTGAAAAAAACATCATAAAAACTAAAATAAATAAGTAAACAATACGTGTTATTATGAACGAAAGTTTCGCTTCATCTGTTAGACCTAAAAATACTCAGAAATACACCTTCAAAGCCCCTTGCAAATGAAAATTAAGTACTATGTAATTATTACAACAGTTTAGCAAAACATTCCAAAACCCTAATCGGCCAGTCGCCCAAAACAATCGACTTTAATTGCCGCACCTAATAAGAACTTATTCCACTCATACTACATGCCGACCGAGAATAGTTGGTAGTTGAATAGCTACATTTTCATAATGACGTCAATTTACGAAATTGTTCACTTGACTTGTTTAGAACTTGTTACAACCTTCATAATAGCACTTATTTAAATTACCTGCAGAGAAAATAAGCTACATAAACGTCCGTTTCGTTGGCTGGGTTGTTATTATTATGTTACTGTACGTTTTTGTTTTTAATCAGTCAGGTATCAAACGAATGCCGAGAGTCGCATAACAATGGAATTTTTATTGTGTCTCGTTTACACATACTTGACGAGTTAATATCCAAGACTTGGTAAACAGGATACAAAACAAATAACACTTAGCACATTTTTTGCAGTCAGGTGTTCTTATAATTTGTAGTTATAAGTTATTAAACTATACATTTATAAAGGATAATAGGAAATAAATAAACAATGTGGCAAAATTATCATTATAGTTATTAACAGCATCGTATCTATGCCTTTATTTTTTGTTTAATAATTTGTACTGTTAGCTTAATGTAAATAGTTGTTTTGTAAATTAAATTTATTGTGGAGACAAAATAAAATACATATTTATTATTTATTTATTGTCTATGATACTAAACCAGATAGTAATGATAATAGATTTAATCGTTTCTGTTCGCCGAGTACTATAAAATTAGTGGCCAAACTAAACAGTGCAAAACAAACAAATAGACTACCTACATTCTCGTTTTATTGCTAAAACATTGGAGATCTGAAGTAATATAAAACTTCCCGGAGTTGCGGTACACTGAAACTATTACTATATTATGCTGCAGTATTGTGAAGTTGGTTCCTAGTTGGTCTGCCAACAGTAAAGTAACGGACACTTGCTGTATTAATTATTAAAACTTAATATCAACGCTCGATCGTTAATTAACTACAGCTATGTTTGAACACAATTTTCATGATTGAGAGCCAAATTAAAATAATGAAATAATTATCCTGATATTTTTTACATTTTCAATTTATAAATCATCCATCAGTCTATTAAAAGATTTGTGTGAAATTCAGGCCCAGACCTAAACAATTAAATATAATATGTATTATAGCTTTTCATTAAGTCTAAGTCACAACAATAAATTATTGTTGTAATGGTAAACCTTTATTAAATGAACTCGTATTTTGTGGCATAAAGACATACAAAATATATTACATCAAGTCACTTCTGAAATGAAAAATGTAAATTTTAGTTTAATAACTTGTGTTAACACACATTAACACTAGCTCTACTTAACTGTTTATACTCTCGTAACTAAAATCATTAACTTGCCCTCACTATTTAATGCTGCCTTAAAACAATTGGCCAACCTTTTGGGAGGGCCATTCCCACTCAATGAGTCCAGAAGAGGCCATAAATAAGTGAGAGCGAGAGAAAAACTGCAGCATGTAAAGCCGACCGTAAAACCGGAAGTCCGGACGGAGTCGGCCACATCCTGTCTGCTTCTGAAAGCCTTTTAGTTCAATTTAGCGTAAAAAAGAGACTAACCGCCCCATTCCTGTGTTTTGTGACACTGCTATACTTTATGAAACGATTTCCGAATGAAATGGCTAACTCTATAACGTTGATGTTAAGGTTTGGTTTGCGGTATCACAGTATTGTGATAGCCTAGTAATTAAAGATGTTTCCCCAGAAGAATTAACTGTCAACATATTAATACCTGCTATACGTATGTCTTTATCACTACACGGTATGAAAACTTTTCCCAAAATATAGAATAATTAATTGTGTTGGAGTCAGGTTAAAAAAAGTTGGAGTAGGAAGTATCGATTAGTCTTGTTTAAAACTAAAACTATGATTAAGCCAAACACAATCTTGGCACTGAGTTGTTGTCATAAAATAGCTGCATGTTGTGACCCTGCTTTGTATTCTTGTATTTCGGTGCCTCTCTCAAGGGTGTTCCCATTTGGAATAAAGTACAAATTGCTTTCATCATTCCAAGTATTGGTGATAATAAGCGTTCTGCACTCCACCTCGGCAGTGAAACGATAAAAGGGCACTTTGACTAGATGTGATTTCTCGGGACGGTAAATATTTTATTAATATTCCGATTTCACTCGAATAACGATGAAAATCGAAAGCGTGGATCATATTTTATCACAATTCAAATTTCGTTTTGTCAAATGTAATGTACGTATTTATCTATATCGAGTTTGTATTTGTGACTGAAAACTTATGTTATCCAAGAAATTTTAGTTATGATGATATAGAAATACAGACTGAGGCAAGATGCTGTTTAATTACTTTATATAAAATCAACACTAATTTAGGTAATGAGGTTTATTTCTTTTTGTTTCCTTCCTTAGATGTATCACGACATACTAATAACAATTCTATACCCGAATTTATAGTGCAATTTTGGATGAAATTACCTTTCCTATACTGGACCTTTGTACGGAAAGACATATATAAAAAATACGGTTTCCTTTAGTAATAAAATCGGCCATATTCCATTTACTACGCTTATTTGTGCTACGTACGTGATAGGGCGGACAGAAGACAGCTACAGAGGCAACAGGGGAAATCTGGCAGATGAGATTATCACAAGTATTATTATAACGGTAATCGTTATTCTGCTATTCGCCGACAAACACGCTCTGTTATTCTGCTAAACACAAAGGAACATAATCTTATAATAGAAGTTTCATGATAAGAAGGTGAGTAGTTTTTGCTATCTGATAATGAAATAACGCTTTGTGCATGTTTCAACGAGTTTGTTTCCTGTTCTTATTTGGTACGGAACGCTCGAGGATAGATTGTCGGATTTTCATGTTCACGGTTTTGCGGTTCCGCGGTAATATTGCAGCGGAGGAGTTTTTATTGTTCATTCCTTTTGGATTCTGTACTCGAATGAAACGCTTAAAGCATAGCATGCACGCCTGAGGTTGGTGATATTATTAAACCAATCTCTAGACTCAGTGATGATTTTTAAAATTTGGTACGTGTTAGCGTTTTTCTCATATAAAATATTTCAGACTAGGGTTCTCCTGCGACTGCGTCCGCGCGTTTTGAGTTTGTTTTCCCTCCCTTCCCGTCGCAGCGTGATGTTTAATAGCCTTCCCCGATAAATTAGCTTTCCATCATTAAAATATTTGTTGAAATCGCTCAAGTAGTTTCTGAGCTTAGCGCGTTCAAACAAAGAAACAAACTCTTAGCTTTATAATATTAGTATAGATAATTAATTAACTGCCTCGATGGCGCAGTGGCAGTTAGAGGGTCGCATTTTAAGCGACGGCTGCGCCAGAGGTCCCGGGTTCGATTCCTGGGTCGGGCCAAAAATATGTACCTGGGGTTTTCTGTTCAGATATTCTCAAGGAAGCCCGGAGTTTGGAAGTTGGCGGTGTTTCACCCCCGTGTCTCGGAAAGCACGTAAAGCCGTTGCTCCTGCGCCTGATCTCTCTCCGATCGTGTCAGACGTTGCTGTCCCATCGGGCTATGAGAGTAAAAAGAATAGAGAGTGCACCTGTGTTTGCTCACACACTTGTGCACTATAATATGTCCCGCGCAGTCGGGTAGTCGTTGTGACTGGCCACCGTAGTCGAAATCGGCTAGCTAATCTATTTCGCTCACTTAACATTTTGATATGTTCTGAAATCTGCTGTATTCAATTATTTTTCAAATATAATGAAACAAGTTTTATACAACGTGACGCGACGTCACTTGAATGTGACGACGATAGTCAACCGCTTAGTAACAAAATACCAAGCAGCAAGCAAAAAAGTTTTTTTTTTCAATCTGATTACTTTTGTGTTCCCAACATCAGATAATTTTCACTTCAGTTAGTTATTTTTTGACTCCTTACAAACCGGTCGTGAGGTTCACTTTGCTCGACTACTTTACTGAATCTATTAACTTTTATTGTCTTTGTGCTGTGCCATGCAGAAAAAAACAATATGAATATTGTTGTGGCACCAGACTTTATCATTAAAAAACGTATAGTCAAATCACGATCATTTAACCGAGTTTGTAACCGAGGCGAGTTTTCGTCAGTTGGCAGGACGAAGCACTCCCGTGTCGTGTAGTAAGCTCGAAAGCTTTACCCCAGATGACGTCATACAAACGTAAATATGGCACGTCCAGAAACAAGTTAACCAGTCGATTTAATTTAAATTATTGACATATATTATGTTATTCGAGTGTCAAATTTTTGGTTTGTTTTACGTCCGAGGCGCTTTCAAATTCTCATACAAATGATTACGTTACTATACGAATACTTTGACGAAATTATTTGTGATTGGGGTACTGCTTAACAACTACTAAATAGTCCGACGCTCTCCTGTAGATGTCTAGCTAACCTGCATAATAATGGTATTACTCCCGTAAGTTAATTAAGACTGGCTCGCCTCACGAGTACATTACGATATTAAAACTGCAAATGCTAGACATTTGCGTGCTCAAACCTCTAATGTGATAATATCGGACGAGGATATTACAAACCCATTAAGTGGGAAGGTGCATGCAATCGCATAGCGGAGGCGAGAAAATGTGTGCCTGCAGTAATTAATGGAATAATCGGAAACAGAAAAAGAACATTACGTTTTATAAGCTGCGACGCGCTTTGTTTTTACGTTTGAACTCACTAATGAAAGTAAATTATAAAACAAAATATTTATTATGTGAGGCGTGATTACTTGTATTGTGTTTCTTATGACATAACCGTACTTTTAAGATAATTTTCCTCTTATTAAAGCTTCATAACATGAATAATAATCTCAACTGTCAGTTCTGTTTTGTTATTTTAATATTTCAGGACCCCTAAGATGCCTTTTCTTAATTCCTGTTCAAGAGAGGAATGCTTAATGTAAAGTGAAAGAAAATTCAAGATGTAATTTGCATATTTGCAACTAGAAAGAAATTACCAGTTTTAAATTGAAATGGATTTGAATAGTTAACAAAGGTGCAATATATGAAAGTTTGCTCCTTGCTACCTCTATTTCATATTGGCTGATATATGAAGTTAATCTCTTTAGCATTTTACGAACAACAGCATGTCAAGGTAAACACTGCGGTATCTTATGCAGTTGTAATAATGCCTAGTTTGCAACTAAAGTGGGTAACCTGATGTGCTGGTGACTGTATATAAGTATTTATATCTTTGTAATCAACCACCCCCGTTCCATTATACCAAAGCTTAATGAAGGTTTGAATCCTACTAAGTTATTCTAATATTCTAAACCAGCAATACGGATTACATCAAAATACGAGGACAAGGGCCCTATTTTTGAATCACTCGCGTCAAGATGGCGTGTGACATTCAGTAATTAAATTCCAATTTTAGAATGAAAATAAGTTGTAATCCACACAGGAGGTATTTGAAAAAATAAAACTCAATTTTGTGAGTACTCAAGTCCATACTTCGCGCGATTAGCGTTGATTTTTATTCGTTTACGAACGAAAATCATACGCCATGTCCAAGCGAGTAATTCGAAAATAGAGCTCCAGGACTTTATTTGGTCAAACAGCTGGTCACGCTCTTTCCAATTAAGGTAACGTTAGGAACGCGCACCCTCTTTCGACCTTCCTAAATTGCTGCATTAAGTACGCTGTATTTGAATAATAATTAAAAAGGTAGATTGTAACAGTATTAATAGTTGATTAGAGAATCGGTTCAATGACGCCCCTGTTTTCATCAAAATTAAGTTGTTTCTAGCGGCATGTTTGTTTATTGGTATTTTTAGCAATGATAAGATAAGACATATTTTGTACACCACATAGTATTTACATACTTAGTAGCTGTAGATGTTAACTGAATAAATGGGTATGTTTCAGTTTTGGATGAAGAATATTGCAGTATTACTCACACTAATAATTATTGACAATAATACTGAAATATTCTTCATTCATTTATTGATGGGTTGTCTTTCGCATATTTATACTTATTTATATTATGATAGCCTAAATACACAATGTGCATTTAATATGTACATATATTTTTTTTGACAAGACGAAGAAAGCCTATATGTATAAAAAATCACTGCTTCAATCTAACAAGCACAGAACCAGCATACATTTCAGCTTTTGTATTCGAGAACTCTGTTTATTGTATTCTTTCACTCGCTTTTTCAGCAATCTAAAAGTCCTCCACTGGCTTCCAATGAAAAGCTCGTCATGTATATCGCATAAATATTGGAAGTGGCCGGCTGTACATCCGTTCTTACTTTGTTTTTTGCAGAAACGGAAGCAATTAAGGGGCGGTAGAAATATGAATTCCCTTTTTTTTGTAACCAGTTTCAGAGAAATTAAAATAGATTGCTTTTTAATATTCCGCTGCCGCCGCTACTGAAACCGCCGTGTAATACCTCTTAAATGAATTATACATCCTTAAAAAGCCTTGAGACGTTTTTTTAGGACGCGCTCAATGAGAAAAGTTGGATTCAGAGTTTGTGCTTTTAAGTAGTTTTGTTTTAATTCTCGCTTTCAAAAAATGTCTTCGTTGCTAACAATTTAGCTGGCTATTAAATTCTTAATCAGATTTATCCTTGAATTATTTACGTAACACGGACATCATTTTTATCAATACTTTTACTTTACTTTACATAGCTAACAAATAATGCAGCGTTTAAGAGCGAGTTCGAGAAAGTTGTTCATCCCATCAAAAACAATACTTGTCAAAAAAACCAAGTCTCGCAACTCAGACTTTGTTCTGCGGTAAAAAGTTGTGAGATCCATGTAATACCAAGTCGGTTAATAATTTATTCAGTCTCTACTTAAGCGACTTTCTGTCTTAATACGTCCAGTCTCTAAGACCACGATCGTGGTCCATAACAATTGAAAATTAATTGTGTCTGGAATCTCCGTACTCGAAGCATTAAGTTGTTACGTAATAGTTAACAGCATCTTATATTGACGCATATCAATATTAAAATTCTTTAATGTTGTATATAAATATATCGAGACTTGACCATCGCACTAAAAATTTACATTGTGTTTTCAGGCGATTGAATTTACACGTGTTTTCAGGCGATGGCCAAGTCTCAATATATTTATATAAAACATTAAAGAACTCCAGATCAACTCAAGTCTTTGCTCAAAACTGCATAAATACGAAACAAAATTCACCGGGCGTTTGAAAACGTATCTGCGATCAATTCTGTTGTATTATAATGCAAAATAGAGTAAAAAATCGTGTAGTACTGTGTCGTATACGGTCCGCGCCTCGTTCGCTCGGATCACGCACTGCATTCAAATGAAGTTGGTATTTTGTGCCGATGTTGTTGTAACGTTATTCCAAACAAACATAGCATGTTCAGTAACAACAACAGAGAATTTCATCCAAAATATTTGAAAATTTGACAAACATTTCTGAATATTTTTGGTTGCCAAACTATCCGTTGTCATAGGTTAGGTATCAAAGCAACTTTTAATGGCTATGAACATCTACTCTTGAGAAAAGAGCTGTATACGTCAAAAGCAACGAAATTCTTGAATAAATAAGTAAATGTCATTTTTGTATTTTTTTTTGTTTCATAGCTAGGAACTATTTCCTTATTGGGAACTTCAGTTAGGAACTGCGTGTCGTAGAGTTAAATTTTAAGCAAAAAAGCAAAAAGTTTATTTCGTACCGTTTTGGGCTATGTCACGCAATGCAAGCAAACAGGGCCGATGTTTGCTCGGCGTTATATCAACAGTTTTGCGATCGCGATATTGCGAACAACTGATTTGTTTCACAACTTGACTCAAAACGATGAGCAGCGCAGCGCGCTCATTGTTTTGAGCCAATTTGTCACAAAATATCAAGGGAATTCACAATGACATAAAAGAGTAATAGTTATGAGACTTTGATTCAGAAAAAAATATTACCTCAGAATAAATCTTATGTTTAACCATCCACCTCATCTCTCCATTGCAAGAAGGAAAGTTTGAGACTTAAGGCTTAATTAGTTTTTTAAGTGCGAGAAATTGAGTCCACGCAACTACTTATACTCGAATGCACTATTAAGTATTTACAGGTGATAGTCAATCTTTAATTAATTGTCTTTTAATCAGAACCAAAATATCTGGCGTTCAATTCTATTTTCCATATCCATTATGTCGATAATGCGGATCTTTGCCCCGAACGCCTATTAAGGTTCTTACACACAGACGGCAGTGTGCCGGTGAAAAAAGACGGCAGCTGCAGTCAACACGCTGTCACCTTGTCGTCGACATGTCGTCCACAAAACATCGTCACGCCGCTAAATACTCGTAATGTCGGCGTCTAATTTCTTAATTACTGCGTCTACTGGCCGTCAGATGTCGTTGACATTGCAGATGCTATCCGTCAAATACGCAGTCGGTATTCCTTTGTCATGTTGCCAAATTTAATAATCAAAAGTACAGATTTGAACGATGTTGCCATTTTAAAATGTCAGATAGTCAAGCGTAACGTAATGTGTTCGTGCATATCCCGATGTGCCCAAACGATTAGGCGATGTCACCGACACTTATACGGCGTGCCGTTTGCTACAGCCGTCGTCAAGTGCCGCTCGTGTGTAAGAGCACTTACGGCTTTTAATTATTTACCAACTGCCACACCCCTCCCTTAGCAGACACTTGAGTGACGTACCTCCGGGCCCAACCGCGAATCCGCTTTAAGCGCTAAATAAGTAACACTTCATTTACATGGATTTATTTAAACTGGGTACCTGAACATAGGAGTACATTGACCTGACAGGTTAACGTGTTAATCTTCATATCTTATGCTGTCGACCTTTGTCTGACGTTTTCTTGGTGCTTATGATGTTTAAATACGATTATATTTCTACTAGAATTGCAAGAATCAGACCGCCGTGGCTTTATCGTAATGTCGCTTTATAAAAACAATATAATAACCAAATATTTTTTGTAGGTCTAACGTTGTCCAAAAATAAAACCAGTGAAAGTGCTCTCTATGCCTAATAAAAGATGTATGTACTCTATCGGATTTGAAAAATGGATCATAAAATTTTAAAATTTTTAATATCTTACGGTCGATAGCGCGTTGACTGCGATTACTGAACGCATTTTTTTACGTAATAAGTCTCTTTATAAGATGAAGAAGACTACGCCTTATTCAAAAAGAAATATCCCAATAGGTACTGCTGCTGAAGTAAGTTAACGGATGATGCTTCATCTAATTACCTTCTCAGCCGTCTCTGTCACTTGCAGATGTGGACCAGATTTATTGCATAATTTGCCGTAAGCTGAGCAATCATGATCGTGCCATAGAGCACGGTATTATAAGAGCTTCATAGCTTACAACTATGTATGTATCAGGTAAGCCAGGAGCTATAATTGAAATAATGACGACTTGGTATATAGTTGTAAAAGAACTATGTAGTAACCCAGAGGTCCCGGGTTCGATTCCCGGGTCAGGCCAAAAATATGTACCTGGGTTTTTCTGTTCAGAAATTCTCAGGGAAGCACGGAGTTCGGAAGTTGGCGGTGTTTCACCCCCGTGCCTCGGAAAGCACGTAAAGCCGTTGGTCCTGCGCCTGAACTCTTTCCGGTCTTGTCAGATTGCTGTCCCATCGGGCTATGAGAGTGAAAGGAATAGAGAGTGCACCTGTGTTTGCGCACACACTTGTGCACTATAATATGTCCCGCGCAGTTGGTTAGTCGTTGTGTCTGGCCACCGTAGTCGACATCGGCTAGGGGGACTATTATTATGCTATAACATATGTAATAATATGTGGATAAGTATATATTTGGTTTTGTTTTAAAAGGTTATCATTCGTCCAATGAAACCTTTGTACTCAGACCAATACATAATCTCAACTCATCAGCTACATGAACAACATTTCATTCCACGTAACATTTCCTCTTACAAAGAGTATATGCGCCCCTAATATACGAATACCCTCAAAGTCCCGGACCACCGGGTATCCGGGACACGGCACAAAGAAACAAAACGGCTCCAGAACCGGATCTGACTTGATAAGGAAACAGGATGCCGATCTCCTAACGAACAACTAACAGACAACCAACCTACAAAGACCCCTCAACGACCTTTCAAGTAGCGTATTATGCTCGGAAAATCCGAACTAAAGAGATTCACGGCGTCTCATTTTATGTCGGAGGACCTTCGGTATATGCTAATATAGTGTAGTCACGGCAAAGTGACGTAAAAGCAAACTTCCTTTGATACTTCATCTCTCAAGTGTACTTGTCTTCGACGTAATGGAAAAGCTCTTTTAGAATTTTACTTTATCGTCCTTTACAAATCTATTAAATTCCTAAGAGGTATGTTAAACTAAATAAGGATAGAATTTATCCTGAATACATTTTATGTTGCCTGCTAAAATCTGGTAATACTATGACAGTGAAATAATACAGTTTGTCTACATTCGGTTTCTTTGCTTAGATTTTCCGTTCGAAAACTGAAGTGTATATAGTGTATTTTTTTTCTAACTCTAATGAAAACGAAGCAGAAATATCACGTCCGTCGTAGACAGACATAGCACTGCCTAATTCATTCAATACGACTATCTCTTAGTACCTAATCGGTGTATTCAAAGTCTCTACGGTCAAAACAAAAGAATCGCATAATCCACTGAAGCTCATACATACAACATAAGGTAGGTAACATGGCGAGGCCACCAGTTTGCCTCCAACTGTTTTCTTTATAGGCTCGGGAAAACTGAAAATAATCGAAACAAAACACAGACGATTGCTCGAGAGGAAATAATCCGATGGACGGGACTGGCTGTTGAACGAAAAATGTTTAAAAGCATAGTGTTCGTCCAATGATTATTTTTACAAACAATGAGGCACCTTTATACTATTTTTTTTGCAAGAGATCCTTTGACTTGTCTTCTGTAACGCTATG
The DNA here is from genome assembly GCA_963584085.1 of Pyrausta aurata. NCBI lineage: Eukaryota > Metazoa > Arthropoda > Insecta > Lepidoptera > Crambidae > Pyrausta > Pyrausta aurata. The sequence continues at coordinate 9,018,976 of OY757258.1, read as the reverse complement.
TGTATAGTTGATTTGATAAGATATGTTGTGAAGTTCACGTGAAATTATTAAATTTAAATGAAACAATAAATAAATATGCGCATGACAACACACGAATTGTCTTAGTTTCGAACAAAGTAGTTTTGTTTCATGTGATAAGAATACCAGACGATTTACTTTTGACCGGAGCGCTTCGCAAAAATTATTTTAAATCAAAATTAATTTAAACTTATATGACTTTGGCACAAATGTTCGTGCTCACATAAACATTTGGCCCTTGCGGGATTAAAATCTGCGACAATGCGACAATCTAAAATTTGATATTTCTGAACTTTTTCCGCTATCTAGTCTGGTCGACTGAAATGGAATTACACATGAAAGGAAACCAAAATGTCTTGTGATTAAATCTGCCTGTTTCCGCAATTCTGTATTTCTGTCCCATCGACTCATTAAATTGAGTGGAAATACTGAACGGATGCGGGTATTTCCAATCTAGCGTAAGTCCGCCCGGACATGTGTCCGCGATCTGCGTTTAATTCGGCAGGAGTATTATGTAAAACGATCATGTAAGAATTTATTCCACTAAGAACAAATTACAATGTTGGTGGCTTCTAGTGATTAATTATGATATAGAGATAACGAAAAACGGATTAATTTATTAATTTAAATAAGGATTAATTTAAATAAGGATTAATGATATGTTCAATAATTAAGTTTGTCCGAAACACGCATTTGGTCACGTCATCGTAAACGCCTATCAGGGGATGTTACGTCACACCTTATAAGATGGCAGGCTTTTCCCGCTCTTAGACAACTCTTCATAGTATTTTGCTGTCAAAAAGAACTTTCGACTTAAGAAGTGACGTCATTTAGGACGCCATGACAGTTCGAGCGTTTTTGAGGCCTATTAAAATTGCATTTTTCAAATCATAAATAAATCATGTAAATTTTAAATATTTTTAAATATTACAAGGTTTTTGATCAATATTTTTACCAATGTATGGTATTATCTAGTTTTTGAAATTTGGTCAACTAGCATATTGGGTGAGCATCGACAGAGAAAGTGATAGAAGCACTTACAAATGGCAAATGCAACGTCAAGCAAGTCACACCGGAATACGAATGGTAACTCGCGAGAAGGAGCGTCAAAGTTACGGATATCATAATTTTAAATATAACATGATCGTACTCAGACCTAGGTATAACAATGAACCTTTCAAGTTATTGTGACTTATCCATTTAAAGTTGAAGCATATCTATCCACTCGTATAAAGAGAACAGCACCGTACTGACATGACATAAACCATACGGAAGCAAGCTACTAGCATGGACATGCTATTATGCTATGGATAGCAGACGCCCCGACGGATTGCGTTTGCTACAATTTATGAAATTCTTCTTCCTGTGAATGACAGCACATTTGACAGAGTGGGCGGATAGCGAACATTGGACGATTAGCGATAAGCGCGTTACGACGCATGCGGTGCCGGTAGAGAGTAGATCCCGAGTTGATCTCGATCCGAGGTGGTTATGTAAGCGTGTCTGAGCAGTTTATTCATCAGCAGTATTGCCATTTGGCAATACTGCTGATGTGTACTATTTAGTACGAACTAATACTACGAAACCTTGGAGCTTTTAAAATTCTATAAAGACGTTATAACCGATTACAATATAAAGGGTAGGTAATAGCCCCGCGGGCCGGACATGTACCGCGATGTGCGTTTAATTCGGTTTGCATCAGCGTAATGTTACATTCATGCGATTTGGGTAAACGTACTTGTTGAGATTACGCTGTGCTTACATCGCTTTAGACTTAGAGCCCAAAATCCTACTTCTTTAGGCGAGCAGTTTGTTTATGAATTCTCGGAAAACATTTTTACGATACGGGTAAAATTTTGCATGTCGTGTCAGCTTTTCAATTCGAACAAGACACATGTTCGGCCAAACAAAAGTGATGGAAATAAGATTCTAAGTCGTGAGATTTGCATGTTCATAAGGTAATAATAAGGTACAGGGGGCGTAGTGCGATCTTGCTTTAATCCGTTCTAGACAGTTCAATTCCCACTCAGCTAGCTTAGTCGCCAAATTGGTATTGTGATCTTACTTAAGAAAAAATAAAGTAACTCTTCCTCACTCACTCGAATGGTCGAAATGAAATGGTAATTGGTCGGAATTAAGACATCACCATAAGAAATTTGCTGATCTATTCAAAAACAGAGCAGCTTTACTGTCATAGCAAGATCGCAATATGCATGCAGTATCATTGATGCAGTCGCTAATTATCCGGTTCAATTATCTTAACTTAAGTACCTATTATGTTAAAGAGGATATTTGTAGGTCATATCTCAGTAATGCATTCCAATTACAGCTTCCACATTATCGTCTCAATTACCTGATGCCTTACGCCATGTATGTGCTGCTAATTTCACGCCAAAACTGATAGCATCGAACGACAATAATAGGCAATGGCCGAGTGACTGGCTTGACAAATCGATATTATGGAACTCTGGGCCTGGCCAGGCCAAAGTTTCATAATGTTAATAAATTAGATTATACTATTTATTATTTTGTCTCAATTTTGATTTCAAATATCATACCTATTATATAAACATTCAATAAACGTTACAATGACGTCATCATTTTGTTTACTATTTTACTTACATCAAATTCGGTAGCAACTACCTACGAGTACATACATATACAGGTCATATCACAAAAGTCAAATTACGTCGTTATTGACATATAAAATGTAGATATCTACACCAATAAAATTATAGGTATGTATTGTATAGCTGTTAAATAAAACAGTTACAATCTATTTTTGTGTTCAATCAACGTTGACGCATCAATAGGTACACTATTGGAGTGCATCACCAGCAGATATCAATCAGCACTTTGGCACACAAAAACGCGGCTATCAAACCATCGTCCGAGGCTTTATGTGCCGGAGCCATTTACAAAATTGAGACTTTTGTTCGGTTTCAAAAGCGACATGTGTCAAACGCGATTTCAGTTGTGAGTTCGTGACGAATAAAGATTATGCTTGTTACATTAGCAGATTCGTTTGGAAAAGTGCATTTTGCTTCTGTAGCCTCTAGTGGTAATGGAATGGAAATACCTAACAAGATTTTTTATTTTAAAATTTGTTTACTTATTTTTTTAAAATAATGAAAGCGTTTATTAAAAGCCTCTTTTATGTAGGTAACGTGAAACAAGTGCTCGGTAAGTTTAAAAGGTGTCAATGTTGAAATACTGTTTTTATTAAATTGTAAAATAGCCCTTACACGTGCAGGTAACCAGAAACCCTTTTATCCTTTGAATAATACTTCACCTCACATTCGAGGGAGCTCAGTATCGTCCTTGTAAAGGTGTGTATCAAGTACTAAGTACAGTCACCAGCACATAAAGTTATGTAAATTTTTGTTAAAAACTAACCCTTATTACTACTACATAAGATACAGCAGCGCATACCGTGACGTGCTGTTTTCCATACAATACAATCCTTCTGAACAGTGTAGTTGGTTAGTGTACACTTCAATGGGAATTCGATAATACTTTGAGCGTTACGGTCGTACGAGAAGGTATAACAATAACAGAATGTAGAGTTATATTACAAAGCTATGAACTTTTGGAATGTGTCTGTATTTATATTTAATAAATTTGCCAGTAAACCTTTGCAATATAAATTCATGGGACTGTGTTTTTATGTCCTTAAGTATTAAGGTTAAAGCAGATCTTATTAGATTAAACAGGCATCAACTAAACGGAAGCACGTTACGTAAAGGGATCAGTAGGTCTACTACGAAAAACAAAATCTGTCAATACGATAATCGTAAATTCGAATCCAAAACATTTTTAGTATGGAATCCTTACTACGAAAGGCTGCGGATCTGCAAAACGATTATCGTATTGACGGATTTCGTTTTTCGTAGTAGGCCTTCTGCAACGCCGCGCTATCGGATCGGCTACGGATAGCACATGCCTTGCCTACGTATCACATTTGCTACAACTTAGTTCTTCTTGTGAATGACAGCGCGTTCGGAAGGGTGGACGTTGGAGGTGCGCGTTGCAGTATGGAGTTTCATACAAAGAATACCTACTGAACGCCATGAGTTGATACAGTGCTGTTCCCTTTACGAGTAGTTAGATCTGCTTTGACCTTTATTCATTAAACCTACACAATAACAGTGAAAAGTAAATATGTGACACACATTTCACATACAGTTAATTGTATATAGTATATAGTAGTTGTCACATACTGTTATCAAGAAATTAGTCACTATCGAACGCTACTTCAAAGCAATGTAAACGAAATACGTTTTTTTTTTCATATTATCTAAATAAGGTACTCCATCCATTTGACGACGCGATTGGTGCATTGGTTAGCGCTCCTGACTATTACGCCAGCCGTCGCGGGTTCGAATTCCGCAAGGGGCAAATCTTTGTGTGATGAGCATGAACATTTGTACCTAAGTCATGGATGTCATAATGTATTTAAGTACTAGCGGTCCCAGCGAACTTTGTTTCGCCCCGGCCCCGTCCCGCCCCAGCCCCGGCCCCGTTGAACGGGATAAAACGGATCCTATGTCCTTCTCCTGGCTCTAAGCTACCTCCCTGCTAATTTTCAGCTAAATCGGTTCAGCCGTTAGGCAGGGTACGCAAAATAAGTAACTTTTTTGGTTGATTTTTTACACCTTGTGTCCGAAAAACCCAAATATCCGAGGAACCCTACTTTTGTTCAAAATTAAATATAGCCTATATTACTCGTGGATAATGTAGCTTTCGAATGGTGAAAGAATTTTTAAAATCGGTCTAGTAGTTTATGAGCCTATTCATTACAATCAAACAAACAAACAAACAAACAAACAAACAAAGTTGTGTAGATGTAGATTTATGGGAGACACCTCCGTCATAATCGTTGTCTGGTACTTCGTAACACAAAAAAGAAACTTCCTTAGCACGAAACCAGACAATTGGTGTGTTGTCTGGTGCATGTTTATATTTATATTTATCTATCAATGGAGGTGCTCGTAGCGCAGTGGTGGCAGCGCTTTGATAGTAATATCGAAGTGAAGCAACTTTCGGCGCGGTCGGTGTTTGGATGGGTGACCATTCCGACCATATAAGTGACGTACATCACGAGCATCTCCGTGCTTCGGAAGGCACGTTAAGCCGTTGGTCCCGGCTAATATCGATCGGTATTAGTCGTTAAGCCTAGTCAGAGGCCCTATGGGCGGCTTGATAAAAATCTGACAGCAAGGTTGGTCGCTTGCCTTGCAAACACCCCTCCGCCAATCCGCACTGAGCCCGCGTGGTGGAGTATGGCTCATACTACCTCACATTTGAGGTAAGGCCTTTGCCCAGCAGTGGGATGCTTACAGGCTAACTTTACTTTACTATCAATGGAAAGACGTATCGATTGCTTAAGCTTTTAGCAAGATGGGAATGATGCACATGCATCTTAAGCGGATCTTTGAGTATCCATTTGATGTCGGCAAGATGTTTTCAATAATGCTTTATCCGCCTCCGGTATAAAGGCGTAGGCACTTAAGCTATGTTATTCGCGTAAAAGCCCCCAGTTGTATTGACACACCACTCAGAACCGGCGTTTAGTCGATTCGTAAGATGTGGGCCTTACTAATGGTTTACTTGTTAAAAATACAAAAACAAAAATATCTACATATCTGCTAGGTACTTCATGATTTGTCATCATTATGTATGAGGAATAAAACATCCAAAGAAAGGTCCCCAATAATAGTAAGTTTTACTATCACCGAATTATGTAGTTGCCAAGCGGAGTAAACATTATTGATAAAAAAAAAAGTTTACGAAAGATTTTTTAATATTCAATGCTCTCAGAAAGATGAAAACAAATTTAAATAATTAATGTTCAGAATACAGATATTTTTCAAGTGAGTATTGAGCTCTAAAATAAAACGAAAAAACAAACTTAAAAATCTTAAAAATCTGCTTCATAGTAGGGCCGCTAGGCGAGCGTTTAGTCGTAAGATGCCAGGTAACATCCATCGACAAAACACGCTTTTAATGTGCCCACGGGATCCTTACAAGGGAATATGCCGTTTGCGACGAAATTCCCTTGAAAAAGGTACAAGATAAAAATCACATAAGCTTCTGAAACGGCGGAGTGAAGGTGACATTATTTTCTACTTTTGGTCGGAAAATTGTATTTACCTTTTTGATATTTGTTCTTGGAAATTATTCTTTATTTCCGGAATAAAAACTTTAAGAATGATAACACCTTGGTTGACGGAGTTAATAGGTCTTTTAAGTCACTCTATCGAACAAAATTTTAAGACAAATCGAGCTTGTTGAGAAACTAGCAAATAAATCACTTTAACTCACTTTACACAAGAACCGTCTTTTCAACTACATTACTAAAGTAGTGGAAATTGGCACACAAATTAGAACTAACATATAAAAAGCCAGCAACCTAAAACCAAACCCTAAATCAATCGCACCCACTTCTAGAGTTTTGTTCTTTTTAAATCTAAGTAAAATCCCATGTTAAGGAGCAAAATCACGGATCGGAATAAAACGTCCAGAAAACGGGAGCTGAAAATCGAGCTGCACTAAAGCATTTTCCGATAACAAAAGGAAATGGTTTGCTGCGATATTAAACACTGAAATACATGCTCACGACAATTCTTACATTCTCATAATGTCTTCGCAAAGCCATCGGGCTGAGAACAACGGGGGCTTTAGGGCGGCCATTGGTGGACTTATCGAAAAACTTTCGCCACTCCAACCAATACTTCCGTGGACACTGATATTTTACGATACAGAAACAATTGAACAAGTTTGTCGGACAAACCGATAAGAAAAACAGCGATAACTTTTGTAATTAAATTGCAGATAATATTCGATACTTTTAGCGGTCGAAAGAAATCTTTTGAATGTTGTCTAACCGAACTTAATAAGATGATTTTTATAATGGCGTAGAAATTTTTCTGTCCGTCCATTTTTGATGAATGCTGACTGATTTCCTATCATGCTTACTTTGTTCAGATTTGATATTATTATTGAGATACTTAAAGTAGGTATTAGGTATTCGAGAGTCATTTCCAAAAAACCTTTTCACAAATATCCGTTAAAATGAAGTTAGTGATAATGAATTGAGTTTCGTACAACTTACAGCGTTTGTAATTTTGTTGATTGTATAAATCTATTTGCGTAGGTAGGTTCTTTAACTCCACATTTAAGGCTTTACTCGTAATACTGTTGAAGGGACGCCGTCTCTGTAATACGAGATTGCGGTAACATAACATTGAATGTAAATAGTGTACTTACTGTTAATAACAAAGCCTCGATATGTACTATTATTAACGGGTGAAGACGAAAGAGAACTTTCTAGATTACAATCATCGTTATTATTACATTGATCACAATAATAGTTCAATAGTTTAGCTCAAAGTGTATAAATAAAGTGGCACGTATAATATGTTTTGTTCAAAGATAAAAAAGGACAACAACAGCTGATTCTATGCTCTTTGTTGGTTCCTTTCGTTACAATTTTACCTACCAATTTACGTAATAAGTTAAGTCTATAAATTGGTATTCATAAACTCTGTTATTTGTCTATTCTTATTATCTTAGAGTACTTATTTTCAAGTAAATGGTTTCGAAGTACTTATCTAATTATGATATTACTTTTTGAACTTATTACAGTAATGTAATACCTATCGTTTGCTAGAATCAATATTGTCTCATACGTACTGGCTAAGGTAAACTTAAACTTTCTTATAATTTATTTAATTTTAACGAAATTATGTTATGAAACACTTTGGTTATTAGTAAAAATAGGTTGGAAATATGTGAAATAGTTTTTCGCTTATTGCGAATACATAGACGGTAGACTGTACATAAATATCTAAATGTAAAGCGCAAAAATAAATTGATAAAAATACCTTTCTTCAGTTAATTCCAAGAATTGCACTTACATGTTTATTCATGACATTAATAACTCTCGTGTTACCAGTTTAACACATAAAAGTGTAGCGATTACAGAACAAAAAGCATGCTTTTGAGATTGCAGACCACTTTTCAACTAACACTTGCTAATTTTTTTAACAGCTGTACATGAATAATATTTGGGTACAATTAATATTTAAATGCAACAGAATTACATATCGCACGTATTACGTATTGCATCGGTACGACGACGTTTGAATGAAACCTAAAAGAGTTTTACCTCTATAAAGCACTACAATCCAACACCTCTTAAAATAGAAATCAAGCTCAAACTCAAAAGCTCGAAGCTTAAAATTATTATTTTTATTATGTCTGTATTGTTGTGTGTCAAATAAATGTTTCTTTCTTTCTTTCTTTAAAATCACTACAAGCTGCTTCACCGTCAACCGAACTATGCTTCGGGCCATCTACGATTTACTTAACCCGAATGTAAAAAGAGGCCAACTCGACGCGGCGGTGCAACTCAGCTTGTTTAGCAGAAGAGCTGATACAACAAAGCTGAGTAAGTAATTGCCGTTTGGCTGGCGTGTTTATGTATTTTTTTTATATAGAGTTTGGTTCTTACCCTGGTTTATGTAGAATACATAAACGGACTCTTGTTATTTATGTTTTTTTCCATTATTTCAAACGCAGCTTTTAGTGGGTTGAAATCGTTTCAGTATTTTTTTCTCAATGACCCTTTACACACTGCGACTTTTAGCATCGCGACTCATGCAATGAGCAGATTTATTATTACTAACCATTATTTTATTTATCTCATCATCATCATCATTAACAGCCGCATAACGTCCACCTCCGGACATAAGCCATGGTTTAAAGATATAAGGCATGGAATTAAATAAAAGAGAAATGTATTTGTTGAATATAAGTTACTTTTTACTCAAGTAATAACAAAGTTCTACTTAAGCAATTAGCTCTCCTAAGCCTCAAATTAAATAGTACCTAATCAGTGTAACAAAAGTAAAAGTTAACATAAACTTAATGAAGCTCATGAAATCACTAAGTATACCTTTACTTTTCAACCGCAAATAGATAAACCACCTCCAGCATTCTAATTGATCGATATTCGTTACATTCGAGAATTAGACTAATAGTCCCGCCAGATGTTCTTCATCGACGCGATACGTCACCCTGTCCCAGCAACGACTGATGACGTCACTCGTTAATTGAACTTCATTAACGATCATAATTAATAGCACCCGGTGCTAATAGCACTAAGAGAATGTTTGCTTCTACGCGATCGCTGATTATAGCGTCTGCATAGTTCTCCTTCGACTTGAGTATGTGCGGAAAAGGTGCTTGCAGATTCAGTGATATGTATACGTGAAAACTACTATTGATTGAGAAACTGCGCCAAATCTAACAAGGATTAAGTTACTTAAATCAAAAATCTAAGACCCCTTACACAATGCGACTTTAAGCATAATAATAATAACGCGCGTTTTGTAAATGCGCGACAGCATCGCGACTCACGCAATGAACAGATTTAATTTAGCATCGCTCGCGTTAATATCGATTCAGTCGCTAATAAACAGTACATAATTTGTCAATGTCCAGCTTCTGCATCGTGACTGCATCGATATCGATGCTTTTAAGTAGCGCAGTGTGTAAAGGTTGAAATTTTGCGACTGCATCGATGCTGCATCGCTACTGCATCGCGACTGCATCGCGACTGCATCTCTGCTAAAAGTCGCAGTGTGCAAAGAGTCTTACTCCTTCTGTTTTTATTCTGATAGAGAGTCATTATTTCCATGTGTATTTTTAAATAAATTAGGTTATACTCGATCCAAATAAAAATAAGAATCAGAAGATTTTCGTAGTAAAGTCATAAAAAACCGAGTGATGAAAATGCTGACATGTACTTTATCGTAGAATACATTTATTTCTGACTCTGACACATAATATTTTATCTGTCACGTACTTTCCTCACGCATTCACAAACATAGTAATAATATTCCAGGGGAATAGCTCCAACGACTAACTCGATATAACTCGGCATGAAGAAAATATCTCAATAAGTTGTGACACTTTCTGTGTCGGGGATTATAAATATTTATTTGAAGGACTCCCAAGGAGCTCACTTACTAGTTTATTTTATTATAAGGCCCCGAGGTAGGCTCTTGTGCGGTATTTAATAACTTTGCTTAAATTAAAGTCTCGCACACCCCTTAATAAGGTGCGTGTTGTGAGTTGGAATAAGTTTTGCTGAACACAAGCTCCAGATGTGCTCAATTTCGCACAAACTTGAACTTTATTTGCATGGTAATAAAAGGCCGAAGTTTTGTCTTCGCTGTTGTTGAGAATTAATGGATACAACGGTTTACTCTGCTTATTGCGAATATTATTAAAAAGTATAGATCATACGGGGTCGTACATCTGCCTATTAGGTAAACAATGTTGTTATTGTCCATACATAACGATAAAATTAGACTTGTATTTTGTCTGGAACTAATAGTTACTTCAAACAAAGTGTTTTGTGAGTATTACGGCTGTTTTAACTAAGTCCTAATAAGTTCTGGATAGTGTTATGTTACCAATACTTCTTACGAAATTACGTTTCATATTTGAATTATTTGTCGATGGTGACACAGATCCTTAGTCATTATCATCATTATCGTTGTCTAGTACTTCGTAACACAAGGAATAAATTCCTTACTTCGAAACAAGACAATTGGTGTGTTGTCTGGCGCAAATTTAATATTTATTATTATTTTAGACTCGTTAATTTTTGGTTCTTATTAAAAAAGTAAAACAGGACTGTTTTATTTTATTTTTTGTAGGCATGGAAATATAAATAACGGTTTTATCTACTTTAGAGTAAGAAGAAATCAACCCTTGTTAAAAGTGCTGATCACGAATCCACGTTTTGCTGGCGAATGCCACTCATTACAGCTGTGAACTCTTTCACTGCCAAGAACGCTACGTGCGATGCAAGGTAAGCAAAACAGCACTGGACACTGTCCAAATGACCACTCGGGTGCTTTGGGAGTATTCGAGTGCAGAACAAATCTGAGGTCCTACTATGTAGATGCCGTTCGTGTTTTTAACTAGTGTTATCCTCGTCACGCATGCCAGCTTGACAATTTGAGCGAGTGCGACGGCTAGAGCCAAATCTATAGAAGTGGCAGGCTTGATAGTGATAGAGTAGCCCCTCTGCTTTGAAATAGATTTTCAACCATGTTCGCTCAGCCGTTGGACCAAGCAAGAAAATCCTCTCTGCTCAGCCGCGTGTAGGCGGGTCTGTTATACCTGGTCTGTTGTTATAGCCCCCTTTTTACGAGTACAATAGGCACTAAGTTTAAGCACAAAACATGGTTACCCGACCAATTAAATAAAATCCAAAAAATGTATACCACCATTATTGAATGATGTCATTATGTACGTTATTTTTTAATTGGTCGGTTAATACCTTAGTTCTAAGCCTAGTAAAAGTTTTTGAAATAAAATCTACTTACTACACCATAACATACCATGTCCGTGCTAGGAACGTGTCAGTCAAACAATATTCTTAGTATTGAAAACTATGACACTGTTCCCACTAGACCGTTCCCTCACCAACCAACACCATCGCGTGTCATGCACGGAGCGTATCAGCGCTCGCTCTCGGTCCCGCCCCATATAATGGTGAGACAGAATGCCGTAGATCCATTTAATGGGCAAAATAGAGCGTATCGTATTGTTTTTCGTGTCTGACGGCCTACTACGAAAAAACGGAATCCGTCAATACGATTATAGTTTTGCGAATCCGAAACATTTCGTAGAAAGGATTGCGTATTAAAAATGCTTCAGAAACGAACGTTTATCGTATTGACGTATTTTTGTTTTCGTTTTTCATACTAGGCCCTCTGTTACGGCCCTAGCACGGTCATAGTATGGTACGGTGTAGTGGGCCCAAACCTTAAGGTACTTGATGTCTATAACTTTGATCATTGGACACCTCGTTTTTATATAATACCGTATCAAGTGTAAGTATAAACGATTTACTTTAGTTTAAAAATAACTGAAGTCGATCTGTTTAGTTGGCTACATATTTGGAATTAATCTTACTATTTAAACCTGATTTAGATACTATTTATTTATTTAGTTTTATCACGACTGAATAGCGATTTAACAAGAACGTAAGCAAAAAAGTTCTGTGAAAGTTATAAACTAGCAAAACTTTGATTCGATCATAAGAGAAAAATATTTTTGGGATTTTAGTCGCACAATATGCGTTGTAATTATGAAAATTTTAACTTGTACTCGTATTGCTGGCAACATTAAAAAAAGTTTAGACGATAAAGAAAATGATTTTACCTGGAAAACTGTTCGCAGATGTAGACTAAGCGTTACGTTCATTTTTAAGGGGTTCCCTATCACCCCTAGGATAAATAAAAGGACAAAGGCTTTAAGCCATCGCTGTCTGTGTGTCCGTCTCTTTATCTGGAGTACGTCTGCCTGATATCTCCCTGAAGTCCACCTTTGTACACTATGATTTGTGCAATAAAGTCTTTAAATAAAAAAAAGATCGTCCGTCAGTCAGTCTGTCTGTCTGCAAGCTGTATACAATGCACTTTCAAATATAATTGAAAATTATGTAGTTTTGTATGTTTTCTTACGTAACATACAAAGATACAAACAATACAAAGATGTAAACATACAAAGTTGAAATGAAGTTCAATGTTAGGGATGTGCTAAAAGACTTACAGCATATTACTCGTATTTAACGAATGTTTAGAACCGAGAGAGCGAATCAGACTCGCGCTTGGCCAGTTTTTTATACTGTATGCCACAATCACTAGGAACAAAAACAACAAAATGTTGAAACTTGGAATATTTAAACACAAATTGGTGCAAAACAGTCTAGACCGAGTGTGCAAACTAGAGAGCGCGGTTTCATATTCACATTTCAGAGCCCAGTTTTTATTTAACCCATGCCTGAATGCGCTTCGCACAAAGGCGTGTCAACGTACCCAGAACGTTGGTGCTGCTACGTGAATATAAAAACCATGGAAATGACAAAAAGATTTAAAAGTATTGAAAGTGCTAAAGAATTGAGATCGCTAGTTGAATTTTTAAAGTAATAAAGCACAGGAATAAATAAAAAAATACCACCTTCCAAAAACTAACAAAAATAAAATAAATGACATTTGATTTCTCACTAGGAGAAACAAATTCATTTGAAGTCGGTGCTTGATGTAAGCCACAGTCTACGCACGCTCTTCATTCACAATTTTTTTTGTTAGAAAAAAAAATCCTAGTGTTTAGATATTGTCCAAGTTAAAATATAGGTCAGGTAACGACTGTCTCCTTTTCTTGGCACATTATTTTGACTCCAAATGTACCACATAAACCCATTGTCACAACTGCCATGTCTAGTATCTTTATACATTGCAAAATACGTGTTGGTATGTATGGTGTAATCATGGTTTCATCAAAAGGGCGGCGCACAGCTCCAGAGCCACCGCGGCTCGTCACTGCGCTATTCATTCCCGTTGATGGTACCCGCAATTATGCACCACGCTAGTACTTATAATTGCACTGAAAAGGCTTTGACAACGCACTGAATATAATGTAAGAAGTTAGGATGTTAGCTAACAAGCTAACAACACATTTAGTAACACATCTAGTATATTTATTTATGCAGTGCAAAATACGTGTTCGCATGTATGGTGTAATCATGGCTTCATGAAAAATGTCCGCAGTTATACCCCATCAAGTACTTTAACTTTAACTGCTGGCTTTGTCGCATCAGCTGACTAGGTAAACAACATTTTAGTGCCACATCTAGTATCTTTATACTGTGCAAAATACGTATTCGTATGTATGGTGTAATCATGGTTTCATCAAAAGAGCGGCGCACAGCTCCAGAACCACCGCAGCTCGTCACTGCGCTATTCATTCTCGTTGATGGTGCCCGCAATTATGCACCACGCTAGTACTTTCACTTGCACTGTGATGGTTTTGTCACATAAGAGCTTCTTGAGGTATTCATTGAGTCTATTTGGGTGTTTTCCGGGTTGGAGCGTATTTCTTGCTACACCTTAGCAAGAAATACGCTTCAAAAAAGTTAAATTAATTAATTAAATTACCTATTATACTCAGTTGTGATGTTGGATAAACAGATCCTTATGATAAGATAAGTATGTTATACATACGAGTTTAGGATAAGATAATATTTCAGTAATAAAATGTCATAAATTTTATTACGTTACGATTACAAATAGAAACGATACGTAACCCTGGATTAAATGCTGCATGTGTGGTTTTGTGAACTCAACTTCATTTGTCAACAGCTGCTTTGTTTCTGAGGTTATACCGCTCTTTTATCTATTTTTTAATAAGATAAACCAGACCGTGATTTCCCTGTAATAATGATTTGATGAAATGAAATGATTATCTTTTGCAGAACATTACCATGAGGTGGGTCATCTCAATACCCTTAAGTGGGCACCACAAATTTGTTTACTTTATTAGGGTTCCGTAGCCGAATGGCAAAAAACGGAACCCTTATAGTTTCGTCAAGTCTGTCTGTCTGTCTGTCTGTCTGTCTGTCTGTCTGTCCGTCCGTTTGTCACAGCTACTTTATTCTAAAACTATTAGCATTACACCGTTGAAACTTGGTAGGTAGATGTATTCTGTTAACCGCTTTTTGATTTTCATAGATAAAATAAAAAATAATAATATTTAAGGGGGGGCTCCCATACATGAAATTAAATCCTAAAAATATTTTTTTGGTCAAACCTATGCGTGTGGGGTCTATGGATAGGTCTTTTAAAATGACATAGAGGTTTCTAAAACCATTTTCTCTAAAAGTGTCACGTTTGAGGGATAGGCGCTTCCAAAGTCGTAAAATGGGCGTCCCCCCCATCTAACTATTAAACTAAGCGAGTGTACATTTTGAAAAAAAAACATAATATAGATCTTAACAAATACTTTCAACGAAAATTGGTTTGAGCGAAATCGAACCAGCGGCTTTTGAGATATAGCACATCTTCAACAACCACAAACATAACTTTGTTATTCATACAAATACTATGAAAAACATAGTTATATTTGCGGTCAACAAAATATTGTGGTATTTTGGCTAAGTGGAAGTAAAAATCCCTAATTCAGTTAAAGTTGGCACGGAACCCTCAGCTCGCGAGTCCGACTCGCACTTGGCCGGTTTTTAAAAGGTGAGTTAACAATTTGCCTTGCTCACGTGATCAGCAAGCAAACAATCTTCAGTGCATAATGACGTTGTCATGCGGCGGCCTCGACCCATGTTGATCATGCAACATGCGATAGGCGCGGAACCACAGCCGGATAGCGGCAAATTGCTGTTTGATCCACCTAATACCCGTTTGTGAGAGTGGAATGGCTTTTGTTGTATCGCAGGGCTATTGGCTAACTTGTTCGCTTAAGGGCTGATTTTTCAATAAGCTAAGAAATATTCGTCGAATAAAATACAATATGGCTATTTAAAACCGTCACGTAGTTACGTGTTAAGTATGTTTTCTGACAGTTGTCAGAAAACATTTTTATCCGTATTTTTTTTTAAATCTGTCGATTTATAATTTATCAAAGTTTTATCTGACTGAAAAATCGGCCCTTAGTCATCTGCAATGACGTTATTTTAGTATTTTGAGAGTAACGATTCAACAGGCTTGTTAATGTGACGGTGGCCGAGTGGTATAGGCATACGCCCGGATAGCGTAAGACACGGGGTTCATTTCCTCGTCTGTCACAGGTTCACAGTTGTCTTTTTACAAGTGCAATTTATATAGTTATGATGAGCTTGCACTTTACCAAGCGCACTCAATTAAATCAATTCATTTGTCTTTTGTCTCTATGGCAAGTACAACAAACCGCCGTACATATTCGGAATGGTTATTAAAGCAATCACTTTCCGTTTACGTAATAAAACACCGTATTGGTGATTGTGTTAAGGCTATCCAGAAGTTTCATCGCTATTAATCTTGGTTCATTGCTTATAAACGGTTAATTGCGTGGCGAAACTACCGATAAAGATTTGTTAGGGGATGTGGAAATTGAAAATCGATAGGCTTTACAAAGTTTGTATTCAGGTCGTATGATTTATTGATAAAGCGATGGTATTGATATTCATAATGCGTTCGCGTTAATTCATTTGGCACTGAGATTCGAGTGAATGAATAAGAGTTCACAAACGGAGTTGGAAATGACTTGCAAATGAATTTATCAGTGACACGATCTGAGCTATACCTTCCGAGAAAAGCCTATGCATTTTAATTTGTTTAATATAAATTCAGTTACGATGGTACTATTATCATTTATATTTCAACTGGATTTTCATTTTGTATATTGTGTGTTTTTTAAACAAGCTTGTAAATAAAGGCATAGGTAGTCAAGAAGAGTCTCTCTTAGCATTATGGTTACCTATTTGTTTTCCTTCTAAACAGTTATTTATCACCAAGCGTATTAAAACATACCAAGCTAGAATACAAAATGACTTTCGACAGTCCATTCATAAGGATCAGATGGTATCACCAATTAACTCTGACAAATGGAAGAGCGAACGCCGAGGAAAGTGGCCGATAATTAACTCAAAGCCAGCCTTGCCCGTAACAATGAGTGAAGGAATAAAGAAAATCTAACCCACAAAGCTCTTATGGGAAGAACAAATTGGCAGACCTACAAATATTTCGTCTTAAATCTTTTTGGATGGATTGTATTCAAAAATATTTACAGAAGAAGAACCATTTTACCGAGTTAATTTTTTTCTCTATAACTTAACGTGTCTGTCTGTGGTATTGAAGCTCCCAAACGGACAAACTGATTTTCGTTTTGCTTTTTTTTGTGTCTTACATAATTTTATCCCAAGTATTTTTAGCCATCTTATTCGAGCTATGCTCTTGTCGGTAGAGTTTTCTCCATTTATCTCTATTCCGAGCCATCTCCTTGACCTCTTGGTACGACTCGACGTATGACGACAACTACGACGTTTTCAGCCATGTTTCATGAAAATTTGTTCATCCGTTTTTTTCGTCGTTTTTTTATGTTCGTCGTTCGTAATCAATTCAATGTTATAATTATATGCTTTTATTTTGAAACATCCTATTCCGTTTACGTACTGAAACGTAACATTCGAAAGATGTTTTAAATTCGCAATAGTTTCGCATCCGTGGTTTTACACACATTATTGTAGTTATACTAAACGCGTTTAAGTTTGCAAACGTGTTCAATACTTAACTCGAGACAAACCCTTATAATCCCACGTAATCCAAAAAATAATATTTTCTCTGTTTCCTTCCCAGTGTTATTGTTTATATTTGTTGCGCGATAGCACGCATATGGCATAAATAATAGCGAGAGTACTATTGTAATAATATCGAGGAAGGGATTCGCGTGTAAGGCGTAGTGCTAGTACAACATTTAACAGCTAGCTCAATTCAGACGAATCAAGACCAGATTTTTTCGTTTCTTCCAATATACGCTAATGTGGCCAATACTGCCTCGTTGGCTTATCTGTTAGTTCGCTGGTCACTACCCAAGGGATCCCGGGTTCGAATCGCGGGGTCAGGCCGAAATTTGTTTCTGAGTTTTTCTGTCTTGAAAATACTCGGAAACAGGTCGGAGTCAGGAAGTTGGTGGTGATAAAAGCATATAATTATAACACTCCTCTGCCTCGGAAAGCACGTTAAGCCGTTGGTCCTGAGCTTGATCTCACATCGTTCAAATATTCGGAGTGCCGTCTCATCGAATTACCTAATGAGAGTGAAGGAAAAGAGAATGCACTTACGTATTGCGCACACATCTGGGCACTATAATATCTCCTGCGTACCTTGCCTATCTGTTGAGACGGGTCGCCATGAACTAAAATCGGTGGGA
The DNA here is from genome assembly GCA_963584085.1 of Pyrausta aurata. Classification (NCBI taxonomy): domain Eukaryota; kingdom Metazoa; phylum Arthropoda; class Insecta; order Lepidoptera; family Crambidae; genus Pyrausta; species Pyrausta aurata. The sequence goes on along the minus strand of OY757258.1, from coordinate 9,001,177 downwards.
GAAAACGGAAAAAACAACCGGCCATTGGAAAGCCGTGGGGGGGGCATATGTTCAGTAGTGGACGTCCTTCGGCTGATAATGATAATGATGATGATGGCAGAGTAGGATAATTAATGTGGTTATGAATTCAATTATATAAATGCGGTCAGTATAAACTTACTGTAAGTCACGTAAAATATGCTATTTCTTTCGATAACCTGTAAGAGTTGGGTCTTAAAAATACAAATCTCGTCTTACACTTTATTCTGTCAATTAATATGAATACAAGTTTCATTGACAGGCATGGATTTACTTTTATCTTCCGGCTACGATTAGTTCCAGCCGAGACGTGAATATTAAGGGCGGAACCCTGCTCACGTTTCAAATACCCCATAAGTTCCCATAAAATGGTCTGGCAAGCGAAGATAATGGGCGACAATTTCTTTTAACACCTGAGACTGTTGGTGCGTGTTATATTTCACATCCCGCCTTTATTTGAAGCTAACAAGTTTGGCTTACCTACTTATATGTTACTGTATGAAAGATACGAAATTTGATAATGTAATCTTAGACCCTCTACATACTGCGACTTTAAGCAGAGATACAAACGCGGTGCAGTCGCGATGCAGCATCGATGCAGTCGCAAAATGTCAACCTTTTCACACTGCTACTTTTAGTATCGATGCTAAAAGTTGCAGAGTGTAAGGGATCTTATAGATAGATATTGATTTACTTTAAACGAGCAATTCTTGTATGTATTCTGTATCTCGGAAACGGGTCCAACGATTTTCATGACCTTTAGGTAGTTTCAGAGGAAAACAAAAGATCAAGCTTGGTTCATTTTTAGAAAATGATGATGACTGTATTTTTAGGCACTCAAATAAGGCTACAATGTCATTAAAATACAAATCGTCGTCAATTCAGCGGCTAAGCTACGCGGTTACGGAACGTAGACACGCGGGTTCAAACCAAGTACAACAGTTATTAATTTTATGTGTTTTGAGCTTTTTTTCTCTTTTTTAAGAATACCGACTATTAAGACCCATATTTTGACTAGTGTCATAGTGAAGTCATCATATGTAAACTAATTTGTGATTAATTATGTCGTGCAATAAGAGTTACGATGACGCTACATTAACATCTGCTTGCTTGCTAAAAATAGAGCTGTGTTTGCAAAAATAAAAAAAAAATGAAAAAGTACTGGTTAGTCTTGTACTGTATCAATGCATATGTTAAATACTCACGCATCCAAATCTATCGTATTACTATAGGTTTGGGAAGGTATTATTAATACCTAAATAATATCGTATCATGTTGAAAGCAATTCGCTTAGTTTAACACGTGCATCAGAATATTGCAATTGCTCATCCACAACCAAGCAAAGACAAGCCAATTAGTCTGGGATTGGTCCCATTGACCAACAGCGCCGATCCCATTTGCGCAAGTAATTGTGTTAAGCTGGACCACTTGGTCCACACTAACACTTGTTCTACCAGGAAACATACATCTTAGGTATGATTTAATACATTTTGAGTGCGTACTATCGAGGTCACCACCGCCTTACCACCTTAAGAGCTTAAACTCACGTCATGTTTTATTTGCCGTGATTATTTGTGCTATGCGTGCAAACAATTTATGTTTGGAAATGCTAAGGCGGCAGAGGCTTTGATCGTATAATATTTATATAGGTTGTCCCGTAAATAGTAGTCCAGCTAAAATAGGTGAAAGGCACACAATGACAGTCATTAAAAAAAACTAAGTTCTGTACTTTTGAAATTATGATCATTAGAATATCCACTGAATTGTCCCTTGAAATGGGTGTTTGTGATTTTTTTAGGCTATAAAATGTCAAAATAAGATTATACTCTCAACAACGAAGCGGTTACATAACAATGTAATTGTTATTGTGTCTCGTTTACATATGCTTGATGGATAAAATTAAATTGAAAACCAAAATAATAAAAAACTATAAAATAAAAAAAATGTATCGCAGTAATCTGTCGGGTGATAGGGTATCACCTATTTTTGACATGACCTCTACTTACGGGACACCTGTATGTATGTACGTAAATAGCCCCGCCGATACCAATTGCAAATTGCTGTCAAAAGTACCACTAACTTTCCAAAACTTCTGTTGAATATTATAGAAAATATTCAACTAAAGAGAACAAAGGATGTTTAGAACGCCAAACAAGGCAGCTTATCAAACCAAAGTAAGTTTTCTTCCATTTTCTTATCGTGAGGAAAACGTTACTTGGAATAAGTTGGTCACGAAAGTTCTTACGTTTAAAAGAGTTTAGGAAACAAAGGATTTGGTGATTTAAAGTTTTGTTACTTAGCGAGCATTATTTACTTTAACCTACTCCTTACGAAAAGAAAATAAATTTAACTATAAAAAGAAATAATATTTGCATTAATATGACGACATCCAATTTCGTGATTTGTACAAAAAACAATTTGTCGCAAACGAACATGACTGCTCCAGGGACAGACTGTATACATATAATTAATAAGCAAAATTTTCATCTAGATTCTAGTAAAGAGCATTTGGGTTGACCCAAATCGACCACTATCAATATCACTTAGTTCCTCGTTAAAAGATCTATCCGGTCTCAGATATTTGCCTTTCATATTACAAATTGTTAATTTTCTCCGAAATGGAACATTTTGGTTTAAATTTATGTTTCCTTTAACAGAAATCTTATCTTCCTCGATAAAACGGAAGACATTCAAACGGTTGCTGGATTGGTATTTAACGTAGAAAATTAAATTTGAATAACCTTTGAGAGTTCAAGAGTACTGAAAATTTTAACAATTTAATTTCAATAATCGCCGGGACGAGTGTTAAATACAAAATATTGAAGGCATTCAATTTGTAGTAGTAGCAAAAATATATTGAAATTAATTATAACACTATCATAATTAAAAATTTAAATAACCGGGAATTTAACAGCAATGTTTAATTACAAAAACTAGTTACTAATAATTAATTATGGCATTTTTTTATAAATCGATGCTGCAAACTGAAATAACTTTTAAATAAACACGTTATTAATTTTGAGCTCGGGCTAATCTCGTGTAAGTCCATTTGAAGGATGTCCAAGAAATAAATCGTGTGGGTCGCTCCGAGCCGTGTGGCAATAAATAATTGACGAGCTACTACCCCGGCAATTATTTCTGTTAATTGACTGTTTCCCTAACAAGATTGCGTCGTTTATTCAGCCGTGAGAGGGCAATGGAATTCCTTTTTGCAGCCAAGATTTTTTTGGCTGATACTGGCAACCTTGCGTGGGTGATTGAAGTTTTAATTGATTACGAATTGAGGAAAATGGTATCATCGTGATATTAAATCAAATTAAACAGCAGTTATTTGGTTAAAGATCATTAAAAATTTCGTATTTGCTGTGTGCGAAGTAGGTGGTGGGGGAACCCGAATCGATAACAACGCCTCGCAGTGACCAAAAAAACAACGTTGGCGTCCAAGTCTGTCACCTTATCTCTAGAGATTTAGTTTACAATTTAGGTAACCGTGCATTATAATGCATCAATAAATAAAAATCTACATGGATAATACAATGTTTCATTGAAATAACTTTTTTTAAATTACTTTTCGTAATGACAGCCAGGCATTTGTTATTTCAACGTCTTCCAATAGTTTGTGACGTTCGTCGCGTACGGTCCCAATATTAAAATAAGAACATTATTTACGTTGTAGCTTAAAAAAAACTTATCGAGATACGAGGGAGTGTAACAATAAAACATCGCACCAAGTACATTACGTTTTTTTCTAACGTTGTGTTGTACAATAAATAAAAGTAATAAACGAAAAGCCAAGTCTAGACGATTTAGCCCGCTGTAAAGCTAGAATAAACATAGAAATGAGATTGGATTGAAGCAATAAACAAAAATTGATTGCAGTGAAACTGAATTTTGAAAATACGTGTATTTATTTGCGAAAAGCAAAAGGCGAATACTTTATTGGAAATTCCAGTTTGTTAATCGGACAGACAACATAAAAAGACGTAATATTTTTCCAAGTGCATTTCAAAAGTACATGGAATGGTAGTATGGCTGTTATTCAAACGCAGCGATAACTTTTTTGTAAAAAAACAATTTAGTACACATTATATTGCTACCTTTTATTGAAATTCACAACGTTATTTACGCACAAAGGTTTAACCTTTGATGCCATTAATAACCCTGTCTAATTTGCAGTCAAATAACATGCTTAGGTCGCAACCATCGTTTTCGTCGATAGACTTGCTCGAGGTAAAAAATGAACTGAGTGCCTGGCACAGGTTAACACGGTGTTTTTTATTAAGTGATGCCTAAGCGTCATTATTTAAAATATCGATAATTGAACTTAATATATATGTCAGTGTTTAACTTTTGTTAGATGTGACGTGTCCGTAGAAAACATGGCTTTGTTCTTTTAGTATGCCGTTGATACAGATGCTATTAATGTGCTTATTGAATTAAATATAAATAAAATATCGTAGCAATACAATTAGTGATACTTACAAGGAGCAAACCATACAATGAACTCTGACAGATTTTAATACATAATATGATTAGGTAATAGTCTGCCAAACATTAGACACAATTGAACCTCATAATTGAAAATCATAAAACCTTAACGACTTCAAAGAATAATATTTCACTAGCTATCAAATATTTATTACTAAGAATATTTCTGTTTGTCGATAAAACAAAATATGGTCTATACCAGTGACGTGACTAGATCGTGAACTCGATGATTAAGGGGTCGGGTAGACCACGACTTGGTTTTCACGGAACACTGTTAGTTTTCCTCGGAATCCGTTGACAGGTTAAAAGTTAAATGGTTATTTAAAAAGAAACAAGCTCAATTTTAATTATGATGTCTTACACATATATAATGTTTACTAACCCACACATATTCTAACAGTTTTTAGGTGTAGATTTGAAAGTTTATTTTTTGCAACTAATATTTAAAAACCGGTTAAGTGCGTGTCGGACCCGCGCACTGAGGGTTCCGTGCCACCCTTAACTGAATTCAGGGTCCACTTACTTTCACTTAACGAAAACATCACAATATATTTTGACAGCAAAAATAACTTTGTTTTTCATAGTGTTTGTATGAAAGACAAAGTTATATTTGCGGTTGATAAAAATGTGCAATATCTCAAAAACTACTGGTTCGATCTCCTTCAAACCAATTTTCGTTGCAAGTTTGTGTTGAGATCTACATCATACATTTTTTTCAAAATTTTCACTATCTTAGTTCAAAAGTTAGATGGGGGGGGACGCCCATTTTACCACTTTGGAAGCGTCTATATCTCAAACCTTAAACTTTTAGAAAAAATGGTTTTAGAAACCTCAACATCATTTTAAAAGACCTATCCATAGACACCCCACACGCATAGGTTTGAGTAAAAAAAAATTTTTAGGTTTTAGTTTCATGTATGGGAGCCCCCCCTTAAATATTATTTTTTCTGACTTTTTGTATCTGAATCGGAAAGCGGTGAACAAAATACACCTACCTACCAAGTTTCAGCTAAGTGATGCTTATAGTTTCAGAATAAAGTGGCTGTGACATACGGACGGACAGACAGACAGACAGACAGACAGACAGACAGACAGACAGACAGACAGACAGACAGACAGACAGACTTGACGAAACTATAAGGGTTCCGTTTTTTGCCATTCGGCTACGGAACCCTAAAAAGCTCGACTTGCTTTCAAAATATTATGACTGTCAAAAATAAACTAACATATCCATGTTACAAAGGTTGATGTATTCAAACTATATAGCTAACAGCACTGGACAAATAAGTACGAAAGAGTGTAAAAATTGCTTTGTGCTTCCATCGCGGATTCATATAAAACTCACATAAAAAGTTGGTACCGCGTTTCGGCTTTGAATAGACGCAGTGATAGTTTAAAACGGCCTTTTGAATCTCGCCAAAAATTTGCAAACGCTTTTTGTGTCCCACTTGCGTGTTTTTGGTATTAGATAACTTTGTGATGGCGGGCGGTTCAATTAGTTTTTGGGGTTCCGTTTGAAGGGAATGCGTAGTTTTTAGTCTGTCCAAAGCGTTTTCCCGGAACAGTCACAGTTTTTTTGTTGCGCACTGTACTTAAACAGTTGGTATTTATTAACGAACATCGGTTAAAGAATGTAATACATAGCTTCAAACGGTTTTTTTTTTCAAAATTATTTTAGTTAATTTTACGTTATAAAATAGTTTTACTGGTAAAATAAAACTATCCCCAAGTAGTACCTACTAGACACTATTTACAGCAAAATTTAGATTTTCAAATAGGGACACATATCACTTTAGAATTCAGTACTTTGCAGAATAAGATATAATCTGAATTATTAAATAAAACGAATTATTATTTGTAAGCAAATAATTGAAGCATAAGAAATGAGTATCGAAAAATCGAGTATCAGACAGGAATAAAGGCGAAATTCAATTTCCCCTAGGAAAACATTATAGAAACATCAAAGAAAAACATGCGGAGGAAAAATAATGCTATTTTGCAGTAATTCGGAGAAAAAGGAGTAAAGTGCGGAAGGCAATATGTCTTTTCTTTTCCTTATTCTTATATTTCGTTTAAAATCCCTCATTAAAAAAAAATACGCGTTACCAAAGACATTGTCTTTTGTGTCTACTTGTTGTAATTTCGTAGGCAAATTTTACTAAACATAAACATAATAAAAAACATACTTGTTGACACAGTAACGGTGTACTATTACCTTTACATCTTGCACTAGATAATAGCTGGTTTATAGTCCAATTTGAATCCAGTTATTAAATATAAAATATTTTCTTACTTTAGTGTAAGTAGATTAGTTTCGCGGTTAAGTGAACCGAATCGAAATTCCCTACTGAGATTTTACGTCCATTTCACGGCAGATGTCTAAACCGTATTTCTATCAAACAGAAAGACCAATTTCACACTTGACAAGGAATCCAATCACCTTAATTTAATAGGGAATGGTTACCGCACTGGTCCACAGTTTAAAAATATGAGCCACATAATGTCGCTGGTTTGCCTGGTTCAGAAAATTTATATTTATGGAAGGGAAATCAATGGTTTTCTAAATTTTCCATTATAGTTTTCCAAATCACATAGTATTTCTACATTTATCGCAGTTGATTTTGATAAGTATCAATACTTGACTTAGGGAAATCTACAGTACTATTTTGTTGTTTTTGTTTCGACTATGACTAAGACTACGCATATATCTTTTCCTGAGTTTTCGTACTTATACCGTACTTAACATAGCAACAAAACTCTTTCTGAATGATAAAAGTTCCTTTCAAACATTTTATGTAGCCAATGAAGGAAAGGTTCTAAAATGTTCAAACTCAAGACCGTTTACACACTGCGACTTTTAGCATCGATACTAACGCGCATTTTGAAACCGCAATGCGCATCGCAACTCACGCAATGAATAGATTTATGCAGTCGCAATGCGCATCGCGTTTGCATTGATGCAAACGCGCGTTAGTATCGATGCAGTCGCGATGCGCATCGCGTTTGCATCGCTGCTAAAAGTCGCAGTGTGTAAAGGCTCTAATATTTTCTGAAGCAGGTAAGAAAGAACCTTTGCGGAAAAGAAACTGCGTTGCATGAAAGTAATTTCAACTTTTCTTTACTTATGGTTTGGTTTGACACGGAGCCAAACCCATGACTGAAATTGTATTTTGAAAATATAAGAGAATTTGTACAGTCTCTTGGTGTACTTCAGATCAATCTAAGCAAGCCATACGCCAACCATATAGCCAAGCCATAAGAAGTCTTTGGAACCTGTGAATATACGATCCATAAAAAAGATTAAGAAGATATCATCAAAGTTATTTTACATAACTATGTAAGAGCAAATAAAATTAATAGTGTAGATGTTCCACAGTTTTTTGCCGAAATTGTGTCTCATGTATCATGTGTCGACTTGTTGTAGTTTGTTTTATAACATATAATTTTACCTACTTTAACTATGTAACTTGAACCTTGTAACTAAGTCTATTCTAATAATGTATCAGCTAGTTACTTATTTTGGCTGTCTCACGCACTGTAGTCAAACCTCAGTGGTTTTTATCAGTGCATAAAACCATGTATTTTTTGTATTGTTTTTACATGATAATAAATGAAAAAAAAAATGTAAAATTCATATGGCACATCATGCATCTCTTAGCCCCCTTACACACTGCGTCTTTTAGCATCGATGCAGAAGCGCGTTTTGAAAAAGCGCGACAGTATCGCGACTCTCACAATGAAAATAATTTATGAAAAACTTACGAAAGATAAAAAATCGAAATATCAATATTGCCTCATATTTCTTACATTAAATTTATTTTTCTTCTCAGAATTCCGTTAGCACTTTACGGTATTGAACAACACCAAAAAATGTCTATGAATTTGACATGAGCTCAAAGAACATAAGGGAGAGAACATCTGTTCAGCAATGATAGGCAAGTTTTACTTTTCGGCACCAATTTATCACGTTACTGCCAAATCGCAAATAGGAACCCATGTAATGTGCCCGAGGGTTAAAAACATTGTGTGTTTTACCCGATTGTGGCAAAGGTAACAGGGAAAGCTATCATCAACTCTGGTATTTTGAAGTAAATTTGCGTCAAAATCTCGGTGTATTGACGTAGTATAAAAAGTACACAGCAGCCAGTGCAATCTATTATATTTGTATTTACCTCATAGGCGCTTCTCAACTGATTGCAACAGGTCTTAAAATTATGAAATATAATTTATTTTTAAAAGTAAGTACCAAAACTCACTAAGAAATTCAGTAAGTAATTTGTGCATATCATCGTCAATATAAAATTCATGCCGATCGATGAAATGGCGCTACACAAACAACATTGTCCCAATACATTCCATATCTACACACACTTCACTAATTAAGTAGTTAATAACCAATAAAAAGCATTGACAATGTACCGCAAAAATATCATTATAATATACCATACATAATATAAAAGTTTGTAACATATTACAGGCCACACGTTGTATATGGATAGAGTATGAATGATGCATGAGAGAAACGCCATTATGTACTCGTATTTGCGAGTCAATGGTTTAAATACTAGGTTATGGCTAATGGTTCTTTACGCTTGGTTGGATGAATGAAATTCAATGAGAAATATATTTATAGGTTGTCGGATGCTGTCATCTAACTAGATAAATGTATCAATTAGCTTTGTAACAACAGAGTTTGTGTTTTTCTATTAAATGAATAAGAAAAAAGCACCACAGTCAATATTGTTACACCTAGGGCCAGATTTTCGCACCGTAATAATGGTAAAGTTACGTTACCAGCGGTTGAATATTTACGATTGTGTGTATTTTTGAGAATAAATATCTTGACCAAATTTCAGAATGGCTATTTTAATGACCATTGGTTAATAAGACATTACTTTTACGACATATTACGTCACAACGATAATCATGCAACCTTGGAATATAAATTCACAGAAATAGTGAAAGCTTTTCTTAACTTAAATGCTGCATTAATATGGAGTGCATGAAGTCGGAGGATGCCAGCTTAAAACTGAAGCCAGGTATTTGTGTCATGTTTAATAAACAACATTTGTACCTGCTGTTGGATTAGTTTTTGCAGCCTCCTTTACCTAATCTGAAGTGAGAATCTGCACTATGCTACTATTTATTACAGATTCTCACATGATCCTGAAAACCTATTCTCTGCTGCAATCGCAGTAACGTAATGCATGTGAAATGAGCCCAGCTGCAGGAATCAGATAAGGGATGATGAGCCATCTGCTACAGCGATAATACCGAAAGTTTTATGGCGCAGCAATATATCACGTTACGATGTGAGCCGACCAGATGTGCAGTAGGTCCGATTCGTACATTATTCAGGGGTATGAAGTCGTATAAAACCTTTTACTAAAGTAAATTATGGGCAGCTGGTCTGGAAGAACTAAAAATAGATGTACCAATCATACAGTCGCAAAAAAAAAACATTTCATGTGTTGTGTTCATTCAGTCAGGAGGTAGTTCATATATTTATTTATCCAACAAAAAAAAATTTAGGCCAAGTGCTATGTATATCGGATTTCTGTAAGATTTCCGATGAATTTTTATAAAGTACCTACAAAATCAAAACTCAAATAAATTGTTATCTACTGAAGAACTATACTGCAAAACCAGCTAATGGTCCATGAATAAAGTCACCATAACTAACTTTGTGTCAGAAAAAGTGAAATACTTTCATGTTGTCATTTCATGTCGATTGAATTACTCGTAGTAATTGCTAGCATAATTGATAGTTTAACCTTACAATATCTCATATTTAATGTTGTACTATCCCAGATGGGAGCCAGATCTGTTGCAGGTTACGACTGAATGATGCATGAGGCACGCCATGTGTGCATGAGAGTCAACGGATGCCAATACTGAGCTGTGGCCTAATTCAATACGTTTAGATGCCGTGCCAACGGACGCTATTCAGACGATATGATTTGGAGCAGAGGTCACATGCGTAAGTAACTGTCTTTTTTTGTATCGAGGGCAATAAGTAAGTATATAATATTCTTATTATTATTGTTATTATGATAAATCTAATCACCATATCCCATTGTCATAAATGAGTATACTTCTTATAAAAATATTATAAATCATATGGTGTGTAGATTTTCTCTTGAAAATTTTATAATTACGTTTCTCTATGCAAAATTACACAACAATAAAAACAAAAAAAGCCAACTTTTAGCTGAAATTTTGCAACCTCTTCTTGAACTTAGATACAGTACATCAAAAAAAGTATCTATTATAAAATCTAACCTTCTTTTACATACCTATAAACATGTTACTCGTAATTCTAAAAGTTTTAATAAAAATTCTACCAAATAAAATATCACCCTACTCCGACTTACCAAGCTCGGCATGGAGTATAAGCTATTACTATAAAATTCTCTCCACTCTCATAGAAAACCGCTTTAGCCATAAACGTGTACAGCCGTAATACCTATAAAAATTGCGAGCGTCGAAGGCGTGAGTTTTCACCATAATCGTTATTTGGAATGTCTACTCGTAGAAATCCGTTGAACTTCCGCATCTACGCTATTTTCTCTCACTCTACATTTATAATAGCCAAAAACTTAGACTTGAGGGTACTCCTAAAAGTTTTCGTTAGGGCTGTACCTCACTGACACGCCATGGTGACATCGCCGCCTAGGTATCCAAGCAAAATAATATTGAAATGCATCAGCACCTAACTCACTTGGCGAAGTTTTGGCTACCTTACATTTCAATATTATCTGCTTCGATACGTAGCTGGCAAAGTCGCTATGGCGTCTCAGTGAGGTACGGTCCTTAGACTTGAGGGTGATCATAAAAGTTTTCGTTAGACAGGGATAATACGGCGACCAAGGTTTGGCGTCGGTCCAGCGAGCGCAGTCACCACGACTTTTTAAATTATTTTATTACTCTGTGACTCCCGGAAAAATGTGTTCTTCAGCAGTTTTCAGTTTGTTTTTACACAAACATTCAATTTTTGATAAAAAAATATATTACCTATCCGTAATGGTATAGGGCCTGAATTCCGCTAATTGAGTCGTCACTGAGCTGTGCATCAGTTGTACTACGAGAGTACAATTGATATACCTCGCTATTCTGACAGCGGCGTGTCACCTTTCAATGCTGCTGACTTTAAGCACACGATGTGTTACAAAATAGCACTACTGTAGTCCAACAGTAGATGCCGAAAATACGCGAATTGACGCCCTCTGTAAGTATGAAATATTGCTGCAGAAATGTTTTACTACAACTTAATCATTTAATAAAGTTTTCTTAGTAGTAGTTACGAATAATACGAAATATTATATTCATATATCAACATAATTTAAATCAGAGGGTACCTATTGCAATAGATTTTGTTACAAATACGAGTAGCACTAATCGATTTTCAAAAATACAAACCTGAATCTATGTATGTTTCAAAACTCGTTAGAACTTATTGGACAGATATGTATTCAAACCCTGTCCCAATATACACCTGAGTACTATAAAACGTATGGAATTTTTCACACTCGTTCCAAATGCTTTGTCGATTCAAACGTTGAAACCTCTCTGCTTCGAGCGGTAATTCAAAAATATGGCTCTGTTACTGTCACAGATATTATAAAGTATGAGAGCAACTTGCTCTATGAAAGCACTTTGCAATCCAAAATGGAGGCCTGAAATAACTTTGATATTTATACAGTTATATCAAGGTTGGTCAGTCCAACACCTGGAGCTCTATTTTTAAATCACTTGCTTGGACAAGGCGTGTGATTTTCGTTCGAAAACGAATAAAAAATGAACGCCAATCTCGCGAAATATAGACGTAAGTACTCCCAAAATTGATGTATATTTATTTTTTCAAACCCCTCCTGTGTAGATTACAACTGATTTTCATTCCGAAATTGGACTTAAATCTATGAATATCACACGGAATCTTGACGCGAGTGAGTCAAAAATAAGGCCCCTGGTTAGTGACGAACTTTCTGAATAATTTCAAATAACAAGAGAGTTTAGTTTGAAATAGTATCAGCGAATACGTAACAATACCAATTAATAACATTGTATATTTTACAACGGAATACACTGAATAAGGTAAATCTGACACAGTAAGTTTTTTTATTATTTGAATTGTATAGATTTTAGTATGATAAAACGAAAACTGTGTAATTATATCTATTAAAATGTTTCGGAAAATTCATTGGTATAACTAAAGCATATTTGAAGAATTGGAATAACTAAAGCACTCAAATATGAGCTTGTGAATAAACTCTGGACGTCTGTAACTTACGCTTGTTTTATAAATCGCAGTGGTAAAAGAATACGGATGGGTATACATTATTCATACGTAAATATGACTGCTATTGATAATATAGGCCAATATGATCTGCAGTACTGCTAGCGATCAATGAAGCTCAAAAGAAAAAAGGCATAGTGCAAAATAGGACGACAACATTTTTTCGGGTTAAATATTGTATTTTTCTGGCTCAGCAAATCCAACTTGATGAAAGTTTTTATGTATCTGATAGCAATGATCTATGACTTTAGAACTTATCTTAAATTGCCTACAAATGTGCAAATACTTCCAACGTAATATATTTTGTATAACATTTGCATTGAAATCTATGTAAGTCTAAAAGGAATAATCATAACTGCTCTGCTTAGTTCACTTGGGGTGTTGCTATCGCATTTATTGGTACGGTCCGCATAATACGCTTTTAGCAGTTTTCCAGCCAGTGGTTTGCTTTGGGCTACGAACTGAAATAACAATAATGCAGCTGAGAATTACCTTTTAAGAGACTCACGATAATGCTTCGAATTTAATATGGTCAGAGCTTTTTTGATTAACAAATTAGTGACGCCTTATAAACAGTGTTTCATGTCGAAAATATAGTCGTATCGCATGGCTGATATCTTCTATCTTTCTTTTTCTTCATTTTATACATAAAAGGATTTCGTGTTAGTTACACTAATTATATCTTTAGAACGAGTAGACCGATATGTATGATATTTACTTTGTTGGATTTGACTTGGTCCCAAATAGGATAAAAATCATATAACGGGGACGGGGCGAGACGGGGCCGGGGCGAAATGAAGAGCTGCTGGGACCACTAGTTTAAAATGCAAATGTGAAATTAAGAAAACAAACATACGATTTCATTTTACTAATACAGCTACAGCATTAATTAACAAACTTTAGTAGCAGTTAAACATATAATAAAATTGGATATACACTAGTACCTATGATAAATTCTGCTATTCAAAGCCATCGTCACGTGTAGTAAGGCTGTTGCTTTGCCAACTTCCTTTCGTCACCTTTCTTGGCAATGACAACGCCTTAGTTTAAGTGTAAATGCACTTAACATTATTCTAAGCCCATTGAAGAAGTACGCTATTTACCTTGTAATCAGTCAGGTCATCAAACGACTGCCGGGAGTCGCATAGTAATGGAATTTCTATTGTGTCTCGTTCACACATACTTGACGAGTTAATTTAGTGCTACGTCGCATAAAATCCCGCGTATGTCGTGAGGTCTTCTGACAAAGTATTAATAAGGTTAAGATATGCACTCTCGTAAGTAAAGCCGAGGGCCTGTTTCACCATCGACAAATAAGCACAACCAAGGAATAATTCAAATATGGAACGTCATTTCGTAAGAAGTAAAGAAAGAAAGAAAGAAAAGCTTTTATTGATTAAGGACATCACAAACACACACATACACAAACAGACAAACTATACATAAAAATGCAACAGATAGTTACTACTCAAATGCCAGCCAAGCAGTGCGTATGTGTGTCGGTGACGTCCGAACCAATAGGACCTCACTCAGCATAAGCCAGGTCCTCAAGGTCATAAGTATTGACCAGTTAACGCTAACCAAAACTTATTAGGACATTCCGAAACTGGCCGTTAATCTGCTCTTTTACTTGCAAGAATTGCAAGCACTAATAGGTAAACAGCTTCATTGACACTTCGCCTGCGGGGCACAGGGGCGCGCGGGGAGGCGAGAGTTCGGTTGGCGCGGATACACTCACAGGCAAGGTCTCAATTTCACGGTCTACCTACATCTTCTCATACAATTGCATCACGATTGCTTGCAACCTTCTTCTTCTTCACCCACTGTCTACCAATCGCTTGGTGTAGGCCTCCTATATCCTTCTCCAATTATCCCTGTTTTCGGCTAGGATCCAGTTGCTGCCCGCTATCTATTTTAGGCTGTCCTTCCATCTAATTTGCTATTTTGTGGATCCGCTTGCAAACTATAGCTTGCTACGTAATACCTCTGTCGGCGGGCGGGTACCTAGCCAGATAGGAACACATTAAATTGTCCTTAACAGCTCTCATTGTCGATTGCATCCTTTAAAGTTCGGCTAGAGTGCAATTGAATTTGCATATTACGATAATAGTGCCAATGTCCGCTGGGAATACTCTGTTAGTGTTCAAATGATGGCATTGTTGAAAGAACCTTTTTCCACATATTTGGGACTAGTCATATACTCCTCTTTCCTAATGCAAGGTTCTCCCTTTTAGCTTGGATTCACAGCAAAATATGCCTCTGTATTTAATCAATCTATATACAATTAACCTTACAGAAAACACTGTTTTTCATCCAAATTGTTTTTGATCTGGTGTGCCATAGCGCTCTGTAAGATACTTTTACTTCAAATTAAACTACAAAATACCTTCAGAAAACTAACATTCTATGGCCCTACAATATTTGTTGATACTTACGAGTAGAAAGTGTGACATGTGAATAACAGGAAAAATATCTATTGCTTAAATAATGTTAAACACGATCACATTTCTCTCTACGCTATGATAAAAAATAGGTAAAATTAAATCCATTCGAAACGAATTGGTTCAATACAACGAACGCAGCATAATCGATTTCGATTCAAAACTAAAATTCGTAGTAACGGCTGCACCTCTTTCCTATTCACTGGCCATATTTTCGCCATTGTATGTCAGCGTACTCAGCATACATGGATTACATTTTAGCGCATACGTAGATTGTGCGTTTTATAAGGCTATTTCGCGTTGATTGTTTCCAATGTATCATTAACGGTGTTGTTTTTGATAACTATTTTGCTTTTACAGCTGAAAAAGTTAAAGCCGCATTATTTTGATAGTTTACCCAGCAGTTCACAATTTTCAAACAAGAAAGTTAAAATTTTAGTGTATTAGGTTACCCTAAAATGATGTAAAGTGAAACAGTCTTCTATTAAATGAAATGCCATTGTGTTTGCTTTCATTAACGACGAAAGGCATTTGTGAGAAACAATAGTATGAAACTGATGTTTTATAATATAGTTTCCCTATACACATAGGTTGGTACCTAATTAGTATCATAGCGATGTAAAAAAGTTTTATTATAGAGCTACGAAACCCATACTAACTTGAGAAGCTCGTACCAACCACCTACTGTGAATGTGGTAATTTTAGTCAGAGACTTTGTGATATAATTATTATGGAAAACGCATAATCTACAAAGACCCTTACAGTGAGGCAGGCAGTACAAGAGCAATTATCGACGTCAGTAAAACCAAATGACCTCTGATTTAATTCGTCCGCAGTCGGTTTAACGAGCGCTAGTTTAATAAAAATACAGCCTGTGCAGAAACAAAACGGTTAATTGCGCATTTTAGTATCACCGTCAAAACTTTACGGTTCCAAAAATCCATTTCGCACGCCTATTTAGGATTGATTGGAGTGTTGAGTGGCGCTTAATTTGTTAACTTTTTAAAGAGTTTTACTCTTTAATATTTACAATAATGCCATGCTAAGTTAGGAATAGATTTGGAATTGCAGATTCTATCTATATGCAATTATCGTCATGCCTAACGAGTAATAACGATAAAAAAATTGGGAGTTGAGATGAGTTCTTTTTTTAAATAAAAACTCCAAATTAGTGAAGATTGTGTGGTGGTTTCCCTCTTGCCTTCTACGTCGCAGTTTAAGAACCGGGGGTTCTTCTTAATGCCCCGTCAAAAGCCTTTCCTGAGAGTACTGATGTTCCTGCTACCGAATACCAGGGGAACGCTTATTTAATGGCGACGTTTACTCGCCATGGCACAGGATTGTCACTGAATATTGTAGCTTTTAATAAAGAAGCCCAACTCACTAGACTCCCCACTACATTCTGATGATTCTACCGCTCGCGCTGTTTGGTCGGGGACTTTTTCAACATATTTGCAGCTAACCACCATGTCTGGTGGCTGTTTACTATCCGCCACCTGGGACCCTGCTGGTAGCCTACAAGCTACCACGGAACTCTGTCGTAGCAACAAGTAAGTAAGTAAGTAGATACATAATTTTCAACTTTACCTAGCACTAGCTGACCCGTGCCAACTTTTTTAGACGTTAATTTGGTTTGACACTAAATTCTAATTATGTTTTTGCTGTTTTGGTTCTGTTCCTCCATACATTTCCTTGCAAAATGTCTATTTCTATATCTCTCTAGCTAAATAAAAAAGTTTATGAAATATACAACTGAAAAACTCCATACAAAATTGAAGCGGCTCTAAATAACGGAAACCAAATAATGTCTTCCTCTCTCAACATCCTCTCGTTAAATATTTAGCGCCCCATAAACGTTTCGGCGATACGTGTAAAGGAAATCAGAACAGTAGAAAGTGCAGTGGTTGAAATTGCTACGAGGGCAGTACAAATGTCCAGTATATTGTGTTGAGAACAACATAAACAATAAGCATAGTTTTGTGCCAAGGCCATTATTTTTTTACTTTAAAAAGTTATTTTTTTATTGTCTATGCCTCTGCCGGGTTCCTTCTCTCTGTTTCGATTTACTGCGGTGCGTGCGGGTCGGTCCCGGTCAATATCTGTTGAATCACCTAAATTTGTGCGAAATAGACATTGTAACTTATGTATTACGCGTTATTTACGTTGTGAGCTATCATAAAAGTGTGAATTGTAGTGCTAGCAAAGTACCTATGCAATAAATGACAGTGTTGGTGTTGTGCAAAAGAACTTCTTTCATTTCATCTGCCTGCAGCCCTACACGCCCCCTGGCATTCATCACACACACTTTAATGGACATTCCGTCCATATTGTTTTAAACTTTCATGGTCACTAACATTAGAAAAGTTAATTACGGGATTGCTACCATGTACCTTATTATTTATGAGCTTCCGATATTTCGGCACTGTTGCAAGATCACGGAGTCACTGAAGAGAAACGGAAACGGAAAGAAATCTAATAAATAATAAGGTACATGGTAGCAATCCCGTATCTAACTATTCTAACCAGTACTACCGCGATAAGAAACTTTAAAATAGTTTTTCGAAAGACCTTGAACAAAACATGCTGAACTAAAAGTGTACCTACCACTATTATCTTGACCATGTTTTAATCAAATAAATATATTTCATTTCATTTTCTTTCATTTCAAAATTATTTCAGAACGGAATCAAGTCTTCTTGATTTCAATTTCAACGCCATTTATACAGTCAGTTCAATACTCGTAACGCATTCACATGCGGCAGTGACGTTACTATCATCTAGCTAGCTATCTATGAGCGAGACTGGGAATTTCAAATCAAATCAAATCAAGTTCACATACCGCATGCGAATGCGTTGGTGAACTAACGGCGCAAAAGTTCAATTTAACATACGCAGCGGGTGCAACTGCCACTTTAAACATGACAAATCGTTTTATCACTCTGAATCCGATATCCTTTGAATCAAACATACGCTGAACACGGTCAAAATTACGTATAATATGTGTAAATCTAATTCGAAATGCATTCAGATAACGCTGTCGGGTTCGCATATTTCGATTTAATTAATGAATAATCCTTTTTATGACTCAAATTTTATGACAAAAAATATGAGTAAATAATTATCCGATCAAAGAGAAAATTCATCTTTTATTAATTTAATCACTTTTATTTTATACACATACTCAATATTTTAATTATTTGCATAATTTCTGAGTAAAGTAACGAGGCTATACTACACAAGTAACGAGTGTTACCCGTTCTATGTCAATTACTACGACAGCAGTTCTTTAATTTGCTGGGTGATAGTGGCAACGGGGGCTTGATTCTAGTAATGCATCACTTAAAACTAAAACTAAAGTTAATATTTCTTTCTCTTTTTAATAAATGAAAAGAGGCAGACATTTTTACTCATGTTGTGTTGTCCATGGATAATTTAGTAGCATGGCCTCTTGATGACCTGCTAAACTGTCTATGAATCACTAAATATTCTTTGCAACTAATAGCTGTTTAGTATGACGTCTATTTAATATCATAGATAATATCATGGTAGTCGGTCTCTTTTTATTATTTTGTGGGGAAAAAAAGTTTGTTGTTATCGGTGTGTCACTAGTGTGTGTGTGTCTTTGTGTATTGTCGGTTTCATGGACGGTTACCTGTCACCTACTTGCGCAACACTACGTTATCAAAACAGTGTAATAATATTAGTAAAACTTTGTTTTTTTTGTCATATGTATGCTAGTCTATAAGGTATTTGTACTATGGACCTGTATTGATTTAATGTAGTAATTAATGTAGTAGTAAATACCTGCTATTGAATTAATAAATAAAATACTAGAATCAGGCCCCAATAAACGTGTATAGGGAAGCCGTACTGAGTGCACTCGTTTCAGGAATGCCCACGGGAGAATGCGAATCACGTCCCGAAGCATTCCAGCGTCTCAAGCGATCTCTCAAATTATCCGGACAGAATGTACTATAGTTGGACAATCTAGACTGCTCGAGAAATGTTCGCGTGTGCTCAGAAACTATGGCTCCACACTTGTTTTGGAATATTCGGTAAGCATGCTGATTTATACCTCTCCAGAAAATAATATAGCGGCCTGTTTCACAATGTCCGAAAAAGATTCTATTTGCATTATCTGTCACTTCTTTATACGAAATGATCTTCCATATGTGAGTGAATTATTTGTTGGTTAGTTCTTATCTGTCGATGGTGAAACAGGCCCTTAACTTATGAAAATATAAAGTTGTTCCCGCTGAATGTTAAAATAGTTAAAACCGCACTATACGATGTTAAATTTTCCCACATGATTTGTCAATTTGCGACGAAGCCAAAGTTTTATTAACATAAACTTCATAAATTGTCTTTCAAGTGCTGGTTATGATTCTAGCCTTAATGCGACCACAAAGTGCTTGATCCGGATATCCGGATATCAGAAGCTATGGTCACGTGTTTAGCAAGGACCGGGATAACTCCTTGGCCGCGCTCGCCGCGCCCCCTACGTGATCTGAGTCGCAACACGAGACGTTGTTTTAAAGTTGGCAGAATGGCTGGGAAATGATGAGGGTAAACTATTAATAGTTTAGACTTAGGACTGTAGAAAAAAAGGGTACAAGAAAAGACTAAGACCCTTTACACACTGCGACTTTTAGCATCGATGCAAACGTGATGCAGTCGCGATGCTGCATCGATGGAGTCAAAAAATTTTAACCTTTACATACTGCGCTATTTTTAGCATTGATGCAGTCGCAATGCCAACTCGCGTTAGTATCGATGCAGTCGCGATGCAGAAGCTTGACATTGACAAATTATGTACTGAATATTGGCGACTGCATCGAGACTAACGCGCTTCTGCATCGATGCCAAATTAAATCTGTTTATTGCTTGAGTCGCGATGCTGTTGCGCGTTTTCAAAACGCGCTTATGCGTCGATGCTAAAAGTCACAGTGTGTAAAGGGTGTAAAAGGAACGAAAGGTACTGAATTCTATTTCGTAGAGAACGAATTAGCTATGAAAACACACGTAGGCATGGTCTTGGTCTCTGACGCATGAAATTTTCAAACGAAAATCGCTTGCACACACGTCACAAAGACGTGCACCACAAACGTGACCTCCTCCTTTTTGAAGTCGGTTAAAAAGACAATGCGAGGATTTTGGCTCTCGAGGTGGTCTGGCGACGATGAAATCTATAGTACCATGGCAAGCAGCAGTTTGGAATCCTATGTGACGTACTAATTACTAACTAGTCAGTAAAATTATGTAATTGCTTTACTTTAAACGTCACAAAATTATAAATTTTCAAGAATGTTATATTTGAACAAAACAGCGTCTCAATCTACGTGTAATTTTTAGCGAGTTGAGAGAAATAATTCCTAGACAATGCACCTCGTACGAATGCAATTTTTGATCAAATTAACCGGCTACAGCAGTTCAGTACTAGGGTTACAATAAGGTTAAAGCTACATAGTGCTTTGGTACTGGTACCTTGTACAATGCAAAAGGAAGTAGTATACTCCGTTTATACTAAAAAATTAAGATACATCGTCTGGTAAACAATGCAAAAGAATGCGGCAGGCTCCGTTTGTACTGAAAAATGATGATAACTTGTCTGGTAAGCTACTAAACTAACTGGGACGGCGACAAATATAGTCCTTTACCTGTGCCCTAAACCTGCTTCACCACGATCATTCTCGATTAAGAATAGGAGGAGTTATGAGATTTTATTGATCCGTGCCACAACTGACTGAGGGTTATTTTGCGTATTGCATAACAAAGTGGCATTATTTTATTAACTTTCGGAGATTATCACCATATTTTTCAAATGCATGTAAATTATGATTCATGCTGCATCTCAATCGTTTCGTCATACATTTTTTTTAAAAATTTCAAAGTGGCGCAAGAGTTTCCTTACTGCACCTACCGCTATTACAACAGTGCTACGAACTACGGTGCTGCTACGTAATAAGATCTCAACCGCCAGCCGTCCGCTATCGACTACGTGGCTACGAAGCTACGAGCAATTGCTACGGGCTATTTCGAGAACGTTTGACTTCAATAACTAGCTGTTAAAGTAGAAGTCTGTTTGGAACTTTGGAATTACTAGGTATGGTTGAAGAGATAATGTTGATAAGCTTCTTGGAAAGTATAGTATAATAAGGACCTGTTTCACCATCGAAGAATAAGAACTAACCAACAAATAATTCACTCATAAGGAAGGTCATTTCGTATAAAGTAGTGGACAGATAATGCAAATAGAAACTTTTTTAGGCATTGTGAAACAGGGGCTTAAACTTTTTATTAGCTTCTAGTAGACTTTAAACGTAGGGACCATTATTTTACAAAAGCATGTTTCACAATGTCTTGATAAGTTCTAGTTAGTGTTATCTGTCTGTATTTTTTTATTATTTGTTGGTTAGTGCTTATGCCTGTGGTTAAACAGACTCTAAAAGTACGACGCGTATTGCTCTAAGTTGTAGTATTTTCCAATGTTTTAAAAATGTAAGTATTTTAGCTTAACATTGATTATAATATAGAATAGTTAGCAGTTTAAACAGCTAACGCCCTCAGCTGTTTAAACTTCTAAAAGATATGAAATCTATAGGTAGCTAACCTGTTCCGATAAGAAACGACACTCTAAACTGCTAATTTATTATAATTTTTCCAATAAACTCCGGAACAATTTACATGGAGATAAGCACCAACACTTCTCGTTCATTTTCAGACAAAACAGCCGTTATCGGGACCTGAGGCAATAAAATCAAAAGGCTATTTAAAACCGGAATTGTTTCTCAATATGTCTTACAAGAACAAAGGAGGGTAAGTTACAGCCGTAATAGTAACCCTTTTGCGTTTAAGGCCCAACAGCCGTAAAAGTATCGAATGTCGTAAAATTGATCCCGTAATAAAATTACGGAGCGTGAAGGGCGAAAATGAAATATCGCATCGCTATTACGGAAAAAAATGCGAAATTTAATAGCACGAGAGGAATTGCCGTTTTTATGTTGCCATGGCAATACACGTCAGAGTTGTTGCTTTCCGCAAAACGGTACGAATCACGAATAATTGCGACAAAGTATTCGTATAATAACGTAATCATTTGTATGAGAGTTTGAAAGCGCCTCTATCGCACGTAAAACAAACAAAAAATTTGACACTCGAATAATATATTGCAATAATTTTAATTACATAGATCGTTTAAATTGTTTCTGAACGTGCTATATTTACGTTAGTATAACGTCATCTGCAGTAAGGCTTTCGAGATGTAAACTCGCTACGATTACGTGACGAATACATCTAATGTTCGTAATTGGGGTACGGATGCAGAGTTTCGTTCATTCGATAATTTCTTACCGTTCCGAAGATCTCAGTTGATTTATTATTCAATACCCACGTTTGAGTACTGTTGAATTTTGGATCGACCAGAAATATTGCTGTGGATTTGAGGATTCTCCAAACCACGTTCAAAAGGACATGGTTTTGTTTGTTTTAATTAAACGCCAACACCTTGTGCATGATAATATCAAAATATCATACTAAACCTTATTCTTTTTCAGAAAGATTTTCTTCGGATACATGTACGGTGAACAGGTAATATAAGTATTCGAATTAATAGCAAATAACAATATCCCATGATGTTCGATAATCAATCAAAAAGCTGTCAGTTAATCAGCTGATTCCCCTAAGGACCTAGTACGAGTTATTTTCTTCTCACGATCGATTGAATTTTTTATGAAAAAAATAAAGATGCATTTCAACAATTATTGACTTTAGTTTTATTTACAAGTTTTTGGCCTTTGACACTTGATTTTGGAACTAGAAAGGGCAGCTCAGGCTAGGCAAAATTATTATTAAAAGTTAATCACGCTAAGATTAAATAAAATCCGTTCAATTACATGAATAAAAATATCTTTAGATAAGTTCATGGTCTTGGCATTTTTGTAAACATCTTTTTTGTTACTTTTGATAACAACTTTGACATTAAAGAAATTTACTCTTACGTTATAATGGATTAAACTACAAATTTATTTTGTCTTTAGCGAGTCTTGAATAAACCCAACAAATTAAATTACGTGATGTGATTAAAATCCCCGGCAGCTCTTGAGAAAACTTTTAAATTTCTCCCTCGCACTAAAATATTCCGCTTACTATTATTTATTTCTGAGACAGTGCAAAAAGCAACTTCTGAATGAATCCGGATATCCGGATTTGGGAAAAACAAAACGGTGCCCGGAATATGGCGAGAATGCTTTTCGGATTTTCATTCTTAATTACTTAGTTTAATGTTTTTTCAATATTTTCTTAAAGTTGAACGATTTCAGAGTTGTTTGTAAACCAATGAACATTTCAAAGCTTTTTGATAAATGAAAAGAATATATTTTATCTTTAGTGGTTAGCGAGTCATTAAAAAAATTCAAACAAAATATGTTTTGTTTTCTGTTCCACTAAAAGCCTGTTTTACAATGTCTTAATAAGTTCTGGTTAGAATTATCTGCCAAATACTTCATGCACCGTGACGTTCTATATTTCAATTCTTCGTTGGTTAGTGGTAATTTAAATATGGTGAAACAACCTGACCATCCAAATTGAAAATAATGCGCATCAAAAGGGCATGTTTATATTTTATTTGTAACCAATAAACGTCATTGGCAATCCTGAGTTAAATTACATGCTAAGTTTGCTTCGCTTATCCATTTTATTCTTCGTTGAAGCAATAAAGAAGTCTCGAGACATTCCTCGCGACGTTCAATTCGAATCGAATAGACAGAGACAATAGAACGTTCAGACCGCACAAATGTTCCAATTACCCAAACTCCTCCGATACGAGTTTCAATTTGTGTAAGTTTCGCGAAGAAAACGGCCGGCTTTAGGACCGAATTCGCGTGCACCCACATAAACCCTCGTAATGTGACAGAGTGCGACGAACCAGCTGGACGGATAATGTCTCTCTACTCTCTTTATACCAGTGGGTTTATCTGCAGACCTTCTGGGCGCCTCTGACCCTGATTTATATATGAAAAGTCCAAATTTATCGTACACCCCGTTCCGGTGGTTAATAGCTTAGGATATTCCTGGGTTAGCCGCGCAACTAAAATAATGAGAACGGGACAAAACAACTAACGTGAATGCGTGGTTTTTGTTGGGTTAAATTAGTTTACAAACACGCGACGACTTTTAACTCTATTAGAATGGGCCAAGGTTGGTTGTGTTTAAGTTAAAAGTTTGGCGACGAGACAAAATTTGGCGGCATTAGGTAAATGGATCAATTCATAGAGGATAATGTGCCTATTCTAAACTAAATACGAAGTAAGTATTACGTGCAATCATACTAATCTGGTTTCTAATCACTTTCAGTGGTGCATTGTGAACAACATAGAGTTTGAATTATTTTTAAATAAACTGTTATAAGAATTATTCTTAAATTCCATTGATTTCTTTAAAATCAAATTATTAAGTTTGCTACTCCAACGCCAATTTTTGATTCCTTTTATCTAACCACAAATGTTGACAATTATACCGCAAACCAACAAAGAATAATATGTAGATTTACAACATAATAAAGTTTAACCTGTTGGTTTTAAATTAAAAATGACGGAGTACGCAAGCGTATTTTATTTGTTTACAGAACAAGTATTGATGGAAGCGGGCACAAGCACAACCCTTGTCGCGACCTGCAAACAGTCTAAAAAACCAATATAATTTTAGAGTGGGACCGGCGAATTTCAATTTACGCCTCAGCCGTGAGTCGCGATCCTTGGAAGAAATGAAATATTATGCGGCTTCGTAGGCCCTGACCCATGTCAAATCAGCATTCGCAGGTATGCCACGAATTATTTACGGCAAACTCACGGCTATGAAATTTTTTATCGCAACGATAAATCTTTATTAGCCAACTTTCTTTCGGGAGTCGGATATTTTTCAGGATTTTCACTTAACCGAAGATTTTATTTTGGGGCTGGCTGAACTAAAGCTACATCAGTAAATTACATCCGAATAAATTGAATTCCTAATGAATTAATGATAAGTGTAATTCTGTTGACAATGAGAATAGTTACTAACGAAAACAGAAGTGTGTATTATGTATTGAATACTGTACCCTTAGCATGAAAAACAATAGAATGCGTAAACGTATGGAGAAATGTCAAAATCCATATTAAAAAGTGATTTTTTTACGCACTGCCAGGGACGCTAGTCCAATCTCCAAACGAATTGACATTTCTCGATGCGCTTACGTATTCGATAGTTCTTCGTGATAAGGGTACTGATGCCTGTTTATTACAAACTAATTCGGTGCTGTAAATAGTACATCATTGCATACAAGTTACATTGTATCGCTTACGATACACAGTAAGATGTTATAATTTATAATAAGAACATACCTAATATAACTTTATCAAAATAATATAATACACTGAACATCAAAAAGGGTGGAGATGCAATTTCACATCTTGAATTAAGTCACGTAGAAATCTGCATGCTGTGTAAATGCACTGAAAATGAGAAACAGCCGTTTTAGGTATTTAAGTAACTGCAGCCAAGGTAATCTAATAAAAGGCAGACAATAAGCTAACTACGGCGGAATTAAATTCGTGGGAAATTAAACGGAAGACAATGGGCCATTTCGCTAGCGCTGTGCTCTAGCATAACTTAAGATACATCTGCATGATGTTTGCGGGACATGGAGTATATTGGGCAAATTGCCGCATTCTCTCCCTATGAATAATTCACGAGTATATGTACGAGTATGTTCACGCGATCACTTTGATAGTGCGCGCCTTTAAACCTAAAGACACAAAGTCGAATTTGGAACAAGTTTCACGCTGTCCTGGTGACTACGATCACTTCATCATAAGTCTCGGGATAAGCAACAACGCATGTTCACTATTTACATAGGATGGACTTGTCCGTTTGAATATACATTACAAGTTTGTTGACGAAATTGAACGCCTTGTCACCGATAGTTTCGAACGAAATACCCTAGTAACTTTGATTTAGTTATGTGATTGTTCAGCTCGAATCTCGACCCTAGTTCTATTTTCATATTGTTCGTGAACATAATATGAATATTGATGGCATTTAAGAATATAACCTTGGGATAATCAAAGGGCAACGGTCAGTAACAGACTGGTAGCATTCTCGTATCTGGGTAATTAAACATTCAAATGAACTTATTTCGAATAGCTTGTGTTTCTCTAAGGCCGTAATGTATTTAAATTAATATGCTAATCCCAAAACAGATTTTACGTCAACAGGCTGAAAACGGTGGGTTAAAATCTAAATAAACCGCGAATAAATTTCCAAAAGTTTATGACGTTCGTAATATCTACAAAGAGTACTTAAATGTTAAGTAGCACTTGCAAATTTCAATAGGGTTGCCAATATCTGAGTGGCCAAGTGTTATTGGCCATTGTCCGTAAAGTAGATAACCTAGGATTTGATTCATCGCCTCATACAGATATTATTTATGTAGAAATAACATATGATATTACACTGGATGAAAATAACGAGACATTAATTTTCATCCAGAGTGATCTTGCGATCTTTACAAGGTCGTCTGTCTTTCTTTTTGGTGGACTGTCAGGCCGCTTGGTGATCGGTCGATGTAGAAAACCGCGCGGGAAGCCTGTGTTCATCAGTGGACGTCTTTTGGCTGATAATTATGATGACCAGTTTTCATACCCGACATAAGGATGACAGTTATGACGTAACTTTACAATTGAGTTTATAGATCAAGATAGATGGATATGAAGATATAATTTTGTGATGTACTTAATCAATAAACGCTCCTTTCTTTTTCATTATTTGAACCATAATAATATCACAAATTAAGCATATTATGGAATGCTCACTCGTGTGGATATTATTGAATAATGGAATGGCATATGAGCATGTTTGGGCTAACATGAACGGATGTGTTAGCACACTAAGTTTGAAAGTTAATGCATAGTTAATTTAATGTGGTAAAGCATATTAACATTTTGAATGTGGCATTATTAAGAGACTTAATGAGATGTAACGTATTTTGCCATTAACTCATGAAAGGTACGAGTACAATGTGATGTTTTAATAATGCCATATTCAAATTCTATGTATCCTTCAAATCATATATATATATATTTTTATATGATATGGGTTTGCTCTTGTCTCTAGACTATACCGAAGGCATGGACAGGGACGAGGATGAAGCGAGCTCACCCAGAAGAAGCCTGTTCACTCTTTTTTTGAAAATAACAGGGTTATAGACCGATGGAAACACAGATGCGGGTAGAGAGTTCCACTCTTTTGCTGTGCGCATTATGAAAGTAAACAAGAAGCGCTTTGTTCGAGTCAGTGGAATATCAACGAGGTATGGGTGGTAATCCGCAGTGCGTCTTGATGTGCGATAGAAGAAGGGAGCTGGTGGGATGAGATCATGGAGGTCCTTTGCACACACTCCAAAGTAAAGCCTGTAGAAAACCGACAGGCAGGCAACCTTGCGACGGTGCGTATCATAAATAGTCTAGTGAAAATTAAATTATTAGATCTTTATTATGTTGTGCTCTGGGTACTATACTCCAGCTATAGTCAGCGCGTTAGCAAATGAGTCTTGAGGCCGAAACGTCAATAGAGATATGACTATGCACTGTGCCGCTTTCCGGTAAGTGCGAGCAAGTGGGACAGGCATTATACTGACACGACTCAGCTAATAACACACTGACTATATTAACTTTTGTCATGATTTTTATTTATGTTCTCGTAAAGTATGCTTATAATATAACTCTGTGGATTTCCTATATGCTACAAATATAATTCCAACTACGTCACAAATTCGCCAATATTGAGCTATTACAGTTTCATGGGCCAGTTCGAAAGTATCCGCGAAACTTGGCGAGTCGGACAATGTTTAACTGACGCAAACTTTGCCTTGCTGTTGTAGGTATCAGGGATATATCAATATATCTCAAGTCTATAAAGTTGCAAGTATAACTTCTCTCTTCTCAATATCTCAATTCCCAGAAACGTAGCATAAACGTTGGAAGAGCAGATAATATAAACAACTTACGAGTAAAATGATATTTTGTGTGAAAACGTTGGGAAACTTTTTGTATATTGATAAAGTAGAATTTAATCTTGTTAAATGAGTAATTGCTGAATAGTCAAAGCTAGGATCTATCAAGATACTAATTCCGATTAATTAAACTTTAGTTCTATCCCACTTCAGGAGTAGTGTTTTCTTATCAAGACAAAAATTGTTAGGCAATTAGGATGATCAGATGATTACTTATAGAAAATTTCTAATTATTGTATTATTCATATTCAAAATACCTTCAAAATCCTACTACTATTATAAAGGCGAAAGTTTGTAAGTATGGATGTATGGATGTATGGATGTATGGATGTATGGATGTATGGATGTTTGTTACTCTTTCACGTAAAAACTACTGAATGGATTTGAATGAAACTTTACCACAATATAGCTTATACATCAGAATAACATATAGGCTACAATTTTTGAGGTTTCTAATGTGAGGTCGTAAAAGAAGTCCACGCGAACGAAGTCGCGGGCAAAAGCTAGTATAAAATAAATATAAAACAAAGTTTCCTTTCATTACAATATGTACTACATTCGTTTTGTTAAAAATATTATATATCTCTTAATCTCTTACAATGAAAGAAGTTTATCTGATGGTTAAGTTGTTCTTGACATATTGCATTTCTTTAAAAATATTTATATGAAAATGGTATTTGAATTAGAGAGGCGTTACCTCCATTAAATAAGTGAGGTCCATTTAACTGATTCATAGGTACCTAGGAACCTTATTCCAATTAAACAATAGTTCCCACAGCAACGCCATTTGGCTCAATTCTCAGCACAATATGAAATTGTACCATCGAAGGGTATAGTAAGTATCAAATATGTACGCAGCATTGTCCCCACTCGATTTGGGCTGATATACATATTATGTATGGGTATATTAAAGCTAGGCATTGTCTGGATAAGAGTCTACATCGAGGGTTATTGATCGATGTCGCCTTTGTTTTCCTTTTACATTCTTGCGGTATGCGGCAGGATGTGGCCAAGCTAAGTATGTACACAGTAAAAATTGTGTACGTTGCTGTCTTCATATTAAAAAAAAACTGGTGTTTCCCACTTAGAACCATTCACCTAACTACATTCGTCTAAGCATTAGCCCTTACAGTAGATTCACAATTTTCATTTTAACAATTACGGACGGATCACTTCCTATCACGGACGTAGCCCTGAGAATCAGTAAGCTTAAGTGAAAGGGCAGGGCACATAGTAAGACAACTGATGGTCGTTGTGGCAAAATAGTTCTAGATTGTAGACCCTTTGACCAAAGTCGCAGCGTAGGACGACACCAACAAGATGGACAGACGAACTTGTAAATTTCACAGGATCATACTGGATAAAGACCGCTTGCAATCGATAGCTGTGGATAATCGTGGGAGAGGCCTATGTTCAGCAGTGGACGTCCTTTGGGTAATGATGATGATTTTATCACTTATTTATTTATTTATCACTTAAACTTTATCAGTTGCTCTATATGTATTGATGACTAAAAGGAAAAAAAACAAGAGTGTTTAGTATAGTATTTTGATACATTTGATAAGTTGATGCTTCTTGCTGCACCAAGTTAGCCTACTGTTTAAAAGATATATATTGTATGACACAATATACAACCTGTCATTTTATAATGTAAACATTATATAAAAGGAATACGTTAAACTTCGTTGGTTCCACATCCTTCTAGAGTTTAACTCGTTTCTTCTTACGACTAGATATTATAATGTAACCAAACTTTAACTGGTTAAAACGACTTTTTGTAAAAGACCAGTAAAACGATCTTTTTTGCGGTACTGAGGTCAGTCATAAGTCAAGTATAATAATGAAACATAAAAAAACCTTTGCCGAAAGATTTTCTTATGCGTTTTTTTAACCAATAAAATGATGGATTACAACTTGGCATCAAATCTTTTTCAGCTTGTTGCCTTCACACCTAAAAACCAAGTCATCCATCCAACGGGTTTTACCAAAAGAGCCGCTTTAAAAAAGTATCAGCAAAATAAACAGCGTCACGACACTGATAAACTCCGCGGTCGAAAAGGCTCAGGTTTCAACGGCAGTTTTTTAACTTCATAAATAACGGGCATTCATCTTCGTGACACTTGAATACCGACGCACTGAGCCATTAGCCTTTGAGCTAAACAATGGCGAAAGTGCCGCGACGGTGCCCATTAGGAAAGGTCTCTAGGTGTATTAGCATTACGAGTGACCTATCTGGTAGCGTGGACGGTCGGAAAATACCAGTACTACAGATGTTTATTTAAATAGAGCTACATATTATGTTTTACGAGTCCGAAAATAGGTCAAAAATTATCGGTCCTTTAAAAAAATTAAATAATTCAATTCAACGGCAATATCTTCATACTTTCTGAAATAGAACATTTAGTATTCATACAGTTACGAGTGACTAGTATCATCTAAGGTAAATGATACAAGCTTCTCATATTTAACCTATATACAACACTGTCTGTAAGACTAGTATTGTTCTACTTAGAGGTGTGTACTCGTATTTATAACATTAAAAAATAACTTGTCAGTATGGGTATTCAAAATACACAGAGTTCAATTTTAAATCTGGTTATTGAAGTTATTATTATGAGCGTTTCTGTAATAAAATTACTTTAAACTTACTCATAAAGTTATTAAGCAAAATTCGAATTATAATTTATTTCGACAACGTTCAAGATAAAACTCAAGCTGACTTTTTCTTATCCTGCCCTGATACAGGCATCGAGATTTATTTCTTGATTTTATTTTGATGTTAAACGTTTTTGATTTCAATGGAATCCTTTCTTCATTTTATTCAATTTGTCAAAACAAAATGCTTAGAGGGCTTTTGTTTGTTCCTTTCCTCGAACATTATTTAGAAAATTTTGTTTATTATGATTATTACGATACTGTTCCCTTGAAGAAATTTACAAATGGGACAAAATTTTTTGGTCCTAATGTGATCTTCAATATCTCTTTGTTGTATCACAGCAAACAAATGTGTCATATTTTCATTTATTATTTGAAGGTTATCTGACATCACGCACCCGATTTAAGATGATAAAAACCGGTTAAGTGCGTGTCGGACCCGCGCACTGAGGGTTCCGTGCCACCCTTAACTGAATTCAGGGTCTACTTACTTTCACTTAACGAAAACATCACAATATATTGCGACAGCAAAAATAACTTTGTTTTTCATAGTGTTTGTATGAAAGACAAAGTTATATTTGCGGTTGATAAAAATGTGCAATATCTCAAAAACTACTGGTTCGATTTCCTTCAAACCAATTTTCGTTGCAATTTTTTGTTGAGATCTACATCATATATTTTTTTCAAAATTTTCACTTTCGTAGTTCAAAAGTTAGAGGGGGGGGGACGCCCATTTTACCACTTTGGAAGCGTCTATATCTCAAACCTTACACGTTTAGAAAAAAATGGTTTTAGAAACCTCAACATCATTTTGAAAGACCTATCCATAGACACCCCACACGCATAGGTTTGAGTAAAAAAAAAATTTTAGGTTTTAGTTTCATGTATGGGAGCCCCCCCTTAAATATTTTTTTTTCTTACTTTTTGTACCTGAATCGGAAAGCGGTGAACAAAATACATCTACCTACCAAGTTTCAGCTATGTGATGCTTATAGTTTCAGAATAAAGTGGCTGTGACATACGGACGGACAGACAGACAGACAGACAGACAGACAGACAGACAGACAGACAGACAGACAGACAGACTTGACGAAACTATAAGGGTTCCGTTTTTTGCCATTCGGCTACGGAACCCTAAAAACTAAGTTGTATGAGTAACTATTTATTCATGTGGACTAGTATTGTTTCTTTTCAACATGACGCTATATGTATTGAAATAATTTTTACATTGAAATAAATAAAACCCTCGCAAATAAGAAAATGGCTCAACACATTTTCATAAAACATGACTGAGAACACTTAAGATTTAATTACCTATGACACAAAAAATACTGAACAAAAATCGGTTAATCCGTTTGGGAGCTACAGTAACACAGACAGACAAGTAAAAGTTAAAAACCCTCTCTTTTCACATCGGGGGTTAAAAAGAGGGAATCTATTATCGCTTACATGTCCATTAAGTAAGTTGCGACACCATAACGTGAACAATAAAATAAAATTATATTTATAAAACATAGAAAACAGAAAACTGTTGGCTTGGATTTCTTTCTTTCTACAGTCGCGTTTATTTGGTCATCTAAACAATAACGATGGGCACAATTATTGTTGCTGTAACAATTTTTCATGTAGTAAGCCTGCTGTAAAGGCAGTCCATTGAACATTACCCGACCGAGTTGAGATGACGCCAATGATTTCAGCATTTGCAGACAATTCAGTCTTGGGGGTTATCACGCACGCATTTTGCACTCTCCTCATTTAATGGCGTGGAAACTGTGATAAATTACACCTTAATGTCTTTTTTTCTTTCACGTGGGCTTATCTAGAGCCTGTTTTATTGTTGCTTGATGTATAGCCTGTTTGTGGTATTGTTACATTGAATATACATACCAAATTAGGTATTTATGACGGTTCTCAAGAAGCTAAACGGCTATTTGGGGTTAAATTGATATGTTTATAATAATTCGTGTTACGTACGGAAGGCATACAAAATTTCTGTGGCAAAACAACACATGTAGGTACTACTCGTAGATCGCATGTAACATGCATTGTTGATAATAGTACATTTGGTAGCTAGCTTCAAATAACCACATTTCTACTGAAGTATCTTTGCATTTTACTATAGGAAACATGAATCTTTGTTGGATTGCCACTACTCATTATATTATTGACCATCTTGGGTTATTTTATGTCTCTCTTGCTCAATTCTCTACTTCGAACAGAAGCGGGCAGGACCTTTGAAAGTCCATAGAATATTCAAAGGTTGGCTTGTGAAAATATGGCTCAATTGGACTTATACGATTCGCGCGGGATTTCCGCTTTAATATTCAGAGATGAAAAATACCCCGTCATAAAAACCAGGACCGTATGAGTTTTTAGAACCCGCGTATTTGAATATTGATGTTTATGGATGTAGTACCTACGGGTACTTTGCCGTTGCAAGTTTAAAATAATGATGGGTCATGTTGGTAGCGGATGTAATGTCAGAGATGAAAGCGGAAAAGAAAACTGGGAATAACTTACGCAGAATTTGAAAATAATTTCAATCTTTTAACACGCCAACATAAACACTCTTAATATTGATATCATAATTTATAATTATAACATAAACTTTAGTAACAAATTGGCTACTAAAAGAATAGATCTTAAATATTAAACCACTACATCGTAACATATATGACTATATCGTAATAGAATTAAATCGAAAAATACTTCTAATTGCATGTGCTGAGTTAACTGATCATCACCGTTACATTGTAAAAATCGTATAATCACTTTTAAAAAAATCTTATCCAGGACTGTATGTGCTCCTGTTTTACCATAAACAATCTCTTATTCTCTCCTATACTACAAGCCATATTCTTTAAATTATCATATCAGTATTGTAACAAAAGAAATGGTGCGATTTTGCGGCCGCTTTTATCGTAATTATATTACAGATATTCAACTCGGAATTTACTGTAATTTTTTGGCAAGGATTCATACTGATAAAAATTGTGGTGTCATTAAATTTTTGGACCGCATGATGGCTGAATCCAAATACACATAGAAGCAAATTAAATGTCTAAGATAAATTAATTACTATTTCAGAGGCTAGACATGCCCAAGTTTCTAACTAATGAGGCTATTGTTAATCTGGAATTAATTTCAAGTCTTATTTATTTATAGTCATCATTAATAACTTTGGCTAAGTATTACCTAAAAACTTTAAATCAAAACAAAAACTACGCTGTTATTATAGCACATTGACCGTCATCAGCATCAATTTATCATCTCCGAAATCGTAAATTTATAAATAATGTATAAATAAATATATAAATAAATAGAGATCCGCTTTGTTTATCATAATTTAGCCCACGAGGTATCATTAGGGTATCATCTCACTAATAGCCACGCTGAGTAATTTCTACAGATTTCAAATTTCCCCTTAAGATTAAACTGTTAACGCGCAGCGGATAATTTATTTCAATTATTAATTCAACGAAGTGAAACCTGACAGATTCACTGAATCATTTTTCTCGTAGGGAGTGCAAAGACGTTGACAAATGAGCAAATTATTCGGTCACTTCACTATAAATGTATGTAGGTCTATGAGATGACACAGAAAAAATGGTGACTCGATCGCTATCGGCGGCTTTGCTCATAGTTTGTTTCTACTTTTTGAGATGGGAAAAATTTAAAGGGAAAATTGTTGCAATAAAAACAGCAAAGTAAAATTAGTACCTATATGTAATGCCGAAGCAAGTACATACATGTACTGCCGCCGAGCCTTTGTATCATACCATACTATACTTTACTCCAAAATTAAACCTGAATATCTCTGCTCGAACATTATTCTTTCACTGCAATCTAGCTAAAATACATTAATCTTTCATACATTTGACTATTTGGATGCCTATTAACAACAATAATTTATTTGAAATGAAACCACTTAGTAAGAGTACAAGAGTATCTCGTCGTTTATGCGATTTCAGGTAAAGCTTAAAAGGTGTGAGAAAATATTCGATTTTTTTGGAAGTCAGATATTTCACTGTCTTGAAAACTGTTAACTACTCATATAAAATGAAAACTCGCCAGAAATTCAAAAAGATTGAGTTTATTAACACGCTACAAGCAGAGAGATATGGGCGAGCGGACCGCTTATATTTCAGCGTGAGAAATCACAAGCGATTTATTTGAGTAAAGAGGCATAGATAAAAATTGACCGTTCTCAACGATCCGTTGGTCTGCTGTCAGGCAGAGGTTGCAATTTTTCACGACAAAATTGACGATGCGAGCTGGAATGGCTGCCCCAAAAAGTAGGCTCGGAAATGTAATGTACTCGACGGCAGCAAGTTTATTACAGCCACCGAAAAGTTAACGTATGTAGGGGTCGGAAATTGAGTTGTTTGTCCAAACATTTTAAGGCTCTGGATTTTATTAAACACGAGTAACTGCCAATTTCGTTTCGCGTGCGTTATAAAATTATTTTATTTTCAATGCAGTTGCATCACCGTTGAAAACGAAATGAAAACTTGTGACATGATTTTGCACACAATGCCGTAATATGGAGAGATGCACGTACTTTACATGAACACCGCTGCCGATATTTTAATTATTATGAAAGTTCATTCATATTTTTTATTCAACACCAGGCGGTATCAAGCGGTACCACCATCAAATATTGAAAACAGCAATGAGCTCCACAGACAATGAATAATGAAAACAGATGACGCGTTTGAAAAGAAAATGCTTCTCCGAGAAAATGAAATACTTAGCTTCAACTTCGATGCTATTTTTTTTGTGGTACAACCTTTCAATTCTATTGGTCATATTTGAATTTCGAATACTCATTATTTGAATATTTAAATACGGTCATAATATTTGCGGTTTTATTAAAATATTTATTATACGCTGCAGTATACTTTGTTGCATATTAAATAAACATTGCAAGACATAAATTAGCCGTGCATTTAAACTTTTAGATAATTTACCTATCATGAAAGCTAGTTAACTAAATTGTAATAGCAATAATTAACACTGGTCCTGAAAACATTAAACTATCTCACTAACAAAACAATTCACATTACGAAGGCTCTTTCTATAAACCTAATAATTAATGTATTCCAACATTGTTTCATTTCGTAGTGAATATTAGGTCTATCAAGGCCTTTTACCTATTAATATTGAAGTCCTCTGTATTCGTTAATATCAGTTATTGTTACATAGCGTCTCGAGAGACCCATAAAGTCAAGCTGACTGCCTTTGGCTGGCACTGTCTTGGACTCCTATAATGGCCCATATTCCAAATTATGTAAGATTATGGGATCAGGGTAACGATGGGAAAGGGACCCCAATTATGTCCCTTTAGTTTTAAAATAGAACCATCCCTCAAAGCCGAAGTTCAGAATATGGTAATGGCTGTAAAAACTTCAGAATATTGCTTTTTTAATCAACAAGTACTTCAATTCGATAGCAAGTCTTGTACATTTGAATATTTATTATCAGCATCTGTTTTTTTCGGAATAACGTAGAACCTGTTGTTAGTTGTGTGGTAACCAATTACTTCCTAAAGAATTTTTTTTTATTTATACTTTATTGCACAACCACAGTTTGTTCAAAAGGTGGACTTAACGCCATATGGCATTCTCTACCTGTCATACCTTTGGGCTTAGCAGAAATGATTGTGGGCGGTGTGACAAAGAAGTGAAATTAATTATTAACTCGTCAAGTATGTGTAAACGAGACACAATAAAAATTCCATTGTTATGCGACTCTCGGCATTCGTTTAATACCTGACTGATTAATACGTAGGTAAAATATATAAATTCAACAATACATAAACAATCTATACCTACAATAAAATAAAACAAAATAAATACCACTAATAATAAATACAATATTAACTAACATGATAATACATTTACATAACACAAGCGATAAAATAAATACATCAAAAATAAATACATATACATATCTACCTATATAAATACTATAATATATATAATGACGAATTATTAGCCACTTTGGAAAGTATACACAAAAGTTAAAAGAAAAAACGTCCCATAAAAAGTTATTTTTCAATAATGTGGGTTGTTTTAATTCAATCTGGCGTAGTTTCCATTGCCCATATTGTCGAAGCATTGATTGCGACCTCTGACTCACCCTTGATTTTGGTCCTCAATAAGGTAGACACCATTCGGTGAATAACAAAACCCTTTCAGTAAAGAAGTATTCCCTATAATACAGTCACCACCGAAAATGAGTTCTTCACACAATTTCAAAAAGCCTACAATCGAAAGCTAACACAGGACAAACATGTTCGGATTCATCAATCAACGTCGGCGCGTGAGCGAGCAAGATATAACTGTGACGCGAACAAACTATCAGAATATTTGGCATTGCAAATACCATCGTGAGCTTGCTATTCCAATTCAGCCCTTATCACTTTGTATTTAGGTTTTCCTCCATATTCTGCAACATCGTCGATTGTAATTGAAACCAGGAAGAAATACTTAACGCCCAACCGTCGAATTTCGACTTTGTTACAAAAGTAATTAGGTCTTTCCTATAGTCCGTCCATTACAGTGTGACTGAAACCAGGAGGGAGATACTCGATAATGTAGGGATCTAATTCATTGCCTCATCACGTTACAAAGGTGATTAGTCAGTCAATTATGTGTGTCTGCTCTCAGTACATATGAAAATCTTATTTCAGCATCAAACACCCTTTGTGGCAAACTGAAAATTTTGTGTCTATTTGGAGAAACTAAAGTATTGCAACGTGCCAAGTGTAAACGTGAACTGATGTCAACTATAATAAAGAGGAAGGTTGCCTTCTTTGGACATATGCAGAGAGGTTCTCAATATGAGTTCTTGAGGCTAATCCTCGAAGGCAAGATTCCTGGCAAGAGATCACCAGGCCGACCCAGAAGAAAATGGATAGATGACATCAAAGACTGGACCAAACTTCGTTATGACCAGCTAAAAAGAGCGGCTCAAGACCGCATCGGTTTCTACATGCTGACCTCCAAACTTCAATTTGAAGATGGCACCCCATGATGATTTGGAGAAACTATAACATTTGCAAGCCTTCTGTGGAAGACATTTATTTTGGACATTAACTAGTTATTGTATATAGTCAATGTAGTAATAAAATAAGTCTTTTAGTGGATTCAAGCAACATGGATTATTTATGCTAAAATAATGAGTCTGTTTAATCATACCTAGATAATATTGTACATTGATGTTTTTCTAATTACATGTACTTTACTTAAATTTCCATGTTAGGTTCTGTCATAACCCTGGTGTTATCCACCTGAAACAATGTCATTGTAATTTTATATCGATTGATTTAATAATGGGTGGTAAATGAATAATATGTAAGAGAGGTGTGTCTTCGTCGAATTCCATAATTTGGCTGGGCTAGATATTCATGGCTGTCTAGTATAACTCGATTCATCATGTTATTATCTGGAAATAGCCTAGAACATTCCACGTCAGATTACAGAGGCCTTTGACAAGCACATCAGTAACATTGCACAAGTGATAATTAGATATACGCATAAGCATGTAGGCAGTTATATCTGTTATTAGATAGACACTGATACCCTGGGACTCAATTTCCGCGGAGATATCATTCGAAAAAAGTTTATCGATTGAATTTTCATTTAAAAAAAAAATACAGTTTTGCTTTATCTGGGTCACGATTTCTTTGCATTTCGATTTCGAGTCAAATCGTATTTTATTGCAGCAAGTGCCACGATTATTTTTGTAAGACACGCACTTATATGGTACCGGTACTCACCGCTGGATGGCGTTGGCGGTCTGCTGACTCGCGGCACTTTTTGTGTTGGTCATATGCATCCAATAGAGTGGAATTCAAGTTTTATAGGGGCACTTATCATATGTTAATAATGATGTTATGCCAAATAATAATAAAAATATAGTAACTACCTTCTGTTGACTCCGCTGCTTAACTACAAATCTACTATAAATTGCACTTGTAAAAAGCAACCAGCAACAAAACACTATAAAAGCAAAAATCAACTATAAATCTCCTTTTTATATTTTAATATTTATTCCTATCAAGCTTAGTACATAATCTCAATAAGGAAATTAAAGGTGCAAGTTTCAGCTATCTTTCTTTTTACAAAAAAGGTAGCTGAAACTTTGTTTTTTTTTCCTCAAAGCTGAAAAAACTGTGTTTTATTACACTTACCTTGGCAATGTAAGTTACCATCAAATGGAATTATGGCCGAATGTCTGGCAAGTTTAGATATGCCGATTTTGTGATGAAAGCAACATAGGAAGTTTATTCCACAAGTTTTCAACGTGGAAAAGGCATTACAGAGTAGAGCCTTGCCGTTATGAAATCACCGTGACCGCCCGTCGAGCACAGCTGACGCGATCCGATTGGGTGTCCTCGCTCTGATTATGAAATTAAAAAGAAAAAACAACTCGTCAACGTCACGAACTGCAAACCGCTCAGAAACAACAATTCCAATTTCAAAACACATTCTTAATTTTGTTCTTAATAAAATGTCCAATATTGTAAAAAGCTACGCTGACGGCAATGTCACGTTTGAAAATGGCTTTTGTTGGCGTAAACTTGCTTTATTTTGACCTCAAATAACACTGTATGTTTGGTAACGTGAAACTTTGGAAATGGCTCGCAAAAATGTCCAAAACGCTAGTGCGCGTTTTTGTGAGTTTCATGTGACATTCAAAAAACGTGGCCAAACAAAAACACCCTTGAGTAACGCATGTTGCGCTTTTTTTGTCAACTGCATCGGCTCTGGATTTTGTGTGTAATAAATTGTTGACGCTCACATTACAAAATATGTGAAAGGAATTTGGAGATTTCTAAACTTGCGATGCCAAACAGAAAATAGTTTTTACCGTATTCCTAAAATGCTTAAGTGAAAAAGCCACTGCTGACTTTGATTCATTTTGTTTCAGTGATGCACGTTTGTTTCTGAATACTCTAAAGCTCTCTTATATAATATAAGCTATTTCCACGCTGTTTGAGTAACTTTCATGTGACGATTTCAGTATAATGTAGTGATTTCATTTTTTTTTTTTTTATAATAGATAGTTAGACATTTGAAAAGGTTTAAGGTAAATATTTAACTCATTTCAGAACATCCAAAAAAGTACGTAACGCTTTAACACTTCGTATTCACTGTATTAAAATATATATATATATATATATTTTTACTTGCTTGTACTGACCATAAATGTTCAGCCTTAAATATACTAAATTCATCAAAAGGTTGTCCCATGGAATCATGAATATTGCATGAACGATCCTTAATCGAGATCGTCATCTTTGCTACGTACCTATTTACGAACATGTCTTACTTACATACAACGATTCAACTACACTACAACTTGCATTTAATGATCCCGATGAGAAAAATAGCTAAATAACGTTTTTTAAGGTACAAAAACTTATATATTTTTTGTATAGGTAGGTTAAAAGCTAAAGCTTTTGTATTTATTATAATTACAATCTTAATTTAAGCTTGATTTAACGTAGCTACTTATAAGCAAGGTAGTATTTACGTCGCAATGGTAGCTAGTTTCGATTTAATTGCAACAATATTTGATGCCACAATCATATTTGGTACGGGCTACGATTTTATCGTTGTGCTACACCGTAGTCACAATACTACGCCGTAGCTGACACCGTAGCGACATTACTTGTAGTAATCATCAGCTACGAGTATTAGCGTGAACTCGCTTATAATTTCTAGCCTAGTCGCCGTGCCAACGCGCCTAG
This sequence comes from Pyrausta aurata, assembly GCA_963584085.1. NCBI lineage: Eukaryota > Metazoa > Arthropoda > Insecta > Lepidoptera > Crambidae > Pyrausta > Pyrausta aurata. Next base: position 8,960,474 of record OY757258.1, on the reverse strand, counting down.
CGGTAAATATATCGAGGGGGTGTTACGGTCCGTATCACCCATGAATATTACATGAACCGACCCCTGATCGCCACATACCTACCGACGACAACCTTTACCTAATTGAGGCACGCTCGGACCTCACAAAATCGCTATTTTAGTAGCTAACGTGGTTGATGACGCGACTAATTTATTTGATAGTGTACACAGAGTGGTGACAAGTCACCGTAGTGTAGTATGCGAAGCCCGAGATTGGGATAGAAAGGGCAAAGTTTGACATGATGTTGATGAGTTGCTTTCCTAGGAAGTACATAAAAATGTTTATGTATAGATTTTAAATACATTTCTTTCATAAAAAAATATGACCTTGTAAACATGTTAAGGTAATCAAAAATTCAAAATTATTTTTTTCACAATATTTCAGCCGATTTACCTTACTTCTTTGTAGTATATGTATAACATATCACTATAATATAAATTTGATAGGGGTGTCATTGTCCGCGAACATAAAAAATCGACGAAATAAGAACCAGTCTTATTAAAGTCGTTAAGGACATAGTAATGACCAAGGCATGACAATAGTGCATTATACCAACGAAGACAAGTCTTCGTCGTTACATGGATATCCAATAGCTTCTAATGACTAACACATTCAGCTACTTACGTACTCCAGTTCCCGATCCCATTCCACCTGCCGACGTGCCACCCATGCCGGCTATCAGTGACAATCCGAAAGTATTCCTCCCGTACATTACTATACACAGGCACGATCGGATCTCATTCCAGCGCCTCGCGGGATAAGCGACAACGTGCTGCAACGTGCTGAGAATGATATCGCACTGCAATGATTGCACACTGTACGTTATTTACGAAGGCAATCATATGGTGTGAGAAATAATGGTAGAAGATTAGGAGATTCAGTACTAGAACCGTTTTAATAAAGTTTTGCAATTATAAAAAGTTTACGGAGTGCTCATACCTATAAAATAAAGTCAGATGTCTTTTTATTCTGATATTCGTATACTACAACTACTTTTAAGACCCCATATCGAGTTAACTATTCTCAAATAACTTCTACATCCATGGTTGCTCGGTGATGGTAAACAAGATAGACGACTGCTAACTGCTACTGCGAACGCGTCAGTAACTTCGACCTACCCACCATATTATTCGAATATTTATGTGTGTGCGCTTGCTATGCTTTTATTATTTATGGTTAAAAGAACTTACCTTAAGTGAATTTCAACCATAATTATACGAAATGTTACATCCGAACAGATTTAACATACCATGTAGTCCGTTTTCCAGTTTATCGCATCGTCCACACCACTGTTTAGAGGCCAAAAAGCCTAAGTCCAATCGGGTATACATAAAAAAAAAAACAAAGTTGATATTTATTCACTCGGTCCCGTTCATACTTCACTAGTTCGCTCAATTATTCCTTATTCTCGGTCGCGTCATTTGTTTTAGAGATATATGTTTTTATTCTGCAAAGCCTCTCGGGTCAGATAGATATATCCGAGGGGTTTGGGGGGGTTGTTAAATCTGTTCGGATGTAACATTTCGTATAATTATGGTTGAAATTCACTTAAGGTAAGTTCTTTTAACCATAAATTATACTTCAATGTTACATCCTCCAGATTTAACATACCATGTAGATGTTTAGAGTTTTTGCAGAATGAAAAGCAGTAATAAACTGTTGATAATCATTATTTATTAAATATTTTTATACATGAACAAAAGAATTGATATTTTTTACAATTTCTTAACATCATCATAGTGTATGTAGTATATAATAATAAATAATTATCATATTTCAGTGCCCAAAATGTTCTAATCAAAAATTGCCTCAGCAAATGAATTATCTTGTTCAGTACTTATTAATGGCCGATTATAAAACTTTGCAAAACACTGGGAGTTGCCAGTCCACCCAGCAGTCTTTTTGATAATGTCAATAGACACACCAGACCTACTTGCCGAAGAGGTAGCCGCGTGGCGAGTACTATGAGCACTGAAGGTGCTCACGTCTACGCCACTATCGCCTAGCGTTTGCTTGATCCAGCGGCTAATGCTTTGTGAACTAGCAGCGTGTATCGGTTTTTTAATAGTTAATATAAGCTTGGTTTCATTTTGGGCACTTCGAAATTCAGAAGTCTTATGAATATATGAACATACGGTATTTGCAGGGCAAATTGATTCTTTTTGTCTAAAAAAGGGTATGATCAGTCTAGGGTTGGTTCTATTAGGACCTGAAGTTTTGATAATGTCGTTAATAGAAATAATTAACTCGGAATCATTTATAACTATATTTTGAATATCAATCAATGATAACGTCTGTACACGTTGTCCTGTGGACAACGCGAGCAGAGTAACCAATTTTTTCGTTAGCTGATCTAACGTCAAAGAATCATTTGGGTAAAGTTTGGACAAATATTCCAAAACCAGATTAGGGTCCCATATTGATGTGTATTTAGGAAATGTAGGTTTCATCCGAAAAACGCCCTTAAAAAACCTTGTAATATTTTCATCACTGGTTATTTGTTTACAAAGTATAAGCGATAAAGCCGACCTATATGAGTTCAGTGTGCCATAACTTGCACCTTTTTTGAATATTTGAGTTAAAAAATTTAACAAAAAAGAAACGGAAACATCATACAAATCTGTTTTATGTGATTGACAAAATAGGAACCACTGCTTTAAGGCTACATTATATTGTAAGATCGTGTTTTTAGACAACGAGTTAACCATAATATCAATAGTTTCGTTTGAAAATTTGCGCTTTAAGTACGCTTGCCTGATAATATCGCACACGCCAGGGTAAGGTTGCGCCAAAGCGGGTGCTGTTCTCTGGAAGGAGACAATAAAAGAGTTTTATCAGGCGTGAAGAAAATAATTTTAGAAATAACTAAGGATTTAAAAAGTGGGTACCAAGGTTGACTAGGCCAGTTTGGTACTATAAAAATTCCAGTAGCTTGGTCATTAATTAGTTTCCGGAGACATTTCAAGATAAGGGCAAATGGAGGGAAACTATAGAAGAAGTATTTTCTCCAGTTGATAGTAAAAGCGTCGATTTCATACGCGCCTGGATCTCGTTTCCAGGATACATACCGTGTACATTTATTATTGATGCGTGACGCAAACAAGTCTAAATCAGGTTGACCGAATTTATCCACAATTTTGTCAAAACAGTCCAATTTAAGACACCACTCAGTATCTATGTTAGTGTGTCTAGAGGCCTGGTCAGCGTCAGTATTATCGCGAGAGCTAATATATGAAGCGAAAACGAAGATATTCCTGTGCTCGCACCACTGCCATATTTCTCTAGCAATTCTATTTAAATGTGGAAACTGTATTCCTCCCATTTTATTAATATAAGAAATAGCAGTAGTGATGTCAATTCTAAGGAGAATATTAGTGTTAGATAAATGATTTCCAAAGGATTTTAATCCTAAAAAAGCAGCAAATAGTTCGAGATAATTTATGTGATTTTTGCTCTCATCTTGTGTCCAGTGACCTCTAGCTATCTCACTATTACACACTGCCCCCCAGCCAGTCATAGATGAATCAGTAAATATTTCTAGTTCATAGGTATTTTTATCAATAGGATTCCTAGCTTTATGAGTTAGATCAGACCACCATAAAAAATCATCTTGTAAATATGGCTTAATTTTCATATGAACATCATAATTATCGTTAGACTTTACTAGTGCCAAAAACTTTTCTCGCTCAAAGTTTTTGGTGTACATCCATCCATAGCCAATGGCAGGGTTGGCAGCTGTTAATGTTCCGATGTATTTGGCAAAATTTCGAATTGTAATACTACTTTTCTTCTGAATATTTTGTGCTAAGGTTTGAATCTTCTCAATTTTTTCTGCAGGCAATTCTAAAGTCATATTCGAAGAATTTATGTTAAATCCTAAAAACTTACATATCTTTTTGGGTACAACACAGCTTTTTTCAAAATTTATTATGAATCCTAGATTTTGTAAGGTTTCTATTACAATTTTAATAGTATTTTGGCATGATTTAAAATCATTATTTATACAAAGAATATCGTCTAAATATCCTACAATTGTGTGACCTTTATTTCGAAGCAACGAAAGAACAGGTTTCATTAGCTTCGTGAAAACGAAAGGAGCTGAGCTAAGTCCATAAGGTAGGCAATTAAATTCATATAGTTGTTGAAAACGAAATCTTAAATATTTTCGATGAGCGGGATGAATTGGAACTACAAAGTAAGCTTCTTTTAAATCCACTGTAGCCATATAAGAATTCGGGTATATAAGACGAATGGCTGTACGCACATCCTCCATTTTGAAATGGTCGGTATGTACAAATTCGTTAAGATTTTTTAAATTAAGTATAAATCTATAACCCCCTGTACTCTTTGGTGTCAAAAAAACTGGAGATACAAATTGATTCTTAATTTCGTCACAGGGCGAGATAGCACCTAAAATAAGCAATTTATCGATAGCGTTTGTCATCTCTTTCGTTGAAAAAGACGGATTCTTGGGCTCATATGATTGGTACACTTTATCGCAAAAGGGGATTTTATATCCTTTTACAAATGATAAAATAATTGGGTCATCTGTAATATTAAGCCAGTTAAGGTAAAAATGCTGGATTCGTCCAGCATGGGGTACCTCTATTTCCGTCGTCGGTCGTGGGCCCGGCCAGAATGAGCACCCCGGTTCCGCGGCTGGTTGGTATTCCTCCTCGCTGGGTTCGACGGCTGCGTCTCGTAGTATCTCGGTGCTGTTTTTGCGCTGGTCTGTTGTCGAGGAGGAGCACGGTAGTTTCCCGAAGGTGGTAGATTCTTCCTTGCAAACTGTGTCTGCGATTGAACAGGTTTTCGAATCTGTTGGCTTGATCTCTCGATGTCTTTGCTGTTCTTGATATTTTCGCCAAGTTTCTCTCCAAATAAGAAAGTATCTCGTTTTACACCATGTATGGTGGTCCAAAATTTCTTGTCAAGTAACGGTGTAATCAGTTTTCGGCGGTTAATCGTTTCTTCATAATGCAAATCGAGTAAGACTTGGCTTACTTCAGATAACCTTGATATAATATCCATCTTGTTAATGTCAGATTTAATTAAATCTTTTGTGAGATTGACTAATCCAGCCAAACCAGATCCCAGTTGGTTTTGGGACTTTTCAAGTCTTTTATCGCGATTTTTAGCTGTATCAGTTAAAACTGCGGCCACTTCCGGGTTCAGTTTTGGTGCACGAGCTAAAGTGAAGTTCTCTGGGATCAGCAGTCGCTCGATCAATGCTTCTTTTTGTTCTTTAGCTAAACCATCTACTAGAATGCTACCCCAACGTTCAGAGATCTCGTCGGGTATTTTTTCTCCTAATGGCGGGTCAAGTTTCTTGCCCATGCCAAGGATCGATAAAATTTCTTGTGGCACATAAGAAGTCGATGGCTGGGTCAAATCAGTCACATCAGGCTGTGTCTCAGGGGCTAAATCATCCAAAGCAGAAGTTTCTGTTGTATTTTGTTGCGGTGTGTCGTTAGAATCAAGATTCTGCATTACAGGCACTGATTGTAGTTTTGTGACCGCAGATTGAGGTCTGCTCGTGTAAAATTGTTCTTCATCGGTTAAGTCGTCAAACTCGTAATCAGATAACTCTCTATGGCTAGCCTGGCCGACTGATTGAACATCAGAAGACGAAGAGGATGACCTTGAAACCGATCGTAGGCGTCGTTGGCGTTCTGTAAACAATGCGATAATATAACTACTTTCTGGATAGTATCACGTACTACCACTTTAGGAAAGTAAAATTATTGGTTCCTGGGTGATATCACGTATCATCACTTCAGGGAACCAAACACTCAGAACTATCAGGATAATATCACGTATCATCACATTAAGATAGTTTAGAATCCGTAATCGGAGCGAAATAATCGCATAGGAGAAAAGTAAATATAAAAGTGGGTAGGTATGTTACCAATATAAAGGTTACTCACCTGCGTGTTTTTGTAAACTTTTTTCCACTAAACGACGAACTTTCCTATTTAAATAGTCGTCGTCTCGTTTGTGTTTACGTTTTCCCATTTTATTCGTATGATTTGGTATTTAACGGTGTTAATTCAAAGATAACGTGCGGACGATGCAGTAAACGAAAAACGAATGACGCGACCGAGAATAAGGAATAATTGAGCGAACTAGTGAAGTATGAACGGGACCGAGTGAATAAATATCAACTTTGTTTTTTTTTTTTTATGTATACCCGATTGGACTTAGGCTTTTTGGCCTATAAACAGTGGTGTGGACGATGCGATAAACTGGAAAACGGACTACATGGTATGTTAAATCTGGAGGATGTAACATTGAAGTATAATTGTGTTTTAATTGTAAGGTTTTCTCTGTAAGTGAATTTGTATTAATTCTTTGTGAGAAAATAAATATCTTTAACCTGATTTGTTTTGTATGCCATTTTGCTTTACGCATACAAAAGAGATTTTGCGTTATTACCTTATACTACACTTAGTATATCAATAGCTGTAAATATATATACTTACTGATGTGCAGAGGTCTTTTCTAAAGTATGAAGAGTGATGTGTTTTTGTTTCAAAGATACGGCAGTGGAATTTCACAATATTCACATTTAGTATGGAGGTATGTTGCTTCACCTAACAGATCTTATTGACAGATGTTACTAAGCCACCTAGGGCGTCTGACTCCGTCTGAAACACTGCGATGCTTGTGGACGATGTCCACATCGTCTTACAAGGATCACGGCATATGAACATGATATGGATATTGTCAATAGGTTACTGAACTTAAGCAAAGACCACAAAGCGCTTAAAACCGTTTTTAGAATAACAATGCACTTAAAACACCATTTTCAGAACCATCATTACATTATTTTGCTACCTGACGACCCACCCGCATTTGCTCTACAGTGGCCACCTACAAGGAAAATAACCTTAATTAGCTGCACTGAAATGTTGAAAAGAACGAAATTTGGAGGGAGGAACAGTCAACATAAATGCCAGTTTTTTTCCTTACAGGTCTTGACATTTTCCCTTTCTTTGAGTGTAATTAAGAGGGATTTTCCTAATCTTTGTTTCGGATAATTGGGTACCGAGACGAGCAATAAAGTTTTCTTCCAAAAATATATGTAGAATATATGTATCACAACGGATTTACTGAATGAAATATAGATGATTACACTTTTTATTTAAAAATAATAATAGGTACGTACATTGGTTTTCTAAACGATATTTTGCGAATCCGTTTATCAAAGAAGAAAAAAAAACTACTTTGTTAACAAAATTAATCATTAACAATCTTTAAGGCGTCCACGCTTGCTCCATTTTGAACTTACTATTACTATCATGACACTTTTGTTGCTTTCTTTTACACCATCACTTTACCGGAATGGCTAGCTTAGTTTTTTTTATTATTAAAACTATCCCGCTGGGATCGAGACTACCTTTCGCGAGGCAAGATTAACAATATCTGTTCTATAATGGCGTTCTATTCTGCTTGTGCATTCCGAAATGACGAGCTCATTTCGCTTGACTCGTGGGACGTCGAACGCCCGAGCTAGCAACGTATTTCAAATCATGTCATGTACCGATCCTGTTGCGAAATGCAAAATTTGATATCAACTATTGTCCTCTGCACAAACCTATATCGCGACTATAAAGACTTTATTAATTTTTGTTTTAGTTCTGGTTGAAACCTTTTATTTTGGTTATTTTTTATTTAAAAACCTAAATTAATGAAAAAATCATAACTCCCACCATACAAAGTTCCAGCGGATAAAAACAAAGTCGTTCTGATAACATACTTGAATGCTACCACGAGTCTGAATGTACTTAGCTTATCTTTTAAATTACCCTTGCTAGTGTTTGTCTAACGTTGTCCAATGCAACAGTTTCCAATGTTTTGTCCTCTCAAAACTTGCGCTTGAATAGTAATAGCTTGAATATCAGTTGCTGTTTTTGGAGTTCACTTTGCAACAGATTGTTTTGCTCAAATCTAACAAAATTTATAAACAAATTTGAGTTCTATAGGACCAAAAGATAGGGTTGAAATTGAGGTGCAAAATATTTGTAGAACTGGGTAGGTGTACGTGATGTTTTGTATATTTGGAAACACAGTCGCGATTGAAGCTCATTCCGGCTTTCCCTCGGGAGGCGACAGACAGTGACGTGCTGCGAATGATATGTGCCGTTTTAACTTCCAATGATTATAACACGCTTAATGCACGATTCAATAATGATTACAGGAAACAAATTTTGGTAGGTATACCTAGAAAGCGTCAATTGGTACTAGGTATTTGGTATTTTTGACGGTTCGGTTTATAAGTTCCTCCTACTCTTTTTTAATCTTCTCCTAAATCCCATAAAATAGGATAATTGTCCTTCAAATATTCAGTTCGTTAAAACTCTTTTTATTAAAGAATGTAGCCATAAAAATTTACCGTTAACCATCAAATAAATATAACTCAAATTTCCTATAAAAAGAAGTATGCCTTCACCATCGAAAATAAGAACCAAACAACGAGTGATTCAAATATGGAAGTATTTCGTATAAAGCATTGCCCAGATAATTATAGAGCAGTAATTAGTATTAGAGATGAAAAAAAAATTAATATCAAAGAATAATAAAGAGCTTCAAGTCAATATGAACAGATACATCATATTATTATCTATCCTTGTGGACGCGACTGATGCAATTACTGTATCAGTGGAGCTAATTACGTTTCCTTGGTGATGTTATGTGCATATCCATTTTCCTCATGACATGTCAACATCAGTACGGTTATCAGTGAAAATAAGATACGTTATGCTGTATAAATAGTTTGGTTTCGGTATTTATTAATGCGCTTGATTGAGAACCTTTTATCAAAATAATTATCATGAAAAGTAATTAAATATATTCCGGGATAATAACACACAGCTCATATCAAGTGGGTAAGTAGTTTTTGTGTAATAAGCTACGTGATACTAATGCCTATCCTTGAAATACGAGTACTTACTCGTAAAATACTGTTTTTCAATCCTATGCTTACGAGAATGTGGAGTTTCTAATTAGGCGAGGTTTTTTAAAATAAAATATTTCTTAATTGAGAGAGGATAGTGTGCTGGTCTCCCTCCTGCCTTCCACATTGCAGTTTAACCGGGGGTTACCTGCCTTTTAATGCTCAGCCAAAAGCCTATCCTTAAATATTATATCTTCAGCCTTCTGACAGTACTGATGTTGCTGCTACCTAATACCAGGGGACCTACTACTACTAGGTACTACTGTGTACTAAAACAGACCTTTTCATCGTTTAATGATGTATAATTTCCGGGAATAACAAATGGTGGTTTCAAATGTAACGGCTTTACATTGGAAATAATAGTTTTCTTATAAGTATTAGACAGGACGAGTTTAAATGCGAAAAATTTATAAGTAATGCTATTACTGCACTGCTCGACGTTTCGGCTGTATTGCAACTGCCGTGGTCACGTCATACTATCATTCTTACAGTTGTGTAAGCAAGTTTGAGTATGGGACTTGTGCCAGCGATATAAAACCCATATTTTGTCTGGTTTGCTTTTCGATTCTTTGGAACTCGTTTTTCCTATGGCAGCTTTAAAGATTATACGAGTGCCTACGTGCTGCAGATTGCCGGTGCTTGTACTTAAAAAATAATACACACTTTTCATTTAATCAATAAATACTAATGTGAATCTTACCCCGATCACGAAAAACTATCGACTGCGTAAGCGTATCGAGAAATGTCAATTCGTGGAATTGGACTAGCGGTGCGTAAAGGAATTACTTTTTAATATGGATTTCGATTTACGAACCTGTGTTAATAAAATGAAACGTTTTAATAATATTTAACCTAGCGCAGTGTGTTTATAACTCAAGGCTACTACGTACTTACTATCCATAAGCTCCACTTTCCTAATGAACGTTATCTAACTAAACACTATTCATAACGATATGGTGGAATATTAGATTGCATTACTCTTATCCTCATTCGTGTGAATATTGCGTGCGGCACGACCAAATTACGTTAAGACTGACCATAATAATGTTATTTTATTTAATCACGTTGATAAGTTCAATAACCGAAATGAATCATGCCACATATTATTCGTGGCTATTAAGTAGTCTGAGTCCCGCCATTTTGTTTCATAAATCAACAAACTGATCACGGATTCATTAACATCAATTGGTGTATCAATCATGAAAAATATGAAGACTGAATTATTGCGAAGCATTGTGTATTTCCTGCGGCTTGGTTACGGATAGTGAAGGCCATTGTCGGTATATAGAGTGCGTCAGTATGTAAAATTTGTGCAAAACATTATGACTGATATTGACTACTCTCCGAGCCAATGTTCCGACGGTCGGTTCCCTCGATGTAGTAGACTGTAGATTCCAAATAAAACTCTTCTTTCTGAGATCGGTGACCGTGAGAGCGCGTACAAATTTAGCCCACTCACGGCCCTATATTTATTGCCAAAATTCTAACATACACAATTGACTAATGTAACTTATTAACAAACAAGGACGGACACAAAACAAACATCTGCGTACTCTTTCCTACGCTTTTTACAGCCACCCTCCTACATCGAGATATAGAGGGAGACAACCGATGTTGTTGTACCTATCTCCTTCTAACATTTTTGTCACCTACCTACATTAGTCGTCATAAAATTCCCACCCGCAACAATCCACTCTATGGGTTTCCTACCTACCCTCAGAAAGTGCGAGATGGGGGACAGGAACAGCTGACAGGCTTTACCGGTCTCACTCCATCTGAGCGAGACAGCCTACCAGGGTCTCCTTCGCCCCTGTACCAAACTACCTACTTAATTCGTAATATTTCCTACCTAGCTAGTTAACTGTTACCCTACCTATCTTGCAAGTGGGAATTCATAACTAACCGGTTTTCTATTCAAATAAAACGAGCCCTAAGCTAATACAATGATTACTCACTATGGCCCTAACAGAAACAATCTTTATTAACATATAAAACCTTAAACTAATACAAATGATTGGGTGTCCGTAACAGTCTCCCCCCGGTGAAGCGCTGCGAAGTGCGAACCTCTTCTTATTCCACCGGCAGGACAGCCAATCTCGACGCCGGTCGACGAAACACGCTGCCCTTGGTCCGAATCCTCACTGCTCCGTCCGGTCCAGGATGTACTTCTGTGACGACGCCTCGGGGCCACACGTTTCTAGGTAGCGTGTGGTCCACCACGACGACTAGATCGCCCGGCTTGATGGCGACCTCGGCGACATCTCGAGCTCCTCTTCTTAGCACCAGGTCTAGTAGGTATTCTTTCAGCCAGCGGCGCCAATACTCGTCGGCTAGCGCTTGCGCCGCCCTCCACGTCTTCCTCGATGCTGGTTCGCACGGCCCTATGATGGGTAGGCCGCGCGGTCCCCCAAGTAGGAAGTGGTTAGGGGTGAGCGCCTCTGGGTCATCAGCGCTGACCGGCACGTGGGTGAGCGGCCGCGCGTTCATGGTGTGCTCGACCTCCGCCAGTAGAGTTTGAAGTACCTCTTCTCTCGGTGCTTTTTCATGTAGAGTGACTCGTAGAGCGTTCTTGACAGAGCGAATGAGACGCTCCCACGCTCCCCCCTGATGCGGTGCCCCCGGTGCTATGTAGCGCCAGTCGATGCGCTGGGTGAGCGCGTAGTCACGTAGAGCTGGCTCCCATTCTTCCATCGCTGCTCGTAGCTCTTTGTCTGCGCCCTTGAAGTTCGTCGCGTTGTCTGAGTACATTTTCTGTGGCCACCCTCGTCGCGCTCCCATACGCCGCAACGCCATGATAGCTGAGTCAGTCGACAGGCTCGCTACCAACTCTATGTGCACGGCTCTCGTGGTGAGGCATGTGAATAACGCTCCCCACCACTTCTCGTGACGACGGCCCACAGTTATAGTCATGGGACCAAAGAAATCTAGACCACAGTTAGAGAATGGTCTGGTGAACGCCTCTACTCGAGCGCGCGGCAGGTCTCCCAACACAGGGGTCACAGGTCTCGCCTTTCTCATTCGACAAAAGGCGCACTTATAGGCCACGGCGCGAACGGTAGGTCGCAATCGAAGTATCCAGTATCTCTGTCGTATATCGTTGATGACGCGTTCATTGTGAGAGTGATGGGCGCGACGGTGTTCTCGATTGCACAACAACCGCGCGTACGGGTGGCTGCCGTCCAATATTACGGGCGTAGTATCGGGGGCAGACACACCCGCTGCCCTCGTCCTTCCTCTCGCCCGCAACACGCCCTCCTCGTCGATGAATGGATCCAGTGTTCTGATGCGACTCCCTGCCTTCAAGTTCTGGCCTCTTCCTAGGCGCTCTATGTCTTCTCGAAATGAGTCGGCCTGCGCTCGCCTCATCAGCCATCTTTCCGCTCTATCTATGTGTTCTTTGGTCAAAACAGTTGCGCGCTTGCGACATTTATCTACAAATAGAAGCACATACGCCATCGCTCTCACTAGGCGCTCATAGTTAGAGAAACGCCCGGCGTCTGGCACGCTCCATTTGTCCTCTGTCGCGACGCTACATACAGTCTCCTCGCTGCTCTCTGTGCAGACTGCTTGAGACGGCCATGTATTCTCCGGTTCGTATAAAAACGATGGCCCAGTAAACCATCTGTCTTCATGTGATTTCATCTCTGTGACGACTCTATTCGCGTCGTCCGCTACGTTGTCTTGCGTCGGCACCCACCGCCACTGATCGGGTCTTGAAAACTCGCATATCTCTCTCAAGCGGTGCGCTACGTATGGCGTATAACGCACTCTATCGTTCCCAATCCAGTGCAGAACGGTCGTAGAGTCTGTCCAGTATGTAACTCTATCTGGCTGCCATCTGTGCTCTTCCATTACTGTCGACGCAAGTCTCGTTCCGATAAGACACGCTTGTAACTCTAGACGTGGTATCGTCTGCGTCTTCATCGGGGCTACTCTTGCCTTTGCTGCCGCTAACACCACACGACGTGATCCATCCTCGTACTCTACAAGCCAATAGACTGCTGTCGCGTAAGCAGACTCGCTAGCGTCGCAGAACACGTGCAGCTGCTTTCCAGTCACTCCCCCCGTCAAAGTGTAGAGGCGGGGTAGACGCAGACTGCTAAGTGTCTCTACGTTCCGCAGCCAAACGCTGAATTCCTTCGCTATCTCTTCAGGTAGAGTCTCGTCCCAGCCGGTTTGTAGGCGCCACACTTCTTGCATAAGAATCTTCGCTCTTATCGTGTAGTAACTGAGCAGTCCCAGCGGGTCAAATATTGACATAACCGCGCTCAAAGCCTCTCGCTTTGTCGGCGCTCGCTCTAGCGTTTTCACTTCACGCGGCACTCTAACTAAGTCAGTGTTAAAACCCAATTCGTCGGTACTGGCATTCCACACGAGGCCTAGGGTACGCCCCTGTTGATCTCCACTTGAGCAGAGCTGTTTCGACGCATCCGCAGCACGGCATTCTAGTGGCAGCTTACGCATGACTTGCGCTCCGTTGGAGTTGAACGCTGCGAGCGTAAATCCCGCCTGCGCGTGTACGTGCGTAACGTCTCTGACGGCGTCGCTTGCTTCTTCTTGTGAGTCGAAACAATCTACCCAATCGTCCATGTAGTGGTTCTTCGTGATAGCTTCGTATGCCTTCGGGTACTCTACTGCGTGTTGCTTCGCATTGTGATCCCTAACACTGTGTGCCAGAAACGGTGAGCTCTTTGCGCCAAAAATCATTGATGTCATCTTATACTTTTTTGGCTGTGCTGCTCTGTCCTCGCCTCTCCATAAAAACGTTTGCGCCGGTTGGTCCTCTTGAGCAATCTTTATTTGCAGAAACATCTCTCTGATGTCCGCTGTTACGGCGATAGCTCGCTCTCTGAATCTAAACAGGATTCCAGCTAAGTCCCTCAGCAGATCCGGGCCTTCTAGTAGTGCGTCGTTTAGACACACTCCGTTGCTTTTGGCCGCGGCGTCAAAAACTAGTCTAATCTTCTGTGGCTTGTTAACATTTACCACGGCAAAGTGTGGTAAATACCAGAGACGCGGGCTCTGTGTGTCGGCTTCTTGGCATTCTTCCGCGTAGCCTTTTCTAAGCATACTCTCGATCTGGGCTGTGTACTTTGCTTTGAAGTCTTCCGATGCGTCCATCTTCTTTTCTATTGACGTGAGCCTCTGCCTCGCAGCTTCGTAGCTCGGCGGCATAACTGTGTTAACCTTGCGCCACGGCAATCCAACTTCATATCGCTGATTGACACATCTCACTGTAGACTCAAAGGCTTCTAAGGCGCGCACATCATCAGGGTTCTCGCGTTCCTTCTTCTGAATGCCCAGTGAATCGATCTCGAAGTATGACTTCACCATGTTGTGTAATTCTTCGTCAGGTTGCGTAGACCGAGCTCTCCCATGGTCGTCAACGAACAACACCGTATCTCTCTCCCTTATGACTCGGGACGGCGCTAGACCATGTATCACCCACCCCAGTCTGGTGAGCGATGCTGCTGGCTCGTGGCGTTTGCCTGTCAACAGCTTCCTGCTTACTATCAGATGCCAATTATCCGCGCCTATGAGGACACGCGGCTTGGCGTTCACATAACACACGTCACTCTCGTTCAGGTTACGCATGTGTTTATACTCTAAACAGCTCCGACCCACCGTTTGAGTATTCAAGCGGAGATTCTCCATCGTTCTCGCTTTCACCAAATGTTTCTCGTTGTTACTTGCGATTATCTGAACCTCCACTTCTCTGCTTGTGTGTGGTACGCTCTGTGTATTCACACTGCATATGTGTAAGTCTCGAAGCGGGCCTTCTGCACCGACGTAATCCGCCAAGTCCTGATCGATCAACGTTACTGTAGACCCTTCGTCAAGTAGAGCGTGTGTGTTTACTCTACCCCGTGGCCCCTCAATGACGATCGGACACACCTTCAACAACACCTTGGCTGCCCCCACAGTATGGTTAACTGAGGCTACCACTTCTTGGTTTTGTTGACTTCCGCTGTTGTCACGCTCTGTGTGTAACAGCCTGTGATGACGTCGGCTACAGCCATTCTCATTACACATCGGTGCTTTACATTTGATTCGCCTGTGCTTATTGTTCAAGCATAGAAAGCATATCTTCTCTTCCTTTAACCAATCCCATCTTTGTTTTACTGTCATGGTTGTAAACTTCGTGCATTTCGACACTTCGTGGTCCCCGCCGCAACATAAACACGTCTTCTCTTGTGCCGTCGTAGCCTTATCCTCGGCTGTGGCGTACATACCAGTGTTTCGCTTCTTTGAGTTAGCCTTCTGCTTAGCTTGCACTTCTTTCTTCGCCGCGCTGTTGCTAGGTTGCGACACGTATGCGAATCGAATCGCTTTATTCGCTTCTTCCATCAAAAACTGCGATAGTGTCACGATCTCTGGCTCCGAGTAGCTTGCGTACCGCGCTGCGTAGTCGCACCATCTTGTTTTTAAGTGTGGGCTCAGCTTATCGACCACGTCTCGTGTCAGCAACGGATTCCTGAGGTAGCTTCTATTGTCTACAGAGTCCAGTGTGTACGCGATATTCTGCACCTTAATCGCGAACGAATTCAATTCACTGGCTGTCGTTCCAACTCGCGGCAGGTTCTTGAGGTCGTCCAGTGCCCGATCAATGATAACTTCCGGTCTCCCATAACACTGTTCTAGTGTTCGCATGATCTTGTCCGGATCGGTGGCACGGTATAATAACGCCGCTACTGCCTCTTTGGCTTCTCCTCTTAGACAATTCCTCAATCTAGCCAGGTTCTCGGCTTTACTGAAGTTGCATGATCGCGTTGAATCTTCCATTGCAGCTTTAAATGGCAACCACTCGTTCGTGTTTCCATTGAATATCGGTAACTCAATAGCTTGACGTGGGGCCGGTCGCTTCGACATAATCCTCTCCAATGTGTAAGCAAGTCGTTCCGCCCCGTCCATAGTCTCTTGGGGTCTCGCTATACAATCATTGTTTGACTCGACCTGTCGCTGCACATCTTGTTTAATATTGTTGACATCTTCATTTAATTCTATGCTCGGCGAATTCAAATGTCGGTTTCTATCTACCTCCATGTTACGCGCATCTTTTTCCTTGCGTCTCGTAAACATATGTCTATCTCTTTCATTCCTCTCTTCACGGAGGGTAGGAACGCTGTAAGACATCTCGGTTGTGGGTAGTTGCGTATTTACATCTTGACGCCGGGACTGGGCATTTTCCAACCAGTCATCTACCCTCGCTAGGGCCTCACCGGCGGGTAGGCTCTCACGGTCATCTTCATCTGTTGTATCCATTATCGTAGCGATCTCAAATTCCAATCTCTTTTGGATTAGATTCTTCTCAATAGCCGCAAACTGCTCGGCTGCTCTTAACTCGGCTTGCTTTAGACGAGCGGCGACGCTTGACCCTCTCGATGACGGCGGCGGCCTTGTCCTAGGCGCGTCGGCGTCGGTGTCGTGACGTCTCTCTACTGCCGTTTCCATTCGTCCGCCTACTGCGGGTAGTTGTAAATTACTCGCGGTGGCTTGCACAGACGGTGATGTGGGTGGCTCTTCAAAGTTGCGCTGTCTTGAGTCTTCGGCTTCCATTCTCCCAGCTTGGCTGCGCGTAGTCGGCATCTTCTTACTTGCTGCCCCTACTCCTATCAATCCCAAACAGGTACACTACCAAGGGGAGCCTGTCTGGGGATGGATGGTCGTGCAGGATCGGAAGGGAGGTACCGCCCGGCAGAGAATGTACGCATCCGTGGGGTGCTCAGTTCTGGCTGGAATGTCCAGAACCCTCCGCAGTGCCTACAGTCCGGCCCCCACGCTTACGCACACCGTACCGGCGCCGGTCGGACTTGTTCACAATCGCTTGCGCGACTGTGGCAGCTCGCCCGGAGACTGCACCGCATGGGAATGGCGTTAAACTCGAGACAGACACCGTTTGGCACCGTTAGGTGGTGAATGCCCTAGCCACGGAACAACCCGTGTAATGTGACCGTCTCTTCGTAGGAGTATAGGCCGAAACGCGGCCCTGGTTACACTGTGCTTCGGCGTAGATCCCTCGGTGTATGTGCCAACCAAAGCACAAGTCGATGCCGCGTTGCTGATTTCTTCTTATCCGGGTCGCAACGGACCAGACGATATTGACTACTCTCCGAGCCAATGTTCCGACGGTCGGTTCCCTCGATGTAGTAGACTGTAGATTCCAAATAAAACTCTTCTTTCTGAGATCGGTGACCGTGAGAGCGCGTACAAATTTAGCCCACTCACGGCCCTATATTTATTGCCAAAATTCTAACATACACAATTGACTAATGTAACTTATTAACAAACAAGGACGGACACAAAACAAACATCTGCGTACTCTTTCCTACGCTTTTTACAGCCACCCTCCTACATCGAGATATAGAGGGAGACAACCGATGTTGTTGTACCTATCTCCTTCTAACATTTTTGTCACCTACCTACATTAGTCGTCATAAAATTCCCACCCGCAACAATCCACTCTATGGGTTTCCTACCTACCCTCAGAAAGTGCGAGATGGGGGACAGGAACAGCTGACAGGCTTTACCGGTCTCACTCCATCTGAGCGAGACAGCCTACCAGGGTCTCCTTCGCCCCTGTACCAAACTACCTACTTAATTCGTAATATTTCCTACCTAGCTAGTTAACTGTTACCCTACCTATCTTGCAAGTGGGAATTCATAACTAACCGGTTTTCTATTCAAATAAAACGAGCCCTAAGCTAATACAATGATTACTCACTATGGCCCTAACAGAAACAATCTTTATTTACATATAAAACCTTAAACTAATACAAATGATTGGGTGTCCGTAACAACTGAGTTATAAGTATAAGCGTTTAAAAAACCGACGATACACTGAGAACAGGTAGGTAGTGCCTCTGCGCTCTCGGCTGGGAGACTCGGCTTTGGCGGGAGGGAACTCCCTTGCCCGCTTTTAGATACCTGTCAGCCAAATAAGGCCGCGATGACGATTGATGTTTTTAAACAACACCTCTGTTAGTGGCACTGGACACGAAGAACTGATGGCTGCTGGGTCAGGAAAAAATTCACAGCGTAGGACGTTCACAAGCTTGATAGACCGATTCATACATAATCAAATTATTTTTGATAACGTTGCTACGTTTGTTACAGAATTCAAAGTAACCGAAAAATAAAACAATAACAGCCTTATCAAAATTGTGTTCGAGTTCAGCGACAACACTGTCAAATAAGTTGTTTTTATTTTTTGTCTACACATTAATATTCACGTGGTAACCCTGGACGCGACATGAGACAAGGTTTTCCACACAGAGTAACTACCTATGAAGAGGACGCAAGTGTATATACTTCGCGTATCAAAAAAGGAACTAAAACAAAGTACATTCATTGCAATAATGAATTAAATCTTCTTTTGTGAATAATTATTGAGTCGAAATCTCATGATAACTAGCGTTAAAAATTGGCACGCCTGATTTTAATACAGTTGCAGGGACTTGCGTTGTCTATGTTATATGTTAGGTCTATGGTTTTCCACCCTCTCCCCTCGTATTATAAAGGTTTCGTTCACCGCATACAGGAAAGGGCGTATTTAACAATGGAACAAAAGTACTCTGAATACGCTGGATGTTTTGTCTCGAGCGACTCATATTTTCATGTTTATCGTGAATGATGAATTGTTATTTATTTTTTTGTCTGGCCTATCAACGAGTCTTTTGAATTTGGAAAGTAATGCGGATTTCAATGAGAGGAGAGACTGGGTATTTCATTTATAATTGACGTTTAGAATGGCTGAAATATAGAGACTTGGTGGTGGGTCCATTCGCAACATGAAGCTTTCAAATCCGTTTAAATATAAATCTTTACTTTGTTGTTTTTTTTTACTTTTTTTTAAACTTTGTATCAACCATGAAGTACGGACAACAGCACATAAAGGTAAACACTGCGGTATCTTATGCAGTTGTAATAAGGGCTAGTTTGCAACAAAAATGGGTAACCTGATTTGCTGACGACTGTACCTATGCTGGGTCAATTAGTAAAATAGCGATAACAGGACAATTTTAATTAAAGATTAAAATCAGTTTTTCTTTGGTGGATCTCGTAAAAATACATTTGTTCGTGAATGTATAAAAAAGAAGTTAATATCGGTTACCTATTAAATTCATAAAACATTTAAAGCTTTCGCAAGTGCAGTGCATCGACTCTGACAGTTTATGTGGAAGCTTTGATCATCCAGCCACCTGTCACTTGCAACTTTCATATCCCTTGTCACATGCGATATGGATGACTTCAATAACTGCGGATGGAATCCATTTTATTTGATATACGATATTTCTTTTTGCAAATCGTATCGCAAATTCAATGGAATCGTATTTCATTTCATCTAATCAAGATAATGTATCCTTTCTTCTGTGCGAATAAAAAGGTAGGTACCATTTTATAAAAAGAGGTATAGGAAAGGGTAAACAGGTAGAAATAATACTTTCCATTAATAAACATTTTTTTTATTGATTGCCGATTTATTTATCTTTATATATAAAGATTTATTATTTATTTATTTGTTGATCTTTACTATGTTATAATATATGTTATAGTGGTCTGCTTAAATTAACTACCTACAAATTTTAATTATGGTAAGTTTTGCCAGGACAAATTTTAATTGAAAAAATAAACAAGTTGATAAAGTATACGTTTTATTTTATAAGCTGCTTTACAACTCTTAACAACATACAGTTTCCATGAAACTTAAATGCTTTTTGTTTTTAATTTTAATAATAGTTATGTACACATATTTAAATAAAAATTACAAGTACATAAATGTAACTCTCGCCGTGACAGATGGTTATACACTTCTTTGAAGCTTACATCAAAATAAAAATTACATTCACAAATCAAACAGAAGTTATCACCTAGGTACATGTTACAGTACAAATAATAAAATATACCTTATACTTAGTTTTTACATCGCCAAAATATTTCGTAAAAATTTTACAACAATTACAGATGTAACTTATCGCAGTAGTCTTTATCTACCTAATAACTCAATATTGTTTTATGAATACAAAACTGTTCATTAGTTACAAAAGTCCATTGATATTCGAACTGATAAATGGGACTCGGTCTAATCGGAGAAGTCAGTCTTTACCTCGCTAATTACAGAGTGCCAACTACACATGACTGTGTGTGAAGTTAACGTTGTTCAGGCTAGACCAGTCGGGTAACCTCGAAAACGAAATGTTCGCAGGCAATTTAGCTTTGGCTCTTGTAAATTTAGACTTCATTCGTAGCCCATCAGATTTCTTACCATCCGACAGCATACCAAGGAACTTATTCCGAAAATCTACTTCGCTCCACAAAACCGACGACCGCTCATCCCTCTGCTCCTTCAAAAACGCGTATATTGAGTTCTCCGGACCAACATCGGCGAAAACGTAAACTGTCTTCTCCGCCTTTAACATTTCGCCGTGTATTTTCTTTATATTCACGTGACTGTAAGTTGACATTAAGTAGTTCGGGGAAAACACGACGAGTGTTGTGTATTTGTGCACATCCTTGACACACATCTTCAGGTTGTCCATAAATTGCTTGTTCTTAGAATTCTTGATCGGATTTGTGTGTACTTGTATTCCCGTATGGCTTTTCAGTCCTGGTAAAACCTCTTTGAGTACGAACTCCTCGTCGTTCTCACAATATTTAACAACAACATGTTTTTCACTCGGAAGCGAAGGATTGTTTTTGTTTTTTCGTTCGGAAAGTTTTTTCTTTAATAACGTAGTCACTTCTTTTCTATAGGCAATGTAGAGTATTAACACTATGATATACAACGACACTAACACTGTAACGATTGAAATGAATATTGTGAATCGGGTGTAGCATGTCTCCTTCGACCAAATGTGGCATTTAAAATTATGTACGTCGACGACCTGAAACATAACAGGATATTAGGAAAGTTCATAATTTTTCGTACGATCAATCAGATGAAATGTATGATTTAATTACCTTCGTCTTCGTGTGTTCATTAATAAAATCAAGGAAGTAAAAATTCTGGCATTCACAACTCAATGGGTTATGTGAAATCCATACTTCTTTCAGTGGCTTTTTTATGAAGTCCTGATAGCTTTTTCTTTTATCTGCTACTTCATCAAAAGGATGATCACCATCCTGAAATGATAAATTCGGGTCATTAATTTCATTGTAACAATTATAAGAAACTAATCAAATTAGAAATCTGTACAATTATACTTATGCGTCTCAAAGTTTATATTAATAATTAATTCTTACCCATAAAATCCTGATCTGATTATAGCTTAGATCTAAGTGATCGTGCCCATTTATCCACCAATCGTCAAAAACGTTTCTGAATTCATTGTGACTCAAGTTCAATAATCTCAAATTGTATGTGTGCGCAAAAGGTGAAACTCTATTTACAATCCACGAATTGTTTACCAGTTCTTTGTATTCAAAATCGAGTTTATTGTATGCCAGCGATATAGACATCTTCTGTTTATTGTTGCTGAACAAATACGACGATATTACTTTCAAATTGTTGTTTTCCATGTTCAGGTAAATAAGACTGAGCAACGATGAAAACGTCGACCTGAAAGTAACGAACATTATTAGAATTTATAGCACGTAGATACACATAAAGGCAAATCGTGAATAGGTAATCTTACCCGCTTATTTCGACCAACGAATTGTATCTCAAATCAAGTCTTTCCAATCTGACCAACGAGGAGAATAGTTTCGATTCTAATTTGCTCAGTTTATTGTGGCTCAAGTCCAATTCCAGCAAGTTTATTTGGTCGTTGAATACTGATTCGGGTAAGGCTGCGATGTCATTGTACGCTAGTGATATGTTTGTGATTGAAGGCGAGTCAGCAAAAACGTCGTAAGGAACCCTTTCGAGCCCGCACCTTTGAATGTAAATCAACTTCAAGTTCGGCAGGTTCCCGAACAGATACTTCGGGAGTTCTTGTAATTTGACATCGTTGTTGAGGATAACGACAGTTTCTAACTCATCGTTGGTCTTAAACAAACTCTGTGGCAGCGACGAGAACTTATTCGAGAATAATGTTAATTTCTTTAATTTCCTGAGCGGTTTGAATATCGAGCCCGGAAGTTCGTTAAGTCCATTAGAGCTTAAATCTAATTCTTCGAGCACGTCGACTCCAGTGAAAAAGTCTTTGGAAAACCAGGTGACGTTACTTTGCCACAACGACAGTTTTCTTAAGAATGATAAATGAGAAAATAAGTTCGAAGATATATTGGTCATGTGATTGTGGCTAATCTCTAAAGTCTCCAATCTTTCTAGTGGCTTGAACAGTTGCTCGGAGAGATTAATACTGTTCGATCTTATATTTAACCAAGTTAGCTTATTTATATCTGCAAATAGGTTATCAGGTAAATGCGTCACACCATTTATTGATAGTAGTAGCTTCGTTAAATCTTGCAGTCCGGCAAAATGTTTTCTATCAAAATACCCGGATAAGTTCTTGGCATTTTGGAAAATCAATGCCATAGTTTTGGACACTCCCATCTGTGACAAGACATCTTTGAAAGATGAAGATGGTATCGGGCAGTCTTTGAAACTGACTGATTTAAATGAATTTGTAATATTGGCACATTTTGGTAATCTACTATAGTCAAGATTAGTAGTGTTCTCACATTTTATATTTATGTATGTGTTTGGTAGCAGATTTATCTTAACAATTCGTCCTGAAACAAAAACCGTTCGTTAGGCAAAAGTTTTGCTGAGTTGACAAATTAGTTCTCGTTATTACAATAAATCTATTCGTGTCAATTCGTGGAAACGGGGTGCAAATTTGAACATTCTGCTCTTTTGGTAGGCTGCAAAAGATAGTCTGCCACACGGACATTTGAGTGCACTCACCGTCGATGTTGCAATTGAGTTCGACGGCAAGCGTGCCGCCACAAACGCAGTTAGGGTCACTCGGACACATCAGCGTTGACGCTCCAATTATTTGCAGTAGTGCTGTGGTCAGCACGTACACAAAATGTCGACCCATCTCTGATCGCGCTGAAATGTTCACATTTTATCTTATCTTCATCCTACTTCTAGTAGTTGGTAGTTTGTCAGGTGGTGTCGAAGTTTTCATCGTCGCTCATGAGATCTGCGAACAAAATTGAATCGTTTTATTACAAGCCGCTCTAGCCGTGCCAGGGATGGAATTGATTTCGCTATTCATAATTTACGAGACGGGCAACAAAAAGCGCAGCGAGATAAATTGCTGCGACTGCAAATACATATAATGGAACTGTCTGACCGATAGCCAGTTATCTCGGTCCGATGCCCCGCAACCGGGTATTTTCGATTATTAATATTTTGCTGTGTGGCTGCCTTAATTACTAGCACATTACCATACGAAATTGTTGTTGATATTTTGCTGTTGTATTTTTAATTGAGTTTATAATAATTTTAATTAAATTATGGTCGACTTTTACTGAAATTTGAATGACATAGAAAATCATTTTTCTTTTAATTTAAACATTATATATAAATCAAACCACGCAAAGTGAAAAATCAATCAACAAGCAACTTAACACGTTCCGGGACACTACTCCAGACACAATAGATGTTTTATTGTTTTCACGCCTGTAGGCGGGCACTGTCCCGGAACGTGTTAAACCACTTCAAAGAAATGAAATAGTCTTTGTTAGTCATGTACTATAAAAAACTGATTAAGTTTCGTTTATCGATCGACTTTGTCTATCCTTTGGACAAAATTAAATATTGTGTTTCGATGTTGCAACAGGATTTAAATCATTTACTGTTGAAACAAACCCAAAAGTTAAAATAGATTTTTACGATACAAAAAACTTGGCACATGCACTGTTGCCACATTGCATTGAGTGTAATATGAGTATACAAAAACCATCAACATTTACAAAAAAAAAAACAGAACCTATTGTGATAAATTTTACATCACTTCCGATTGTTTTGTTTTATTTTATTTTTCTTCTACTCTTACACACTAGAGTTACACTAGATTGCGGCGGGGAACTGAAACACGCATGATTCGGGAAGTCATTTTTTGTTAATTGTTCGAAATCCAAATAACACATCTTTTAGCATGAGGCGTGGCGTCGCGTAGCTCAAATGGACAATGACCTTATCTACTCTTTTACTTGACGCTGACGATAAAGCTACAATAGAAAGCCACTCTATCTCTTTTTTGTTCTGTAACGTTTTCTGCGGAGACCTGTGGCGCCTTGCTGCAGACAGCGCAACGTGCGTCTGGCATGAGAGATATATTACTGCTGCATTACACAACTTTAAAATTGGACAACGTCTGCTTTGATGCGATTTGGGACTTACGAGATAGTGAATTTTAATTTGAAAGGTAACAAATAATTTTTAAACTGATTTTCAATCTTTATATTGTATTAGACAACGGATGTTAGTTTCACTTAGCTAAATGCGTATAAATAATAATAAGACAAATAAGAAGAAGCTTTCAATTTATAGGCACTATACATTATAGTCACCGTCAGACAGGATCACTAGCATCGTGAGTCTAGTTATAGCGTTGCTTCTTGACACATTTTGGTGGGTTTATTATCACACAAGCATTTTTTTATCGAAGGAACAAATTTTAATAACATCAGAATATAATTTTATTATCATTGTGCATTCAATTATGGATGACTAGCAAAGGTTTGGCCGCTATATTTAGAGTTATATAGAACAGTCGAGTAGGTAGTAACATTGACTAGAAAACCATTGCGCAATTATCCGTATCATTCTTTCAGATTTGATATTTATTCATAGCTAAAGTTGCTTGTGCACGTCTAGCGCTAGATAAATGGCCGCATTACACAACTTTTATATTAAACTGACGTCAAACTTGACGGCAAATGTAATATTGCGTTTGAGTATGACCTGCATGCAAAACAGGAGAAGGTAAACAATTTATCATGTTTGCATGAGGATACAAACAAATGATAAATTACGTTACTTGTTTATGGGTTTCGAAACAACGTTAATTTTTAGCACAGGACATTATTTATGTTACTTTAAGCGTTCTAAACTAAAATATGTATGACAAACATGATTATCTTATTAAACCCATACTTATGCCAACAACCTAAAGTTAAAACGTAGATTGAATACTGTTTACATAAAATAATGCCCTTATATTTTAGACTGTCCACACGGAAAGACGCATTTCCTTATTGCCCACACCAGGAGCAATAAATTTACAAGAGCAGGTTCAGCCAATTGTAAAATGTAAGCAATTGCTAAAAGCAATTTCTTTAAACAGACTAAATAAATAAACATTTATGTATAATGTTTGAGGTAAGGCTATCTTCTGTAAAACATCAGTGGTCTAAGCAACAAGTTACCAAGCCAAGTAAAAATTAGTTCCTACTAAAGCTCGTGGGTGGAGCTTGCAAGACTAATTACTCTTGCAGTAGTTATTACGTAAGTTTTCGTACGGATTGAATTTTAACAGATCGTTTGAGGGCTGTGTTATTTTTTTAGTATTGCCGTACAGTATTTTATAAAATTTTATACAATTTTCCCAGTGAATTTTGTATCGCCCTCGGACCCGTTCCGGCCTCGTTTTGTCAAATCAAGACGAATCCAACAAATCAAAAGTCATAAAAATTGGTCCAATCGTTATCTAGTTATTAGTGGTTTAACTGACACAATTTCCTTTTAAGTATAGTACAGACAGTATAAAATTCCATTTACTAGGAAGAAAAGACTCAAAGAAGTAAGGCAACACAAATTTTTCATGTTTATTTTCCCACGTAAGTTGTTTTCTAGTTCAATAATATAATCTTTTTAAATATCCATCCTTTGCGTTATTTAAAACTAAAATTTCATAATACCTAGTAAGTTTTGTTTTGTACTCGTGTCCTAACCATTGTTGTTATTTATACAGTTGAAAAATCGACCTGACAAATTATTAGAGTGACAGGTTGTTGACAAATATTTTTTTTTGGTCCTCCAAGAGTTAAATGAGTTATGTTAAAGCAACAGGTGCGTTAAAAAAGTGTTACTATATGTTAGCTATTGTAAAGGTCTGGCTAGATGGTATTATAAAGTCTTCATATTGGTATTAAATCTATGTGGTTACAGATTTTTTATGTTATTATTCTAGAAAAGACTTAGTCTTTACATTAGCTAAAATACAGGCTGTTGTTTTGATCAATGACGAGCGATTCCGGGATGAAAACATGATTATGGCTTATTCTTAAAAAAATATTTTCTTTAAATTATATGCAAGAGAAAACCTCTTCACAACCTTCTAAAATAATTCAAAATGAATGGGGAAACTCGCACCCTCGCGCGTATCTACGAAATAAATACTACGCCATAGCTAGTAAGCTACGAGTAGGCGACCTGGTGTTGATAGTTTTGACTCGCCCGCTATATCGCTATGAAAAATTGATGTTGTGAGTTTTTCCATTAAAAAAAATTTTTTTTTGGCATCTGTATCTTTTGTAAAACCACCCCTGAGTCGCTCGTCACCAACCTAAACAACATCCTATACAGGTCTAATATAAAAGTTTAATGCGAAAGCCGTTCATCCTTCACGTCAGACGCACGTGCTTCATCTCTCCTCTGTCATTCTGGGATAATGTTGCGATGATAGAGCTATTTTTATTTTTAAAAAAACTCTTTGAACTAACCAAAAAGGTCACTAACCTTTTGATTTCGTCGTCGCTAATAAATTGTGACGTTGACATACCATAGGAGTAACCGTAAAAACAAAAAGCATATACTTTTTTAAGCTTTGATGAAACTCTAGTGACTACAAATAAATGACAAATAGTTCGAGTTAATGTCACTACATAGTGATAAAATGTCGTCAAATATTTACATAAATAGGTAACCAAACCAAATTAAGTTAATTGGGGCATCTGATACTCCCCGCCCAAATCTAGCATTCTGATGAAACAAATATAAGGAGTATGATTGACCGACCATAGTACCTTTTTTTCTACATATTTCTGCCTAATTAAAACCCTATGTTTTTATTGAAATCTAGATGCGTAACCTGCAATGATAAATATAAGTTCTTTTTTTGGTGTTTTGAAAGAAATCTGTATCTGAAATGTACCTATTAACATGTAATGTGATATTGTGAATATTTCTACGCCACTAGTGGCAGAATATGCTGAACTAACTATGTTTTAACATCTTGTATGTGCCACTTTCTTGGAAATAAATTATTTGATTTGATTTGAAAGATTTAATAAATCCGAATAAAACTGAAAGTAGGCGGATATTTAATATTTTTGACTGGGTGCTGTACGTAATCTAGTTATTTGCTGTATACATGGTGTTTTATGTAATGTGTCACCTTACATGAAACACCCTGTATAAACCAACAATATTTTACTGTGTGAACGAGAGTATTTACAGAATTTAAATGTTAATTAAACTGGTAAATGATAATTATATTACGCTTAACGACTATTATTCTAAACCCAAACCAAATAAAAGCGTCCAAATATTGCCATCGCGTTTGTTGAAATTGACGCTATAAATTATTCAATAGTTGGACAAGCAAACAAATTGATCGGATCGTTTTATGTTTAAGTTAACTCGGCAGTGTGAAAAAACATTTATTTATTTTATCTTTACAGCTATGATGATATATTCATTGAGCATTTCTTCCATGTATGTGATGTAATGTAGTTTACTAATTTTAGTAATAGAACGTCTTTCTGGTATCCGACCACGGCGGTAAATCTTAATTGAGATTAGCTATTGGCACGGGACATTGTTTAAAGTGAATTTTAGATCGAATTTTAATTTTAATATAATTTAATGTGTAATTTTGATGAAATTTTAATTTAATTTGAATTTTATTGTCACTAACATTAATTTTATTATTTAATGATGTTTAAATTACTAACAAATATGAGCTGTAATTACTTGAAATAAATATATATTTTTTTAAGTGTTTGCTTATACTTTAATTGCAATTTTTTTTTTGATTTCTGTGCTCAAGTGTATGCACAATATACACAAGGGAACTCATTGTTCATTCACTTTCATTAATTCGGTGAGACGGCATATCCAATATTAGGTACCGGTAAAGATAAGGACCGACGGCTAAACGTACTTTTCGAGACACGGAGGTGTCATCACCACCAACTTCCTGACTTCGAGCTGCTTCTGAGTATTTTCAAGATAGAAAACTCCAAAAATAAATTTCGGCCCGACCCAGGATTCGAACCCAGAACCTCTTGGGTTGAAACCGCTGGTTACCTCTACAACAACGAGGCAGTATTTTTAGTACCTAGTGTACATACCGAAAAATATTAACCTATTAATATTTACATCACTTATAAGTACGGTGACAAGATATTGATATCGAGAGTATTTAACTAATCAAATATCAACCATATATATGAAAACGATCTACTGACAGGCGATCATTGATTTCAAAACTACAAATATCTCAAGTACCGCGTCTTATCTAACAAGTCCAATCAACCCTGAAGTCAAGTGTGCTTAGCTACCGTTACCTTGTTAGTTTTCACCTGATAAACCCCCATTGATACACAAAGTCCTCAAATAAACAACTAACTCACAAGAACCCTTCTAAACTACGACGGTGCTTAGTTAACTTGAAACGCAACACCTGCGAAGCCTTTAATCTTGGGGCTCACGACTACGTGCTATTAAATAGAACACTCGTTGTGAACTTAGCAAACCAACGGGAAAATTAAATGTTCATTCATTTAGGGACATCTGAAGTTGGAGCGCTGTAATGTTATCAGAGCAGCTTAATTAGAATCTTGCTTAGTTGGTTTAGTTAGCGCATTAGCATTGTTCTGCGCATGTTATCCATCAATCTGTGTTCATCAAAACAAGGATATTATGATAGTCTCGCGAACAGATGGACCGATTATCATGATTTCTACACTGTTGGATTTGTTTTGGGGATAATAACCATAAAACGGGACCGGAGGCGAAACAAAGTAACAAAAAAGCACGTACAAAATTAGTTGCTGAAATTAATAAATCACAAACCATAGTATGAGCCACAGCACGTCAAGGTTAACACTGCGGTGTCTTATATAGTTGTAATAAGGGTTAGTTTTCAACAAAAAAATAGCCAGTTGTGATGGCGACTGTACCTTTCTAACCACGAGTCTCTAACGTCATATTTCTTTAATAATAATATATTAACATATTTTTTTTTAATTTAAAACACAGACGTTATTAAACTTTAATATGATTAGTGGAGCTTAGCCTATAGTAATAGGTATACACGTGACGTCAAGCCACACTTATCGTATACAATAAGTGTCGTCAAAATGTAGCGCTTTTACTATACTAGTCACGCAAAGAGTTTATGATAAACAATGCATCGTAGTCTTTGGAATAGAATAGAAAACATTTCTTACTATTTTCTTTTCACATAACTTAAAGCGTACCGAACTTAAATGCCAAGCAAGTACGTCTGCGATGGACATAAGATTCCTTTACCGTCTAATTTCAAACGGAGTCAAGACCAAATTCGAGGCAGTATATTCTAGACATGTTCTTAGCACAGTCCCATTACGAGTATGCAAGTCGATGCAAGGGAATGAGGGCAACGACCCGCTTGGGGGATTGCGTACCGAATAAAATAAATTTAACTTTATTTTAAAAAGAAAACACTAGTTCTACTCCGTAGCACCCAGTGCTGGTACTGTCATGAACGAGTTATTCTTATTGTGTTTCCAAACTCAGTTTCTTATTAAAGTTTATCTACTTATTTCTGAACTGTTTCTTCAGTGTGGAAGTTCAAGCAATTTAGTATATCAAATGTTCAGCATAATAACGAGTTTGGATTCAAGTTTTTAAAAGACTACGTTTTGTTTTCTTATAATAAAGAGCTTTCGTTTGAAAAGTTGTAAGTAAAGATCTGGAACTCAGTAATGAAATATTATAATAAACATACTTAAAATAACGTATTCGTCATGCCGTCTGTAGGATCATTAGAACACAAAAAAGATAGCACAAAACTTGCGCATTGATGATATTCCTATCCTATCTAGATATACAGAATGCTTTTTTTTTGTTGAATAATATAAAAAATAAGTTTTAACCCTTAATTCATATACAATCGCAGCAAAACTCTACCTCACCTTTGATGGAAAAGCAGTACCTCACCTTTGATGTCATTGACCTTTCATCGTCAAACTACGACCAAAAACATCTGACAATCTAAACCGGGTTTTTGACCAATCGAAAACAAATACTCACCGTCTTCATCGTGCAACATCCATCTCGAACATTCAAAACCAGAAAACGAGGTCGTGAAAAAAGCTAAGGCATTGTTTATCAAAGAGCCCCCGAGGGCTGCCGGCGTCATCAAAAGGCCTAATTAATTAACTCCAGCACTCGTTATGCCTGAATGTGCCCCCGAGCAAGTATGAATAAGTTAACAATAGGCACTCACTTATACTGGTGACTGGCACGAGAAATATGCGCCTGTTTCAAAGTACATATGGAAGTTATGAGCATTTGACATTCTTGTTTGTTGGTGAGATAAGCTTGGCGCCCATGGATCTAGAGGAATTTCGTGTATCATTCTCTGGAATTGCTTCTGACATCAATGGATTAAAACTATCACTGCAAGCAGTTTTTCCGTTGTGTTTAGAATTACACTCATTGTTGAGCCAAGCCTACACAGCTGATTTTTGATTAAACTAAAAAAATGATTTGAAAAACGTTGTGATCGGAAATCATTATCTAGTAAATTCATATGAAATAAATAAATAGTATCTGTGTCTATTTTTCTAAATAAAAAATACCAGCCAACTCATTCGTCAAACGCAAATTATAATGCGTAAAATAAATACGAAAATAATTTGCATGCTTTGAATAAGTATAACCCTCTGTAGGCAGAAGCTTTGTAGGGTTGAATAGAAATTCAACCCTTCAAAGAGCTAATTAATTCGCTTCTACTAACGTTATCCCAGGAATTACTTGTGTAAGTAGCAAAATGTACTAACAGGCATATAGAGAGGTTTTCCCCGAAACCTTGGAAGGTTTCAAATAATTACTATATTGACTGAAAACTTTTTAGTTCATAATTATATTCAATGAAAAGTCACGTAAAAAAAGAGACATTTTACTAAATGAATGAAGAAAAACTAGGTAAAAATTACGTACTAAAATAAAAGTTGACAAAACATATTTTTTTAAATTGATTCACTAAATATCAATATTCAAATAATTGGTTCGTAATGTAAAGTATTCGCTACAGTAGAACTTTTATTTCTAAGTCAAAGCCTTAACAGGATCAAAAAACACACTAAATAACACATAAAAAGCACACGGGAACTTGAAACAAAAAATCTATTAAATGAGATAATAGTAGCAAAGAGGTAGGTATAGCAGCGACCACTTACAATCTCAATTCACAATAATATTACTGCTGCCGTGGTTATAACAAACATAAATATACAAATAAAAGGACCAAATCATATTGTATCCATGCGAAACCTTTGAAAATCTAATAATAAAAACTCTAACTCACCTGTTGAAATCAATATCCGAGCACAAGCTTACAAGAATAGATTAAACGCTAAGATTTTGGAACACCAAATTACGATTACAGTAATTGCTCGATTGTCCATCAATAATTCAAGTTCCTACTTCGAAGAACGCGATACACATTCGTAGTACGCGGCGTAGACGTGCTACGAGATCCACGTAGCGACTACCGCAGGCCTCCGCTACGAACGGTAGTCGACTGCAAGTAAGGCCGTTCGGAACTACTCGGGTGCCGGCGGAATGAGCCGAACGCTGTGCAAAGTTAAGTCCGACTCTACACCAGCTCAGAGAAAACGGCAACCCAATTTTGCAGTGATGACTGTATGTAAGTACGTTTTTTTTCGTGAAGCTTTAATGAAATTAATCGTTAGTTTTGGTGGTATAAGTATTTCAAATCAAGTAACGTTCTATTTATTAACATTTATATTTTAAATTACAGTATTATTTATGATTATTTTATTTATCTTTCATTCGATGTTAAGAAAAAATTATTAACTTTCATGACATCAAAGATCGAGTAAACTCTCCTAATCGGTACTTTTGGTATTCAAACTGTTGTCTAACAAACGTACGGATAAAAATACAACAAGGTAAACACTGCGGTATCTTATGCAGCTGTATAATGCCTAGTTTTTAACAAAAATGTATAACCTGATGTGGTGTGGTGTGGGCGATGGTATATTGATATTTTATTCTATCAGATCAACTTTAAATCTCACTTTATTAGTTATACAGGGGGACATTGCAAGTGGGTGCCAAATTTTTGGAGCGGAATGAGACCATCAATACAAACAACATTTACTATGAGGAAATCTTAAATAATATTTCAGGTGCCATACAAAATCAGCATTTAGGAAGATGCAGAAAAAAATAAGGTGTTGAACAATGATAAAAGTGGACAGTATTTATGGTCTCATCCACTTCCTTAAATTTGGCACCCCTTGCAAAGTCACCTCTATAATATAGAGGTGACTTTAATCGTAAAAATCATATTATGATCTCTTTGTCTACAAGCAAAAAAAAAATTCGACATTCAACTTCACGAGACTATGAGTTGGCCGTTCTCGATTGTTTGTGGTAAAGTCCAGCTCCAGACCGGCTCATTTTCGGTCTCGCTAATTACACCCGAATGACTTGTGTCTAGTGTTGACGTCCACCTGTAAATCTTTTCCGGATATTTCATTGTGAGTCTTTTCTTCTATTCCAGACTAGCGGACCCAGCGAACTTTGTTTCACACCGGCCCCGGTTAGAAAGTAGGTGCTCTAAAATTGTATTATCATCCGCGCAATTTCATTATTTTTGTTCTTCATAAGATCCTTCTCCTGACCATTACGAACACAACGAAAAGAATTAATGAAATCAGTCTAGGTGTTCACGCGTGATGCCGTGACCATAGGTTATATGGATTCATTTTTATTCATTACAGATTGAAAAAGTGTGCATTGAACGAATAATACATGAATGCGTTTTTCTGTGGAATTAATGTTATGATTCTTAGCACTTCTAAGAAGTACCTAATAAAAAAATATAGTTTTTTTTATTAAAAAAACTTTTTGGTTTTCTTTCAGATACGTAACGATAAGCTTCTGTAAAAAAATTTTTCATCTTTTGTCCATACTTTTGTTAGTTACTTGGGTACATGTGGTTAAATAAACATGATTATTTTGGGTGAGTTTGGAGGCTGTTGTCTCTTCTACGCAAACCCTTTCTAAATATAAATCATATTTTACGTGAGAGAATACAGGTAGTCTCACAACAAACAGTCTGATAGGAAGTACTAAGTCTAGGCATTCTATTTCATTACTTAGTTCGTAATTTATGTATATTCCAAAATAAATAATATATTTACGGACTTCAAAAGGAAGGAGTTTAGCAATTCGAGATGTGTTTAAGTGATCATACTTGAAATTTGATTATATTTAAGTATGTTGATCTATTAGGTCGTCCAAACACCCAAAAGTGTATGTTTTTCCACGGATGTTTTGAAAACGAGAAGTCATAGCGATGGGTTTTTAGTTCAATTAAGTTTAACCCAACTTAGGGTACAGTGTAAGTTTCATCAAAAGCGGTGTAGTAGTTTCTGAGATATTTGTAGTTACTAAAAATTATGAAATAAATTAAGTAGTAAAAAAATATTTTTTTAAAGTAAGTCGCCTTCAAAAGACCATCTAAAAAGCTGAAAATAACGCAGTTGTCTTCTGTTTTAAGAAAAAAAAAATTTGGAGTCAGTTCATGCTGTGCGTAGACTGTAGATGTGCGTAAGCTTAAGCACTATTCGAGTGACCCGCCACCAAATATACGCCCTCAAACACTTGCAGGAAAAATATGACTGAGAAGAGATCGTAACGTAAAGATGCCCGAAAAATAATGGCCTAGTTGGTTGACTATAACGAAATTTATGAATACAGAAGTGTAATTTCGGAAAATCTTTCCTTACCGGATCCCTAAGTCATAAAAAACACACTCCAAGTGTCAAGTCTCTACGATCAGCAGTTAAGGCTGGGCGTTAATGAGTCAGTCAGTCATTCAGGATAAATCGTTTTAGTAATTTAGAAGTAAAGCATTGTTGTATCAATCTTTTACACATAATCCTCGTTTATTCGAAGCTCGTGTCCACCGCACGCGATCGCAAAACGATGGAATCAAAGCTAAATACATCGTTATATTTTTTGTTCCCCGCGGATTTGACCGTATTTTATTCGAGTCGATTCTTTTATGACGCAACTGTCCAGAAACGATGAACATTAATGTACGAAATGTTGTGGTTTTTTTTTGAAATTATATAGAAAAGAAAAAAGGAATACAATAGTGTTTTAAGCAAAATAGAGTTGAGGTTATGGTCCGACGGGTGGGTTAAATTTATTGTGTGATAGCTTATGTGCCAAATTAATACTTAGTTTGCAAAATAAAATTGAAGTTTGAATACAGTTTTCCAAAACTACTATTCTGTCCGTAGTAGTCTTCTATAAGGGCTGGAAATACCTAAAAAAAATGATACAGCTTAAAAAAACTCTAGATCACATAAATCAAACTATTTATTTAGTCCACATTTGTACAACTTTATTTAAGTGCAATAAATAAGTGAATTTTGAATAGAATAGTTTGTTAATGTTGAACAAGCCGATGCACGTAGGTCCTCCTAAAGTTGATTAAAAACGGTTAGTAATAATACCATATTGGATCTTTATTATATTCCTAGATGCACCACGAAAGCGTATCCATTCGATGGGTCGAAGCTGTAAACCGATTGTTGGAAATAACTGGGATTCCGATAATCTGTTTTTGTGTGAAGCCCCCAAACAGATCGGGGCTACTATAAATCATTTTCGAATGTTTTGCGGTTTTATGGGGATTTTCGCGAGGCCAGTTTATCTTGTCACGATTTAGGATATCGTGATTTATAAGGACCTATACGAGACAATGCAGTGGGAATATGCGGAGTCTCCGCGGTAAATCGAGTTTGATTTGTTTGAATATAATGTAGTTGGCTCCATATTCGGTGTGGTTGAATATTTTAGATTTCGCACAAAGTATTGATATGAAAGTTACCAATGTTTAAAGTAACAACTGCGTGCGTGGTTTTGTGGTTACACCGGTTTCGGGTACATATGCAGAATATTATCATTATTTTTTTAATACTACATGACAAATGAATTAGAGTAATAACAACAGAACAGTTTGTTTACGCTTAACTTGATATAAGGTATATAAAATGATAACCTTTATTTTCATTACAATCCCATTGTGTAGTAGACAAGTTTCATAAAACAACGATCAGTCATTAATCTTCAGCCTTCCCGCTGCGCTAACCCAATATCATGGAGCTTTGATAATAGTTAGTTATAGTAATAGATCTATACTAATATAAGAATGAGGTTAAGTTACTGAGATATTTTTTTTTTTGATTTAGAGGGTCTATTCTCGATTACTACTGAATAGATTGTTTAAAAAAGCTAAATAATTATAAGAGGTATATAATGCCCTATATGCGAGGTGCCAGATCTTTGTGTTCGAGCAATGTTTGTATGATAAAATAGTTTATATATGCTTACAGTATTTGCTACTTATTTTCAGCGAACCAAAAAGCTCTAAGAGCGAAGCTACATTGGCGTTGCATTGCGTCGGTGTTGCTAAGTCGGATGCAGCACCGTCGTTTCAAACACAAATCGGAACGGCATGCTACACTGTGCGATTCGTTGTGTTGGGGATTCATAACGCTCGTGAAACGAATGTGAGTGGTATGGACCGATGCAACGTATCGCCAATGGGATTTGGCTCTAACCTGGGCTGAACTCTACACACACACATGGATCGTGGGTGCTTATGAAACAACTTGATAAAATCAAATAAAATGCTAGAGAAGTTAAAATAGACCTAATTAAAAAGTTTCTTTAAATCCTGGAAAGCGTCAAAAGCTTTTACAAATCTAAAACTCTCTCTAAAGCTCTGAATAACCCACACGAGTTCCGCTAATTTTATTAATTATTTATCCCTGAAGTTTCATTCGCACTCAACATAAATTTGTTGTTATTTATGTTTGCGCCGACGTGACTAGACAAACAAACGCAAAGTTAAAAGGGTCTTGTTAATGTCCTTACACCAAAAAGGGTTCTTTCTCTGTCGCATGAATAGCCCAATATTCCTCTACTAAAAAACCTTTTACCATGTGTAAAAATCATTGGTCTTTTTTTTTCGTGTACATTTAATATTAATGTTTAGGTGGCAAAATATTTCGGGCATAATACTATGCACGTATACACGTGGGCTTAATTCGAGGCATTCATTACGTTCTCTCGTGTGTCGAAAAAGCGCCACCTGTGTCCTTGTGAAACGATGGGAGACTTTTTTTTCTTGTCGTGTTTGCTATCGACTTAGCAACAGCGGCACCTCTTAAAATCCTGTAACTCCTGTATTTGCATAAGTTATTTGCGAAGGCGCGCTCGGCATATTGCTACGAATATTTAATGTTAGATGCTCCGCCCGAAAATATTTCTTTGAAACATCCGCAACACTATTCAGTCAACTACGCTCGCTGAATAAAAATTTTAGCCGAGAATGCGTGTAACGTTTGGAAGTAACGAGATGCTTTTAACGGAATCACTCTATCGCATGTTCTATAAACATTAGTGGGATATTATTAATAGTGGTGTTCAGTAATACAAATTGTCTGTTCGTAACTAAAAGCCTTTGAAATTCATCCTTCGATGCGTTTACATTTATGGACTAATGTAATTGTTTATTAATTCAATTGTTGTAGTTTAACTATCAATGTTAATAGGTTTTAATGTTACTATTATATTGGCAATCCAAATGTATCAAATATCGTACATTGAACCCGGTGTAAGGTTAAAGCAATTTTATTGATTGTTTATATACAAACATTCACCCTTACAAGTTCAGAGCTCACAGCTATAGACAGTTGCTACCCTCCGCTAAATTCAAGGTACGACGTTTTACGTTTTACGTTCTAAGATAGGGACATTCTTGCATATCAAATTCAAATATTCAAAAACATTCGAGAAAAAACTCCTTAACTTGTCTATCCAAATAAAATACCCCAACAGGATCTCAACTCTACAAACCCTTCACAAGCAAATGGGTTCTTACGTCAAATGAAATTGAATTCGCGCAAAGTGGCCCAACTAATGTACCCATTGTACCGTCGCGGACATATATCATCTTGCCAGTACCTGAGTTCTCTGGCGGATTTGAATAGATACCCCATATCATTGCGTCGTGAATTGTTCATAAATCTCCCGATGCTTTTGTTTAGCCGACGCCGACGTTGGCTGAATACTGCCGAATATCCTCGGAGTTTGCGAGTAGTTAGGGAAGGTTCCCAACATTTTAGGCTTGGATCTACTGGCTCGCAATATGAGACCAAAAATGTAGGGTACTACCAACTCGTATTATTGTTATGGCGCAACAATGTCATACAAGTAAATCACTTGCATTTTTTCTGTTAAAGAGATGCCAACAAACCAGCAGAGCCAGTCGTTACATATGAGAAACCAGCATTTTAATATGCAAATACTACACTTAACAAAACTTTTCATTAATTGACTATTGAAGTAGACACGCATTTTAAAAGGTTTCAATTTGACCAAACAATGAAGTAGCGTTTCCAAAAACTATTAAACTGACCATTTATCTTAACAATTTAATTGTAGTTACGAAATTACTAAAAACGATCAATTTATAAAAAATGACAGCCTTATAGTTAGGGCTGAATACGAAACAACATTTGTTAACCGAAGAAAAGATCTAAGTATCACTCTTTATTTATCTACATTTATGCTTCAGATTGAGGCGTTAGAAAACTTAAGGACTGTTTCACAATGTCTAAATAAGTTCTGATTAGCGTTATCTCATCATATTTAGATTTTTCGCTGGTTAGGCCCTTTTAGAAAAACTCGGGATCTTTTACAAGGGTGGCAATTGCCAACAGAAAAAGAGGGCTACTAACAACTTTGCTGCCAACTTGCCGTTGACATATCAACACGTCAATACATCGTCGACATGTCAGCGTCAGAATTTTCAGCAGTGATATGTCGAAGGCTGCGTCGACTTGCCAGCGGCAGCGTAGACGGCTGTCATCGACGCCAAAACACCGTCTACAGCCGTCGTCAAGTGCTCCTCGTGTGTCAAAGCACTTAGCAACTAGCTATAGCTATTGATCACGGATAATGAAACCGCGTATGTTTGCTCTCGTCGTGTACTCGGGCCTGTTTATTATGTAAACATCATTAGTTGTAAGCATTTCTCATAATGGTTACCTCCAAATAAACAAATACTGTTACATGAGAGTAGCGGGTAGCTTTTCAATACATGCGTGTCAATATTTTCCATATAGTTCGCATTAGCGTACTAGTACTTTTAACTGAATAATAATAAATGTTCTTCATTGCTCTAGTTAGGACAAAAAAACAAACACATTAAAAACAGACAAATAAAATAATGGTATTATAAATGCTGCATCACTGGCGGCGGAGTGTTACTTTGAATATTTTGTCTTTTTAAGGAGATACAAATTACATAGTAAAGTCGATTCATTTACAAAATTAAATCTTTCAGAAATCATAATTACTACACTTTTACCCAAAAACTTACTGTTACGTTTAGTTTGCATACGAGTTACATGCTCAAAATATAAAGGGCCTGACGTCTATTTATGTACACAGTTCATTTGCATTGCCCTTTGCAGAAGTTACATCACCTATCTATCTCCACATACCCTTAACGAAAATCGGAAACACGCTTAAACTCGTCCTTTTTCGTAACAGATCCAAAAGTGGAGGTATCTAAATTAATTTGGCGCACGCCTGAGCCGAGGCGTCAGACCTCGCCCGACTTCTATACAACTCCTAATTTATGAAAGCTGCAAGACGGATGAAGTTAGTATAAAATTATTATCATAATTTCTCACCAAAAACTTCCGAGTGAGTTTGCGTCATGAATATGCAAAGGGAAAGTTCACCGCGAGCCAAGTTTTTATGAGGCCTGTCAGAATTCTTGTACTATTGTTGTAATTTACATTTCTACTCCACAATTCTTAAATGTTTCCTTACCGTTTAGCGGCTAATGCGTATACTTGGGTTATTATTCATAAACGCTTATTAAACGGCTAAGCTGTTTCTGGTGTTACGCTGAATTTGAATTTTTGAATTCATTTGCATGTCGAAACAAGAAGCAAAGTTTGTAATTTTGCTAAAATTGTTTAGAAGCGAAACGATGTAGCAAATTTTTTCATGAATATTAAAGAGAATGAACACATGACCCACACACAAACTTTGTTATCTATACTGTGTAAATCTAATTTTATATTCCATACGAGCATCTAACATTTTTGATTGACACCGAAAAATAAACTGCAAAATGTTGTGTCCAAGCTCAATTTTGTCCATATTTCGAATCCGTTGCAAAAAAATACTGTGTTGTCCATGCAATTTATTTTTGGTACCTATATTTGTAAGCAATTTTCATGGTTTACGCTGCTATCCTTTAATAGGTTTGCTAGGTTCACATTTCAGTAAAAGCTTTAACACATATATTTTGGCTGAAAACACGGCGACCCGCTTCAAGTCTTTTCACTGCTTTCTGTCTCGTGAAAGAAAGCCATAAAGTCTAGTTCTCTATGGCACCTTCAGATGAGAAACAAAAAGTGGTAATTTCGAGAGTGCTGAAATATGAGGCGCTTGCGGAATAAGTATTTATAATGTGGCAATTTTAGTTTGTTGTTTTACGTGGTGATTATATTAATTTCTTTCTTGGTAAGGTCAGCTTGACAGAGCAACAACCTAATCCTTAAAAACACTCAACAAACTTTAAATAATGTTTGCATTAATTTAAATATATACCCTTTTAATTAATTAAATAATTATCCTTTCCCTTTCATCGAAATTTATAAACCATTGATACCCATATGTAAAAATAGATGCTGCTAAAAAAGTGGATATTTTGCCATCACGCCTGGAGGCGATGAAAAGTGCAGGTAAAAATATGCAGAAAATTCCACCGACGAGCTCTGTGTAAGCTGACGGATTTATTTAACAGAAAATTAATTTTTGGGTGTAAATATTTATGAATGCTTTCAAATATATTTTACTCTACACATTTAAATAAAGACAAAATACATAGTTGTCACCAAGTCTAGTTGCAATTGTGAAGACTACATATTTTTTTATTTATGACTATCAAACCAAAAAAATATAGGAGAAAGGTTTCACAATTACTTTAAAACTACTCCAACATTATTTAAAAAAACAGTTGAAAAACCTAACAAAAATAATTTCACGCCAAAACGCAAGAATCCAATCGCCGCGAAAGCAAGGCAATGCACTACGTGACACGGAAAACACGTCACAAAGAAGTGAAATTGAGAGGTTCGTAGTACCAGCCCACATGCACTGTGGATTCCCGACGGTGTCACTGACAGGCCGGGAGTAATGCGACGGATACTTTTACTCTTTGATCTATAGCGGCACTCGTGCTCAGAAATGCCCTTACGGTCTACGCTAGGGGTTGCTAGCTTTGAGGTTTCTCCATTTATTTAGGGAAGACCGTGGGACTTGGTTTCTTAGTTACTAAGTGTCAGGAATGTTAAAATCTCTCGTCGTTTTCAAAATATTCGATTGGGAATGCCAAAAAAATAGATATTTTCTTGTTTGGTCTCCTATACGCCGTTAGTAAGTACGCATTCGCATGCGGCAGCAATGGGGCTAAACGATTCCGATAAGGATGCAACTATGATATCTACCTATGTAAGAGCGAGATATAGCGTATGCCAATGTCACATGCCGCATTCGAATGTGAACTGTGTCACATGCGAATGCGATGGTGGATTAATGGCGTGAACGCCATCGGCCGCATACAACGTCACGCCGTACGCCACGTCACAATGCTCATACATTCCATGTAAATCTGAATCAATTAAATATTTTTTTCTTATTCAGGTATTTTTTGCTGCGCAGTTTGATTAATCTTTCTCCGCCTTTTTCTAGTTTGGGGATAATTATTAGGAGAACTGGCAACACTTTATCTATATGTACTAGTCAACAGCCATTCGCAGGGGATTCTGAGTAGAGCACTCGAGTTTTTGGAGCGGATCTAATATATTCGCACATCTACAATTCTGTGTGTTATATTGATCCAGAATAGTGTTTTCTGGTATTTGTCTAAGTACAAACTTAATTCAACCCACTGTGAACAACTATGGCGCATATAAAAAAAAGAGAACAGAAGCACACAATTATATAACTTAGTTTATTACAAACTTTTTGTACAGTTCACAGTTCAAAATTGAATTAACTATTATTCAATTTCATAGATAACAAAATCTTAATCACCATCAATCACTTTTAGCCGGAATTTTATACGTATCAATAGGATAATAATATTTCCGGATTAACCAACCACTCTCCACTAGAAATAAAACGGTATCGATCTCGGTAGAATACCAATTCTATAGAGTGCCCGTCTATTGTATTGCAAAGATGTGTCGCGCTGAATACAAATCTAGAGGCAACCAAATTTCGCTTTATCCACCTATTTTAAGTGAAAACCCAACAGAACATTCGAAGCTTGCTCCGTACAAGGTACATTATGTACAGTTTCAAAGATACTAAGGGCCTGTTAACCAATGCCAAATCCTTATTTGTACTTACCAACTTACCAACGAATAATTTAAAAAAAATATATATATAAGTCATTAATTTGGCACACAGATCCATTTAGGGGGCACTTAAACATTTGGCCCAATATAAACTCTATTGTACCAATTCAAGTATAGATATTATGGAACGTAATTTGTTATAAATAACCCAAATGGGAACTAATTTAGGCATACTATATAATACGATACTTTAGTATCGTCTCGAATGATAATTATTGATATCACAATAAATATTTACTCATCATTAAGAAAAATAAAGTAGTTAACTTGCATTCATGAGCTATAATAAAGAAAAGAAACGTTCAGAAATATGTTTTATGGCTAATAACATAAATAAGCTGCAATATACTTTTTCCAGAAACAAAACACAATCTAACGTTGTGGGTAAACTGTAACTACTCGTACATAGTTCATTTGTTCAATCAGCAGAATTCTCTTTCATTACTTTAATAGAGCTATTAACTTAAACACGGAGGGTGAGGGAACGAACCAGTGGCACGCCAATAACCGAGATGCCTTAATAATGGCAAACACTGAAGCAATACTTGGTTATGAATTATTTATATTACCGCCTCGGAGCAATGAACCCAGTCACCCAAGAATTAAAACTTAGCTCCCAACAATGTATTTTTAAGTTCGAGCACTCGTATGCATATACGGTTTGCTTTTGAAGATGTTGAATAATACAAGAGCTTGACGAGGGAAACGCGCATTTTCCAATATGATGATAAGAAATGGAAAGTAAGCATTGTACAAAGTATTACATGAACGTGGCCACAAAAAAGACTTTTAGGTGTACAAAATTCAAAAATCTTAATGCGAGGAAAGTTAACATAAACATACACAATATTAAGAATGAAACCTCCTACATATAATACTATATTAAGAGACTCATACGTCAATTGGTTGTTGAGCAATTAAATATCAAAGTCATCACACAAGTCGATTTTATTGTTTACCTGTATTTTCAGAGCGTTTTACGCGCGCAATTAATTGAATCGTGTGTGAAAACCATTTTGATTTGGAACAAAACAAAAATGGTGCTTATAGTCGAAGGTATTAACAATTATTTGAAGTGGTTTTACTTAGGTTTGTGTGATTTTAATAGACCGAAAAAAAATCGAATAAGAAGCGTGAAGATTTTGACCGGATTTTTGAACTTTGAAGTAACATATGTTTCAAGAAACAATTAGGCACAAGGGCTTATTATAATAGCTGAATAGTATTGACCTTTGGCTTTTAGGAAATGCCATTTTCTTCACTACCTATCACCCCCTGTAGAACAAACTCATACGATTTTTCAGGCAGGGACGCAGAAATAAAAAAATGAGATTTAGCTAAAGTGTTGGAATTAATCTCTCTGATCAATTTTTTTACAAGCAGGTCGAATGGTATTATTCTAACAATATATTAAAGAAGCCATTCCAGTGGAAAATATGACAAATAGTCATATGAACAGTGTTTTCAACGTAATACACACATTTTGCTCTTTAGCCTTAAGATTCTGAATAGTGTAAGGCTACTGGTAAGGTAGGACGTTATGAAATTGTATAAAAAATATCAGGATCGACTTTTGAAATGCAAAACTTTCACTAGAAACAACAATGAGGTGCCAATTCCTCCACAACTAAGACCTAGGGGCCGACCCGCAAATCGTTTCCCGAGCTGTGTAGTAAAACAAAACCTAGGGGGTTAAATGACGATGTTGGCTCGACAAAACTCTACTCATTATGCCGAACCTCAGTTCTAAGCCTCCTAGAGATAAATAACCATTTACTACTAAATTATATACCATAA
Organism: Pyrausta aurata; assembly: GCA_963584085.1. Lineage (NCBI taxonomy): Eukaryota > Metazoa > Arthropoda > Insecta > Lepidoptera > Crambidae > Pyrausta > Pyrausta aurata. Next base: position 8,917,038 of record OY757258.1, on the reverse strand, counting down.
TAGAAGAAGATATAAAATTGCTTAAATGTTTGATTAAATTTCTTCTAAATCCAAATCAAATGACTGTTTCCAGCATCTAAAAACAGCATGAAAGCGATCGCTCATAGATATCAAGAGTGTCTGAGTTATTCTAATTGACTTATGTAATTGTTTCGAGCAAAAAAGTCATTCGTCTTTTTTGAAAGGTAGAATAATGCATCAAGTTTATTTTAACAATAAGTCATGGGCTGGTATCACATTATTATGTCACTTTACATATACAAAATAAGTTAATATTGTATTATATAAATGAATATGCACTAGAAAAATAAAAAACCTTAAAAATATTTTTCTACACCTAAAACTCGAAAATTGATCACTGTGCGTCGGCTTATGTAAAACTTTTTGCCTTTTTTTCGCAGGTGGGTATGTAAATCAATTAATGTAAAAGACATTGATCTCAATCTATGAAATTTGATGGTAACAAAGAAATGAAAATGATGTGAATGAGATCAATTTATTGCGAAAGTGTTTTCGTGCTGCAATTTTCGTAATACAGCCCAAGAAATAATTTCACCTACGCATTACCGAAGCAGAACACTGTTTCAAAGTTGAAACGAGCTCCAACTTTTATATTTAGTTATGTAATTCAATATTGAAACGGGTAACAGAGTGTCCGTACACTTTTTATTTAGGAGAACGGAGCGGGCAATTTTTGACTATACCCAAAAGATTTAAAGTCGAGTCTGGCATAAAAAATTCACCCAACCGGATTTCACTTTGCTGAGTGGCGCCGCCACGTTTTTTCGAACCCCTTAATTCAACTTTTGCAAGTTTTTCATTGAGGTCATTAAAAGTGGATGACTCTGGCAATCTAACTCGGCATTCTAATTAAACAAATTGTAAGGCATGCCGAGAAAATACGTGGCACATAAAGGCAACCGCTACTTTCTCTGAAAGTTTTTAACGCTGATGAGTTGTAGCTCCAGGCCGCAATTTAAACTTTGAATTAATTATGAATTCCTTGACTAAAGATGCACGAATTCGCTCCTGTGACGTGTAATTTCAGAATTTTCCCAGGGCGTAAGCATATGAAATAAACATTTGCATTGCGCCATGCCGAATTTAACTTACTACAGCAAAACTTTGGTTAGACAGAGCTCAAAGGAAAATTTGAATAATTTTGGGCTATCATTTATTTCGAACTTTCTGCTTTTGCATATTGTTTATTTCTAAAAAACACAAGGCATTATTTAAAACAGATGTATCTTCATCAAAGAAAAGTTAAATAAGAATACGTCAAAAAGGTTTGGTTATTTTAATTCGTTTTCAGTTATTTGCTAAAGAAAATGTTGTGTTTTATCATAACGTTACATTAAAATGTAAATATAGTACAAAGTCGTTTTTGCTTTGATGTGGAACGAGGTAAGAAATACAAACACGACCGCATTATTATCTAGGGAAATGAATGAGCGTTGGTTTATGTCCCAAAGGTATAAAAATAGCCGCTTGTTTACGTCGCTGTATAAGCTTTTGAGAGGTCGGCACGACAGTCAAATCTGTCGCTGTGGACAATTTAAGGAAATATTTAAAAAACACTTTTAAAGGCTTAGGAAAAATATTTCATCATTTTAAAAATATCGCTCCGAAAACACAATTGTACCTCTATACATCGTGTGACCACGATGACGTGTGTAATAGGAGCAAAAGTTTTAATCAATGATTCTACAGAGTTTACTTAGTTACTTGGACCTGGGGGCGTATTGCGATCCAACTTAATCCGTTCAATTCCGAGGCAGATCAATTCCGACTCAGTGTAAACGAATATTATCAATATAATAATATTCTAATAATACTACAATGGTATGAATATTAATATTTATATTGTTATATTATAGTAATATTATTAATATAATGTGAAATTGCAATAAGAATTGCTAATTTGACAGTAAATCAGAGCGTTTTAACTGTCAAAACTGCATCGCAATACGCCCCCTGGACATAATGCTCTAAAATGCTTTAACTTAATAGAGGTAGAGATATAGTATTCCAGACTTATAATCGCTAAACAATGTATATCAAAATCGATAACGCGTTGTAGTAAATGAAAATGACTAGACTCATTTGGATTTAATACATTGCTGGTTCGATTTATTTTGTTTGAAAATAACCAATTTTTTTTCATTATAATAAACAATATAGGGTATGACTTTTTATGTAGGAATTAATCAGAGTTACTACGTAGGCAAACTAGTAATGTGATGAATAGGCATTTTTTTTTTCAATAACATTGTTTCGATAGAAACATTTATAAACCAACGCCTTCTTTGCTATGAAGACCAACACATATTTTATACTCTAGAAAATATGAGATGACACTGTAGGTAGCATCAATGACACGGCGTGACTTTATTAAAAATCCCCTCCTGTTATAAGATGAAAAATGTTCTATCCTGTAACTGAATGCCGCCTAAAATGAAAACAAACCGTCTCGTTATTTACAAACAAAAGAGGTTTTAAGGTAAATTGAAAAGAATTACACACTTAGAGCGAAGCGAGACTTTATTAACTGATTAATTCAGTCTGTGAGGACATATTTTCGCAATTTTGTTTTCACTGAGATGGCTGAGGAGGTTGTCCGTGAAGTATCCGCTTTGTGCTTATTGAGTTTGTATGTTTACTACCTTTTCTATAAAAGGCATTACATATTTATATATTAGAGTAATCCATTGTGGTAATTTCTGATAATATAGATTGTTATAAAACCAATTGTGATATTTGTGGGAGAAACTAGACAGTGTCTTTTAATGTACGTAATCTATTTAGACCCAATACCTGACAAAAACAGCAGTCGGATACTTTTCGGACCAGTTCCATGTTACAGACCCATAAATTTAAAGGCAATGGCGTCGACCTGCTGTGAGTTTTATTGTGATTTATGCCCCGATTATCGAACAAACGACTAAAACCGGAAACCGTTCAGTGAATGTCATTAGTTTAAACAGATAGGCATGCAATTGAACGCAAAATCTGTTATTTTGGCACGCAATTTAGTTCAGACAATGACTAACAACTCATTGCAGAGCTTTACATTTCGGTAGCAGTCGGTAGCTGATAGTTATTGCGTAAAAAATTACACAGTCAAAATAGTAGCTTGTTATACAAGGGGAGAAAGCGACCCATTTCACTCGAGATGTTTCTCCAATATTTAAAAAACACTTTTAATAATTCGAGAGTGAAATGGGTGATTTCACCCAAGTTAAACATACTATTTTTCATTTCGACTGTGAGGAAAACATTAAAATTACAAAAGTGGTTGTAGGTGTCTTGGTGAGGTATTATGTAGTTCAGCGAGAAAGGAAAACTCAAGTTTTGAACAAAATATGACAGTTGATTTACAGTACTAACATCATCTAACACGATTAGAAAGAATAACGTCACGAAAACATGAAAACAGAGTACAAAAAAGCAGAAAATATCAAATAATTAAAATCTTTGTAAAGAATATCGATCGATTTTTTTCCACAGATAATAACAGAATCCAAAAATAATTTCTTTTTTTTATAAAAGTTTTAACGGCCTCGGACGAAATGACACTGACAATATAAAATTAAAAAAAAACATCTTGGCATTATGGCGGGCAGCCAAATATTTTAATTAATAATTGAATTAAAATTAGAAATTTTATATTTCTTTATCAACGATTATACATAATACCTACACAATAAGATTTTCAATTTATAACTAAGCTAAAATGTTTGTTATTTTAATAACATGATGTGACTCAATTATCTTTGGTCCAAGCTTTGACTGCAGGCCTTGACTCTATGCCATGTCAATTAAAACTAAATTACTTTCCACCCTAGGGATGGATAAGCTATTTTCCATCCGGCTATCTACACAGGAAAGTTCTATTTTCCGAACAGGAGAGATGAAAAGTATCTATATCTAAAAAAGTTTCATACCTGGCTGTATAGTACGTACACTTATCATCAGATAGAAGCTCGATCTCGTATATAAAAAAACATGTTTCTATGAAAGCAATATAGAGAATTTTAGGATATTTCAGTTGTATGAAAAAAGATAAACATGAGGGCAGGAATTTCAAGCTTATAAAGCCACATACGCTACGGATTTTTGAAAGCTTATCAAGCTTTTCCAGAGAGGCACGTATTTGACGTATTGAAAAAACGCAGTCACCTGTTTCCGCTTTATATTTCCCACATAAAATCTATATTGGACGCGGCGCCATCAAAAATCGCGTATGGCATCTGGAATGACCGACAGCATTTATCAATTTCACCTAACCTGTTTCATTTTGAACGAATTACTGCGATAAAAGCGTTTCTGTGGTGAAAATTATTCACGGGAACAAAAGAGGCTTCTCGGGCAGGTGTCTAAAATTCGGAATTCATTGCGTCGTAAACAAAAGGACCATTTTTAAAGCCTCACCGTGTGCGCGCTTTTTCGCTCATATTTCACCTTCGAGTTCCATTGCAGATTTGTAATTCGTCGGCCTCGGTTCGGTAGGGTTTAATATTGGACTGTTATATATTGTTGGTAATAAAGGTATTTGATGTGGCGAAGGCAAAATATCTTCCTCTTATTTGACTTTTGTTTGAGCATTCTATTCTGTGAATACCAATGCAATTTTAGGAATCGGAGGTTTCATATTTTGTAGACGAATAAACCTAGAGGTGTATTCTAGCTTTCTGAAACTACACATATGTGTTAGCTTCTTATTTGAAAAATTAAAAATGTCAGCGCGCACGTACTACATAGAATATATATTGTGATAATTTTATTATTCCCGCTTGTGACTGTGTTCAAAAACGGATTCAATCAAAACAATGTACATGTATTTCGTACTAGACTCACGTAAAATAACTTTTGTTATAAAGCGAACATGAACGGTATTCGCATCGACATCGCATCAAATCCAAACAAACGGTTCCTAAAAAAGCCGTTATAAAACCTCGTTATCTACCCCACCCTATAACCGGTGAATTTGCTTCCTTGACATTTTGCTACGCAAACAAACAAATATTGGATACCCATATCACCGCCCTACTTGCCCACTTACAGTTGCGTTGCCTGTCAAACTGTCCAACTTGTAATACAGGGCCTCAATTCTGCTAATTGCGTCGTCACCGAATTGTGCATCAATTGTACAACGAGCGTGCTATTAATACACCTCGCTATTCTGACAGCGGCTGCTGTAGTGACTTAGTTGTGCTACTATAGTCGGTGGTTTTTTGACAACTAATTTGACAGCTCCTTGACATTGACAATCAATTTTTATAATTTCGATCCTATAGTACAGTAATAGCTTTTAAAATTGTTTGTCAAAAAAAAATTACTAAATATTGTATCAAAATTTTTAAAAATTACAAAATATAGTTTTTGTCGAGGTGTATAGATGAGTGTAGGAACTTCAATAAGTTAAAGAATTATTCACATGCACGTAATTGGATGATAGGTACCTATCCTCATTCAAATTCTGCCAAGTGGTAATCATCACCCATCCATCATCATGAAAGTAAAATAAGATAAAGTTCATCACATAAAGATCAAATACAAAAGTTTAATGTGAAATCATAGTAATATATACGTTAATGAAAATAAATAAACCAAATGCAAAATCATTTTATAATTTTATGCCCGTGAACACAGGCAACGAGAGTCACAAAAAAAACATATTGGTGTTATTTTTGTCAAAGTTTGACACTTTTTGGTCTGTCATTCCTATTTTGCACGAATTTACCCCTATTTGAAATCCACAAAATTTTAATAAAATCTCCACATTTTATGAAATACAAACGACTTGCAGGACGCACGCAGTAATCGACGGTAAAGTGCAGCTGAGGTGCCTCACTGTGACTAAGTTTTTAAAGAGAAATACCTACATACCTACTTTGTATGCAGCACTCTAATAAGTTATATCTAAGCCTAGGGTTCGGAGACCAAGAAGATAATTTCAATGTCGATACTTAAAGTGCTAGTACAGTAGCTATATGTAGCTGAATGAACCCATTGTGAATGATGTGTACAGTAAACCGCGACGTGACGTGACCTACTCGTATCGATCCATTTTTATTTATAAAATAAATGTATGCTGATAAAAAGGTGCCAAGATTTATTTATTTAATCAACTATCTCCTAAAGTTAAGTGATCACAATACATGATATGAAATCTAATTACTAAATTTTATTTCAGTTTACAGTGAATTATTTTGTTCCATTTAAAATGTACAGAATAATAGACATCGATTTATTTTATTATTCTTTCTTCTTTTACTATTCTTTTAAATGCTATAATGTTATGCTATGAAGTATGACGAATATTTTTTACGCACAATAGGAACATGTTTTATAAGCTAGAACTTGAAAATTATCAGCACTGTGTTTAGTGTTTCTTGTCAGCATAACAATCTAGCGAGATTTCTTTCTTGACTTGCTTTACGCCTGAAAATTAATTGAATTATTATAAAGAGTTTGACATAATTGTGTCTTATATTCTCCGAAAATAACGCATTCGTCTTCTACTTGGGAGAAACAAATCCTTTTGGAGTCGGAGCATACTGTCGAGCTTACGTAAGTACACCAGCAGTCGTAAATCATGCACCGACTCCAAAAGAATCGGTTTCTGCAAAATAGAAAACAAATTCGTTATTTCAGCTTTGAAGTCAGATTTTTTAAGGGAGTTGAATTAATAATTACTTCATGATTTTCAGTTATTACCCATATCTCAAAAACTACTGAACCGATTTTAAAGTTACAAGTACCCTATGTTAAAATATACCTGACTGAACTAAAAAAGAATCACCTTGCTATGATTTCTCTTTTATAGATATCCTGAGACAAACATATAAACATACATTCACTTACGAAATTTTGCACACTTCTTCGGAAGCCAACAACAAGAAGATCGGGTCTACCTTGTTTCGAAGAATTTTTATTGTCATAATTTTATTTGGCATATCATCAAATAGCATAAACTTCCTTTCGCAGAACATCAATTAGCATTCACTCATTTATCAGACGTTCAAAACGCATAATTGTGTAAGCTAGAATCATCTTTAGGCAGAAATTTAATATTCATAATAGTCTTAAAGCAGAATCATCCTCACGCAGAAAATTCATAGATAGAATCGTCTTGTGGCATACAATTCGTATATATAGTCATTAATAGGCAGAATCATCCTATCGCAGAAAGTTCACAGTCCGAATCGTCTTTTGGCATATTTTTCATATTTAAAATCATTACAAGGCAGAACTATCAAATGGTTTTTATTTCTCTGTGTATCCCAAGTAGTTCTATCTCAGCAACACTAACATACAACATGCATGGCAAATCAAACATGCAGCATTCAAGCAAGCATTCAGCATGCAAGCAAGTATGCAGCATGCAAGCAAGCAAGCAAAGCATGCAGCATGCAAGCAAGCATGCAGCATGCAGGCCAGCATGCAGCAAGCAAGCAAGCAAGCATGCAACATGCATGGTTTCTGTCACGGCTCCGGCGCTGCGGGGCTCCGGCAGTCCCACGCGAGCTTATCGTCGCAGATGGTTTTCGCTCCCCACCGCAGCTTCGGCTTGCTGGCCGGCTTCGCCGGCCAGCCTCAGCCGCGGCGGCGAGCTTTCAAACCACCTGCTCCTCAGCTCGCGGGCTGCCTCGCCCCTCCGCGCCTACGCGATTTTGAATTACACTCTAGGGGTGGGGCAAACAAGACTGCGTGGAGTCGGTTTTGCACCGATTCGTTTCTGTCACTAACTTTTGTACCACAACTTTATTACTTTTTAATTCAATTTTAGGGTTAAATACTATTTAAAAGAAATAGCAATATGCGAAGTGAAATTATTCTAAACGAAATTCTGCTTTCTTCATAGTATGCTTAGTCAAATTATGCCAAATAAACATTATGCTTAGCGAAAGTATGCAAAGTAAAATTTTGCCAAAGGTAATTATGCCTTATAAATTTCTGCTATCTTAAAAGTATGCCATTGTAAATTCGGGAACATAAATATTCGACCAAACAATAATTATGCTAATAGAAAATTCTGCCTGAATAATATTCGACTAAAGAAATTTATGCCAAGTGTGTTATGCCAAGTGACTTTCGGAGCAAAAAGATTCTGCCAGATAGAGGGAACCCCAAGAAGATCAATATACTCATTTTTTTAACGAATTCTAACGATATCATATAGATACAGCTCAAAATGGATTACCTCCTTTTTGAAGTCGGTAAAAATCTAAGAATGTACAACGCGATACCAAAACGGTTGGTTACCTCGTCCTAATCTGATTTTTGGCAGTACTAAATTAAAACGAATGGCCTAGAAGGTCAGATACCCAGAGCTGTTAAAATACGTTTTAAAAAAGTTCAAATCAAAATGACGAAAAAAATATCGAAAATGGTTTAAAAAAATATATTTCTGCGTTGTTGACCCACGACTGCTGCACGTCGCTTTCTATCTCTCTTCCTCTTGCTTATGGCAGCATCTTCTCACTCACTTACTCAGATGAGTTGTTGCTTCGTTGTGGCTCCATAGCACACAGATTGTGCTTCTTCCATTGCCATCTCCCTTTCTCTTGCTTGTGGACCTATCTTCTTACTCGTTTACTGTTTTGAGTTTGACAATGTCATGTCTGTCATTATGTCTGGCAATGTAACTACTGTCACTGAGCATTTATATGTATAATACACAATTTTGTTAAACAATAACTTTATCTGCAAAGTACACGATTATGTGGCAATAAATAGAATTTAATTTGTGAAAAGTCATCACATGAGTACGTTCAATGCATCGATAAGCGCATGAACGCTGTGATCAAGGAGATAATTTGTTTTGGTTCATTGTCAAAGCTTACCTGAAACGATTTGATAATGGATAAACCTATTTATGTAATAAATATCAATTTTACACAATGTATCTAGTCTCCAAATTATTTAAAGTATTAAAAACTATAAAGATTTAGATTTATTTCCAATGAAAACGGTATGAATGGTGAGGTACTTTTCAACGCTTCTTATTAACGTCAAAGATATAAACGTCCTTCATCATCAAATCCTCTTCGTCAGGCGCTCTAGTATTCTGCAACAAATTTATCAATGAGGATATTTATTTATATTTATTAAAGGTACAGGAATCACTGATTATGTAATCTTATTACATGTAGGTACAACTTTGAGAGTAGGTCCACCTACCACTACCACCCGGGGTAGTAGATGAAAAGTAGACTCCCGTGTGAACATAAATTACATTAGAGTTTGCTGTAAACCATAATCATTAAAATATCCGTCCGAAGCTTTCTAAAATGTACTTACGGTGACATACAGACTCAAAGCGATTGCCTACATGCTTCTCAGCCTTTGGAAAGTTCTGTCCGCATCTTCTCGTTAAGCATATTATTTTCCTTTTATTTCCATTAGGTACTTTTCTATCCTGATGTGCCTTATTTAAAGAACAAATTATTGGTTATTTCGTTAAACGATTTATAATTTGATCCAAATATTTTTTAAATATCATATGACAGTAGTTGTTGAATTTATCCCATTCATACAGGAAAGGCAATGGAACAGAGCCATACAGCCTGATCTTCTTACTAATTAATTCCTTTGACCTGCAGGCTTTGGTAGGCTAAGTCTAAGGACCAACGACGCGATCTTACCGCGGCGGTCGCGGGGCCGCATAAAATTGGCGGGCTCGTGAGTTTTATTTAAAATAAAACCGCTGTCCTGCGGCAGCGGTGGGCAAACCGCGCCGTGAGTTCTTAGCACTGAAAGCTATGAGGGAGTGTCTATCTGTGGTCCACATCTTTCAAATGTTTGACTTTTGGAAAAACAATTTTTAGAAACCTCAATACTATTTAAAAACCGGCAAAGTGCGAGTCAGGCCCGCGCACTGACGGTTCCGTGCCACCCTACACTGAATTCTGGGTCCACTTACTTTCACCTAACGACAAAATCACAATATTTTTGACGGAGAACATAACTTTTTTAGGTAGTCGTAGTGTTTGTATAAAAGACAAAGTATGTTTGCGGTTGATGAAAATATACTATATCCCAAAAGCTACTAATTTAACACATTCCGGGACACTATTCCAGACACAATAGATATTTTATTGTTTTCATTCCTGTAGGCGTTCACTGTTTTTTCCAACATTTGTTGATTTGATATTTATTATAATTATTATTTTTTTATTATTTAATATTTTGACACACAACCCGCATCCCGCGCTTTTCTCATTCAAAAATTAACGGCGCACGCCTTCGTGGATGGCTCTATCATTCACCTACAAGTTTCAGATGCTAATACACTGCTCAACAAAGTCTAGGGAACAAGCCAACTATATGACTTTATTTGTAAAATCTTCTTTAAAAAAGTACTGATCTCTTTGAGGTAAATAGGTAGGCTGAATGTTTATCAAACGTTGTTCGAATTTTAAATAAAAAAAAATTAGAATCAAAAGAATTTTCGTAAAAGGCGGGAATCTTTCACTTTGATTGCTGTGTAGTGATACTGTATGAGAATTTTAAAGATAAAAATTTGTTTTATTGTTTTATGATTTTATTGAAAAACAAAATTAACTGTTGTTATTCGTAACTTTTGCGACTACGGCCATTATGTTACGACGTCATTTAACGCGGGAAGAAATGATTCGAGCTGTAGGAATGTTGGAAGCTGGGCTACCCCAACGCGAAGTTGCAGCTGCTCTGAATTCTCACGCGAGCGTTATCTGCAGACTGTGGGCACGTTACAGACTTACTGGCGATGTAGCCGAAAGGCACAGAGGCAGGTATAGGGTTACTACGGAAAGGCAAGACCGTTTTTTGCAAAATGTCGCAAGGAGGCGACCCACCATTACGGCTCGTCAGTTGGTAGAAGACCTCCAGTCGCAGCACCAGGTTGCTATCAGTGACCAGACTGCTCGGAGGAGACTCCATGAAGCTAATCTTCGTGCTCGCAGACCACTAAGAGTGCCCGCGCTGCGTCATGGAAATCGAGGACGTCGATTATTGTGGGCACGTGAACATTTGCAGTGGACCGTAGATCAGTGGGCACATGTACTGTTCTCCGATGAATCTCGCTTCGGATTTCATCCAGATTCAAGAAGAGTGCGTGTTTGGCGGATTCCTGGTCGGCAGAGTCGGCTTCAAAACCCACAGGAGGTGCATCCCTACCAAGGTGTTACAATCATGGTGTGGGCTGGAATCCGCCTGGGTGGACGGACGGATCTCGTTTTGATCAGGGGAAATTTAAATGCAGAGCGATACTGCGAACAGGTAGTCCAATCCGTGGTTATCCCGCACCGACAAAATCTGGGCGCAGATTTTATTTTTATGCAAGATAATGCACGACCACATACTGCGAGTCAGGTGATGGATGTGTTCCGCGAGTACAACATCGAAGTGCTGGAGTGGCCTGCTCAGTCCGCGGACCTCAATCCCATTGAACACGCGTGGGATTTACTAAAGAGAAGGGCTTTTAGAAATCTCCCTCAAAATTTGAACACAGCAGATGAACTTTTTTCACATCTCTCCAGAGAATGGAGTCTTCTTCCACAAGAGACAATCGATAGTCTCATAATCAGTATGCCACGACGATGTCAAGCTGTTGTTAATGCCTTAGGGGGTCCAACTGATTATTAAAAAAGTCCCCGCATATTTGTTCTTAACTGTAATGTTTTAATTTTTAAGAAATTTTATTAAATTAAATTTCTTTGTTTAGTTCTGTAATACACTTTCTTTGTTTTTCATTAAAATTACCTCGTAATTCAAAAACTGAATCCTTTATTTATATACGCAACTAATTAAGCATTAAATTGCGCATCGATTGGTATATAAACTTTAAAACAAAAATATATAAAAATAAAAATATTCCCTAAAAACCTCCTGTTCCCTAGACTTTGTTGAGCAGTGTAGTTTCAGAATAAAGTGGCTGTGACATACGAACGGACGGACAGACAGACAGTCGTATAAAAATATATATAATTTAGAATCTACTAATGAGTTATTAATACCGTTGAACTAACTAACGTTTTATTTATTTCCCTAAAAATAGCGACGTACTCCTTTGGTTATGTTTATTTCGCTTATTGGAATGACTCGCAATGAATCATTAAATTCAGAGATCAAAATTGCAAGTTTTGTAAATAAAACCTTTTTTGCTTTTTAATGGAGGTATGAAGAGTGTTACATGGACTTTGGTTTGTCATTCCTATTTTGTACGAATTTACCCCTAGGTTTTTGAAATGCAACAAAATTAAAATTAAAATCTCTACATTTTATGAAATACAAACAGCTTGCAGGGGACGCACCGACGGCAAAGTGCAGCTGAGTTACCTCACTGAGACTAAGATTTTAAAGATAATTACCTTCATACCTACTTCTAGTATGCTGCACACTAACTTATTTGTAAAATATATCGAAGCCTAGGGTTCGAAGACCAAGAAGATCTTTGTGAATGATGTGTACAGTAAACCGCGACGTGACGTGGCCTACTCGTACCGATCCATTTATAATTATAAAATAAAGTATGCTGATAAAAAGGTGCCAATTTATTTATTCGATCAACTATATCTTTAAGTTAAGAGATCATCACAAAACATAGATATTTCACTTCATTTATATTGAAATCTTATTACTAAATTTTATTTCGTAAAATTTTATCAAATTCTAACGATATCATATACATACAGGTCGAAATCGATCACCTCCTTTTTTTGAAGTCGGTAAAAATCTGAGGGATGTACAACGCGATACCAAAACGGTTGGTTACCTAGTCCTAGTCTGATTTATTGGTAGTACTATATTTTAAACGAATGTCTTACAAGGTCTGATATACCCAGAGCTGTTAAAATAAGCCTTAAAAAGGTACAAATCAAAATGACATGGTATAAAAAAATATATTTCTGCGTTGTTGACCCACGACTGCTGCACGTCACTTTCTATCTCTCTTCCTCTTGCTTATGGCAGCATCTTCTCACTCACTTACTCAGATGAATTGTTGCTTCGTTGTGGCTCCATAGCACACAGATTGTGCTACTCCCATTGCCATCTCCCTTTCTCTTGCTTGTGGACCTATCTTCTTACTCGTTTACTTTTTGAGTTTGACAATGTCATATCTGTCATTATGTCTGGCAATGTATCTACTGTCACTGAGCATATAACTAATACAACATTTTGATAAACAACAACTTTTTCTGCAAAGTACACGATTATAAATATATAATAATAGATTAGAATAGTTAGATACGGGATTGCTACCATGTACCTTAATATTTATGAGCTTCCGATATTTCGGCACTGTTGCAAGCGCCATACGTTAGATAATGCAAATACGTTATTTTGTGAAAAATCATCACATGAGTACCTACGTTCAATGCATCGGAAAGCGCATCAACGCTGTGATCAAGAAGATAATATGTTTTGCTTCATTGACAAAGCTTACCTGAAACGATTTGATATTAGAGAAACCTATTTATGTAATAAATATCAATTTTACACAATGTAACTAGCCTCCAAATTATTTGACATATTGAAAACTATCAAGATTTAGATTTATTTCCAATGAAAACAGTATGAATGCTGAGGTACTTTTCAACGCTTCCTATCAACGTCAAGGATTTATAAACGTTCTTCATCATCAACTCCTCTTCGTCAGGAAATCTAGTATTCTGCAACAAATTTATCAATGAGAAACATACATATAAGAGGAAAATCTCACATCACAATTTGTTAAAAACTTTTCAAAGGTACAGGAATCACTGATCAATCTTTTATTTTAGGGCGCGGGTGAAATCCACGTGTGGTCTTGCTGTTTAGTTGGAATAAGCTTGAAAACATTGAGATAGAAAATTATATCGATTCTTGAAAAACATTTTGAAAATAAATAAATAATTGTGTCATCCAACATCAATCAAAGTCATTATTTTGTCATTAAGACAATAGTAGTAGTTGAGTTTATTCCTTTAAAGGGAAAGGCAATGGAACAGAGCCATACAGCCTGATCTTGGTTTCCATTTTAGGGTCCCGTAGCCGAATGGCAAAAACGGAACCCTTATAGTTTCGTCAAGTTTGTCTGTCTGTCTGTCTGACGCTTAAAATGCCCCCCCCCCCCCCCATCTAACTTTTGAACTAAGAAAGTGAAAATTTTGAAAAAACTATATGATGTAGATCTCAACAAAAACTTGCAACAAAAATTGGTTTGAATGAGATCAAACCAGTAGTTTTTGAGATATAGCACATCTTCAACAACCGCAAACATAACTTTGTTCTTCATACAAACACTATGAAAAACAAAGTTATATTTGCGGTCAACAAAATATTGTAGTATTTTGGGTAAGTGGAAGTAAGAATCCCTAATTCAGTTAAAGTTGGCACGGAACCCTTAGTGCGCGAGTCCGACTTGCACTTGGCCGGTTTTATTTTGAACTGCAGGATGACATTTGGGAATGTCGGTAAAACTAATGAGTTATAAATACCGTTGAAATAACGTTATTTATTTAAGCATGAAAAATATTTACTCAATAATAGAGAGGTACTCCTTTGGTAGTCTTTATTTCGCTTATTCGAATATGAATTATCAAATTTTTAGATCAATGCAATTTTTGTAAATGAAACCTTTTTTGCTATTTAATATAGGTATGGAATCGATTATTATCAATAGTGTAACATGGTACCTTTACTTGGCAACACTGATCCGGACTGACGTGCCCGTGTCACTCAGTGTCACTTTTCAATGATGTGTTACAATAGCACTACTGTAGTCCAACGAATGTCCAAAAGTAGATGCCGAAATACGGGAATTGACCCCCTGGTACTCTATTTATAGTTAAACTCTATAGTCTGTCATACGGAAGCGTGACCTAGAATTTTCTTTAAATATTGAATATGGCAAAGGCACGTCTATGTCAGTGATTACAAGACCAAATAATTTTGATCCTTTGTGAAACATTAGTTGATGTATTCAAAGTGATATATTTTCCGCTAATTAGAGATTTGGTAATGAAATAGATATTCGCGGATACATAACGATCATCGTTATCATCAGGGTGCATTGTATTAAACATAACAATAGTTGGTGAAATTCAATCAACAAAATTTTATAAGTTTATAAATATATTAATAAAATTATGTGCATTGTAATTAATAAATCTTCCAATATGTTATTTTCTCATACCACATTTTTTATATTAAATTCTCATATATTAAAAGAAAATACTCGTTTGTTTGATCCACGCTTTTGTTGGACATACTCTTTCGGGCGATAGAGGCCAATGTCGTGCGACAAAACGAGTTCAGGGACAACAGCCATGCATATTCCATTCATCAAATTGTCTCCGCGGAAGAAAGTAGCAGACTTCGGAGTTATGACCACGATCGCTACGCGTCAGATGTCATTGAAATGTTAGAAGGGCGAAGTGACGAAGGTTTGGTAAGTTGCCGAACATATTTAAATGTGGTGTTACAACAAGTTCATGTAACTGGGATCCACATAATTAGGCGCGAGTATTACGCTAGCTTAGTACTATCTTGGATTGGTAAATTATATTAATCTATGTCGTCACTAATCGTTTGTTCCAGCTCCATTTTAAAAACAGTAGAAGCAATAAAATATGAAGTTACGCGGGATTGCAGTATTCGATTAAATATTTGGATTAAAAGTAAATTTTATGCACTTTTACCATCACATTTCTTATCCAAACGAATTTATCGCATGTTACCGGCTTACCGATAACAGTAACCCTAAAATGGGACGCTAAGATTTTGGCTGAAAAGTCGTGGTTGGTTTATTATAAAGCATTGATGATTATTTTGATTTGGATAAAAGTAAGCAACAGCAAAATTGTAACATTTTTTTAAACGTTTTAAGTCCTGCGAAATGACGTTACATATTTGAATTATTCGTTGGTTAGTGTTTTTGTCAGTGTTGAAACAGATAGTGCGTCAGATTGTAATCGATATGGATAAATTATAGTGCATCAGATGTTTAATAAAATAGCTATTAAATTTACTGGCAGTCTTGGCTTTTATTACTATAAACCATTTGAAGTGGAAAGTTATCGGTAAAAAAATTGATTATTTTCTACCTAATAATAGTCTTACCCCTTAACTCAAACGGTCTTATTAACCTATTTTAGCTATTACACTGTTTTGTCTCATCCTTTCTTGGCGCTGTCATCATTTGACAGAAAGTGACAAAACAGTGTAATAGCTAAAATAGGTTTAAAAGACCGTTTGAGTTATTATGAATATGGGGGTTAGTATTTTTCCCCAACATTTCTAGTGTTAACCAAGTCATTAACGGTCGCGAAATAACCCGTGAGCGATATTTATTCAAAGTTCCGCCGGTCGTCATTTGCGTAATGGCTTAATTGGAAAGTTTCGTTGAGTCAGTCAATTTTCGTAAGAGTGAACACAGGGTTACCACTCTTCTATTTTAACCTCATTATTCTAGCTTTCACGACTCTGAGCTGTAGTTGATGGATTTTCCAGAACTTTTCCACTAATCTCCATCGGTAAATAACGATTATGGTTGTAGTCCGTCTTCTCAGAAAAACCAAACAACGTGCCTAGCGGCCATAAGAGCTATACTGACAGCCTACAATTGTTTACTTTTATACTGATTAATGAAAAATATTGCATTGGTTAAGACAAGTTGATTTATAAAACCACCTGCATGAAAGAAATTTGATACATATTTTTTCATCAAGAACTTGAAGCAAAAATACTTTTTTAATACACATAAAATGGGTTTGCTATTATGTCTCCAGATGATTACCTATTTAATGAGGTATTTTGTATGAACAAAAATTTAACAAATAAGTCCTATCTAATCGAGTTTTCATATATGAGTACATTACACTTTTTTCACATGGCAGCCCTGAAGGAGGCGCGTCAAGCGAGTTCTCGCGTGCCGAACGTTTCACGCCCTCTCAAATGAACTTTGATTTTTGGGTTCAACACTTCAAAGGAGCTAAAATTTTACCTTTAACTTCAATTACGGGAAAATTCTGTTTAATACATCAAAGTTTAGGAAGGTACGAAATTAATTTGATGTTCAGATTGTTATTAGAGATACCCGTAATGTGATATTTTGTCTGAACATTGTGAACGCTTGACAATAGATGTATTTTAATAAATACACATCTTTATTAAGAATATTCACAAAATCCTTTGAGATTTTAATAATATTTACAAAAGGATGAAAATGCAACAAGAAGTTATCTTTCCAATACTCGTTACAGAACCCTCATCACATCAAACCTTTCACACATAATTATCCTTTTCATAAAAACTAAGCTTCAAACTTATGATGCATACTTTCTTAAGTCAACCGAGCAAGGTTGAAAATGGTGTAGAAAAGTTTATGTGACCTCGCGTGCTTAGCTCAGCTGACCGATGATGGCTAGTCGTCTGGGTTTATTTACACCGATGCAGCTTGATAGCGAATAAACGCGAAACGACGTGTTTGTGAACATTTTGCATGACCTTTCAACCGTAGTCGGTACTTACTATGTAATCGACCGTGTGGGTCGTGTATCAGCCAAGTTCCAGCAGCAAGGCAAAACAGCAGTCATGTGCTATTTACACAAATCATTTTAAGATGCTTTCGTCACCACAATAATCAAATATCTTTTTGATCTACACACTTTTGTAATTTGGTAAGTCTCGTAAAACATTTTATTACTGAACCCTTCATTTCACCGTTCACGAGATATTAAGGTCTAAAACTTAGTACAAAATAACAGCATTCAATCAATCAATCAATCAATCAATCATTTATTGTTTAGTTATAGGTATGAAATAGGTACATTTAGCAGATCTTAAGCTTAAATTAATTGAAACACTATAACCTGCCTTCAAGGCGTACAATAACTAGTTTCAATACTAGTTTTTTTTTATAACATTATTTAATAAAACATAGTATTGTTTTCCTTCAGTACAACATATTCATCTTAATTAACATTTATTTGAAATAGCATATTCAAAGTGTAAGTATTTAATAATAACTAATAGGAACAATATATACACATAAATAATTTAACCATTATGTGGTGATTTCATCATCAAAATATTCCTGAAGGGAATAATAACATTTGTTTTTGAGGATTTTAAATAATATTTTTTTGAATCTATTAAAGGTAAGCTCTTTAAGAAAATCGGGAAGGTGATTAAATATTTTAGGTGCCATACAATATACACTATTAGAAAAGAAACTTGTACGAGATAAGTAGTGGGGCAAAACGTCGATTCTATTCTTGGTTTTACGGTGATACTTATTTACTTTATGTTTAAAATGATAATAATAGCGCTTAACAAATAGGCATATTTGAAATATATAAAGGGATGGAAGATTTAGAATATTTAATTTAGCAAATAGCGGTCTGCAGCTGACTCTCTGGTTTACACCATACATAGCTCTAATGCATTTTTTTTGTATACGAAATATGGGTGTTAAACGTATGTTAGCTGCATTGCCCCAATGTATAATACCATACCGGAGGTTGGACGCGACGAAACCATGATATGCCGTCTGTGCTGCTTTTTGAGATATTGTTTTGGTTAGTTTTCTTAGAGGATAAATAAACCTACAGAGCTTACTGCACAGGTAGTTAGCATGATGCTTCCAATTTAGTCCTTTATCTATTATTACACCTAAAAATCGTATTTTATCCACTTCGTCAATGACATGGTTTTTATAATTCAGAGTAATGTTTGGTTTTTGTTGCTGTGGTAAATGAAATTGAACAAATTTAGTTTTATCAAGATTGATTTTTAATTTATTTGCTATCATCCAATTAGCTATGTTCTCAAATGTTTCTTTTATGGTGAGTTCATATGTCGCCATTTCTTTAGCTTTAATAAGTACTGTGGAATCATCTGCATATAAAAATATTTCTTGGTTGACACATAAAGGGAGATCATTTATATAAATAAGAAATAATAACGGCCCAAGAATACTTCATTCAATCTTACTCGTAGCTGAAAAAGAAAAAAATCACAATATCTACGATAAGGATGCACTTTGATCCTCAATTTGTATATTGACTTGGTCAAACAACCACAAACCAGTCTATTCAATGAATTCTAATACAAAAAGCCTCGATAATGAGTCTGCTGGGCACATTTAAAGGCGTCGCGTCGCAAACTCAAGTACTTAATTAATATTGATCCTGACCAAAGTTAGGTAATTAATAGAAACGTGGTCCCCGAAACTTAGATAACCCTTTGAGAAGTTCACGTATTAATCCAAAGAGGAGACAATGAAAACTTCGACGGAACAAAAGTTCCTCGGTTGTCTATGGAGCGCGGAAAGTTACAATCTCTGGTGCACTAAGCAGGGTTATTTTTTGCACTTTTTTTAAGGTACACAGACTTAGTGTCAGGGAAAATTTAAATGAACGCTCTAGTTCACTTCTTACACTAAAACTGAATTTTGTTACCGCTAAAAGGTATGAGAATTTAGTTCGTTCCAGGACAGTATCTCTAGTAAAGTGCGATATTATTCGGCACTTAGGGAAAATAATTTCTTTGAATTTAAATGTGTCTACGTACCTTTCAACCTACACTTGATCACGGTCTGATCCAGATGGAATCAGAGGAGACGTAGTGATATCATATGGTTGAGCGAGTTTGACCTGGATAAACCTATTTCCTCATGAGGGTTTATTAGGATGACTGCAAGGTACTTGCATTTATGACTGCGGTGATACACCTAGAGAGAATTTACGGGACACTATTTTATACACTGACGGTTGTTCATCAAATGCAAGGAAATTTTAAATTAAACGATTTAAGTTGGCAACTCTGAACATACTGGTAAGACGTTTATCGAATCTAAGCAAAGATTGAAGTAAATTGGAAACCAATTTACCTATAGCATTTTTAAAATCTAAATTGGTGAAAAAATAACCTTTACTATTTGTTATGAACATTTCAAAGATAGAAAAAAAATAAGAAAGAAGAAACGAAAAGTTTAATCTAGGAATCAAAACCTACGAGTCAGCAAATCTATCTTTCGAGTCACAAAACTATAGAGGCGACATTTATAAGCTGAGATAGAGAAAAAATACTCGCCTACCGCAATAAAAGCAGCACATAAGAATTCAGACTCTTGGCTCGCGTCGTGACAACATAAGCATAACTTAAGCACTGGCATTGTTCACCGCACCATCAAAACCAGTGTGTCAAACTATGAAATCCCAGGCGCCTAGTTTAACGAAGCGTTGTGGAACTTTTTGGACTTTGTACACGTAAACAACTGTGTCGATCTACCGGGGTAAACTACACCTTAACAGTTTGTGATATGATACGCTTTTGCTGGAACGAACCGGTGATTACATCCGCCCCTTAGTGGGTGCTGAACGTACTTTTTGGACGTCCTCGTTAGATGGTACGTCTTCAATTACTTCTCCAGCTTTTATTTAATACTAAGGGTGCTTGTTATTTATTTAGTTTTTCAATTATGATTAAAAGAGTTAATATAACACAGCTGAAATTATAAAAAAGTACAAATTATTATAAGAGTAAGTATTTACCATTGCGAGTTATTTGTCATTATTAAAGGCTCCCCTAATATTTTAAAAATTGAATACGTAGGTTCTTCAAATTGCAAAACATTCTAAACTTAACAAAAAATAACACGGATATTCAAATAAAGATTAAGAGAACTTCAGAATCTTCTTAATTTAAGACGAAATGAGCACGCCGCCCGCCCTTAAAATTATATGAATATTTTTTATTAGCAACATCAAAAAGTTAATAACTGCGGATTAATTAAAAGTACACCAATTAAAAACACATGGACCCGCAATGTTGATATTCCATAAAATCAACAAAAATATTGCGAAACTTTCTAGGTACTGCTCGAGACGATTTTTTTACATCAGTTTTTTTTTACAGTTTGCTCTTGAAAACAGGTTTAGACTAGCGCCTTAGGTCCAATTTCTTCATCAATAGTAATAGTAAAGTTACGTTACCAGCCGTTGAATATTTACGATTGTGGGTGTTTTGAAGAAAAATACATTAAAATAGCCATTCTGACATTTGGTGGTATCTTTTCTTCGTTCGTTGTAAGTTTAGAAAATTAAGAACATTTTAACATCATTTATTGAACCACATTTTAAACTTAACATGATGCTCATGTAAAATTATTGAGGTTCCTTTCATTTCGTCAATTTATTAGTATTCTGGAGCAAAATTGTTCACTATATTGCCAAGTTAAGGCCCATTTACATCAGACGAGCGAATGCTTATTCTATCCCTACTTCATTAAATTCTTCTTATGTAAACAGACTCAGAGCATTCGTTCGTTGTTTTATCAATCTAATAAAGCTTCCGCTTACAATAAAAGATTGAGAAGAATGTTTTTGTTCTAGCTCTAGTTCTTTGTTCGTTTAGTCTAAACCCACCTTTAGAGATATTTAGTTAAACTAGACATTTCCAATCTAAGTAGATCTCTCACCTAAAAGCACTCTCCGTACAAACAAATCTCAGCAAACTCTGGTTTTATGTATCTTGGGATGGCGCGTCATATCATACGTAGGCATTATTATCAGTTTGGCATTATTAGAAATTCCTATTACTAACTTCATCCCGTTATTACGATTGCAATATTGCATTCTAATCAAATAGGTATGAAATTGCCTGGGACACAGTTTGACTTTGACATGCAATATGACAGTGTCCAATCCAAATAAAAGAATGTTTTCCTGTCTATCTTCATCCCATTAGACACACACACACACCACAGGAACCTCTATCTTTTATCATAATCAGTGTGTGTTTTTTTTTCTTCAATTACTAACACTACAGGTACACCACCTCTATCTTTTATACAGAATCAGTATGTTTTTTTATAATTTCCTACTAGTACTTTATTAATACCAAGAAAGTTTGGATTAATATTAAAGGTGAAATTTTATCATACACGTTTTTTTCTGCTTCCCATAAAAATGCGTGGGTATGTGTGTGTCTGTTTCAATGTTTTGATAATTTAGAGGCTAAAATTAGTTAAATGAAAATTCATGAATTCTTGTTTTCCTTAAATTAATTGATAGAGTTCCAATATTTCATATCGTTCACAGTTAAAATTACTTTTATCGTTATTGGTCCAATTTAATCGAACATTTATTTTATTTCCCATCGATATTAAGTTGCCTCGATTCACGTACTTCAAAGTGATGAGCATATTTACTTAATATTTAATTTTCCACTTTATTAACCTGTTTATTGGAAAAAAATACTTTTTTGAAATATCAATAGATTTAGGAGTCTGATATTATGAAACAAGCCCTTTTATTTTTCTATAAAATTCTTTATTACTTCGTGAACTTTACGAAGAAAAACATGAAAAGAAAGAAATTATCGAAAAAATATTTGCTTAGATAATATAATAATAAAGTGGTTGAGTCATTACAAAAGTATACTCCATTGTGGCTATTCATTCGTAATGCCGTGAAAATGGTTATGTCGATTTAAAAATCGGATATTTTCTCGTACTTCTAATACTTATACAAAAAAAAATTTAATTTTGCTTTAAATTAGAGGATAGTTTGGCATTGGTATAAAAAATGTATGTCCATTCATTATCCATTCGCTCATAACTTGTGTAACAATGTTAATTAAGCATATTATACAAGTGAACAAACACAGTTCATAAGTTGTTTAAGTACTTGTGGTATTCCCTCTACGCCGTAAATTAGCAATACAAAGGAATAATTCATAGAGCTAACTGAGCAGAGAAAATTCACTAGCTGTGTTAGTATTTCATGCATTGGAACCCTTTGTTTCAAAGAGCTATAGAGCACTGCTTGTTAAGATGATGAATAATAATAATAACCAGTCACAAGGTTGAATTTTAAATTTAACAGACAGTTTTTTAATGCATTTTATCACGGAATCGAAAACTTGGTAGAACAGACAATGATCCTAGGTCATCATCATCATTATTATCAGCCAAATAACGCTCACTGCTGAACATAGGCCTCCGCCACGGTTTTCTACAGCGACCGGTTGTGAGTGGTCTGCATCCAGTACCAATGATCCTGTTTACACGGTCGTCTGTCCATCTTGACGGTGGACGTCCTACGCTGCGACTTCGGTCGAAGGGTCTCCAATCTAGAACTTTTCAGTCCCAACGGCTAGTCCTTAGCATTACATTATAGTCTATCAGTGTCAGGTAAATTGACAAGATTTTAACTAGATATTTTTAGTGATAGTAATGATGGTCTCTACTATACTATTTGCAAACTGGACTTAGCAAAATAACACAAAGATATAAAACTAGAGACGGAGAGAAAGCAGTTTATTGTTACCATAGTTTGTTTGTAATTTTGTACTCAAATACAAATCTTGGAAAACTTCCCCCATCTCACGTTTCCGAAGAGCTCATGGAAGTTTTGAGTGAAAAATTACGGCAATAATTTTCGTTGAACTGCGGACGTCTGCCCGCCGTCTTTGTAATTAGATCTTTGGTGAGCTCGAGTTTGTAACATCCGTTTTCTTAATCATTCCGTTCTGTTAGTTTATTAGTTTGGTAATACGCAACTGTATTAGTGAATGGTGCTTGCACTTAATGAAAATCGTCTAGATCGAGTGAACTTGAGAGCGCTAAATGGGCGTCATTCACGTAGAAAATATGAAGAAAAAGCTTTGAACGGCCATCATACTCTGTTTACATTATATTTGGTCTGATTTATGTCTAGTTATTCTGATGGCCCTCGCCTACCTAAATGACAAAGTGGTAGGCCACCAGGACAACCAAACATGTTGAGTGGTACTAAATATAAGCGCATTGGACAATCATCATCATTTGAGAAGCGATAGATTCAATATGATTGTCTAATCTGATCATGGGTGTGATGTATCTTAACTAAATAAGGATTTATTAAACTCTTTTAGGCCAAACATCAAAGAAATAGTAGATTGTTATACAAGGGGAGAAAGCGACCCATTTCACTCGAGATGTTTCTGGCCAATAATTCGAGAGTGAAATGGGTGCTTTTACCCGAGTTAAACATACTATTTTTCATTTCGACTGTGAGGAAAACATTAAATTTACAAAAGTGGTTGTAGATGTCTTGGTGAGGTATTATGTAGTTCAGCGAGAAAGGAAAATTCAAGTTTTGAACAAAATATTATGACAGTTGATTTACAGTACTAACAACATCTAACACGATTAGAAGGAATTTAACGGCACGAATACATGAAAACAGAGTACAAAAAAGCAGAAAATATCAAATAATTAAAATCTTTGTAAAGAATATCAATCGATTTTTTCCACAGATAATAAATAACAGAATCCAAAAATAATTTCTTTTTTTTTTATAAAAGTTTTAACGGCTTTGGACGAATCCTTCCTGAAATGACACTGACAATAAAGATTAAAAAAACATCTTGGCATTATGGCGGGCAGCCAGATATAGACGCCTCCAAAGTGGTAAAATGGGCGTCCCCCCCATCTAACTTTTGAACTAAGGCAGTGAAAATTTTGAAAAAAATATATAATGTAGATCTCGACAAAAACTTTCAACTAAATTTGGTTTCAGCTAAATCGAACTAGTAGTTTTTGAGATATAGCACATTTTTATGAACCGCAAATATAACTTTGTCTTTCATAGAAACACTATAAAAAACAAAACTATATTTAAAAAATGAAGAATATTTATATCAACGATGTATGAAAATAAATTAGCTTCTAATTTATGAATAATACTAATTAAATAGCAAGATCAAAACGTTCCCATGGTGTATTTGCCAAGTTAGTATCATCTGTGCAATAAATCCAACGAAGCTGGCGTACTATGGCAGATTAATGGGCAAAATTTGTTAGAAAAACAGACAAACTTGCTTTATTAGTATCCCTTACTCGGTGTTCATTATTTAAGCCGGAAGTTTGAATTGAATTTTAATTAAGGATTTGGTGACCACTATTTATCTAAGTTCTTAGTTTATTTTACGTTACTCTGCCGTATTCAGTGTGTTCTTACATATTTTTTAATTGTAACCAAATATAATGTAAATCTTTTATCTATACTAATATTATAAAGCTGAAGAGTTTGTTTGTTTGTTTGTTTGTTTGTTTGTTTGTTTGAACGCGCTAATCTCCGAAACTACTGGTTCGAATTGAATAATTCTTTTTGTGTTGGATAGTCCAGTTATCGAGGAAGGCTATAGGCTATATAACATCACGCTACGACCAATAGGAGCAAAGATATAGTGGTAAATGTGTAAAAAACGGGAGAAAGAAGTTACTATTCCACGCGGACGAAGTCGCTGGCAAAAGCTAGTTACTAAATATAAGTAACTATTTTATAGCCGTGGACGCATGTTTTAGAAAAACGCCAAATTTTTTGTAGCTAGTATAGGTACAGTGTGTTCTAATTTCTAAGTTCAAACTTCGTTTCTCCCTTTTTGTCCAATTCGGGGTGGTGACGAATCCAACAAAGTCAAAAATCATTTACATCAGCCCGGTCCACCGGTCTCGAGTACACGACAAGAGTTGTAACTAACTAACACGACTTTCTTTTATGTGTAATGTTGGATTAGTGTCTAACTTTTAATAAAGTACACGAACTAACAACAAAAGGCTTACTGGTGCCGACCCACTTTGTAAAGGAGTCAGAATTGCTATTTTATTGATCATTGAGTAATGGATTTTCAACTTACGCGTTGCATTGCAATTACTATTAGACATGACGGGTCTTAACGCGAATAAAAACTTATGAGTTAAGTTGCAATACCGCCGAAATGTCGAGCAGTGAATAATAGCAACTCATAAGTTTTTATTCGCGTTTAGACCCATCATGTCTAATAGTCATTGAGTAATGGTATTGTTTCTTCAAAACACGCATAATTGGAAATATAGAACCGCTGGTAATGACATTTATATGTACTAGTGTTAGTTGAGTTGAATATGGATCACGAAACCGGGCCTATGTCGTTTCTACTTACATTGTGTTTCATTTCCAAATGTGGAGTTTTAGTCTCATGCAATCACAAAACCTGTCACCAAATATAATATCTTTTCCCCAAAAAGCAGAAGGAAATTACCGATTCATGCCACGTATGTGTTCGCAATTTTTGCTTTTTTCCTCGTGCTAGAAGATGCGTATTAAATTGCTATAAAATAAAAATGCGTTGAGTTTTCTACCAATTTCATGAAGCTACTTCACATCTAAAGTGTAATGTGAATATTTTAAAAATATTTCAGCACCATCTTGTACAAAAATATTATGGCCCTGATTTTATTTCTTATCAAAATTTATTTGTTAACAATATACTTTACTATGGAACAGACATAATATGAAATCTTTACCTTTCAGCTTTTAGCTGGCGAGCTTTGGAACTGATTTGTTAGGAACTGTAGTGTCAGAATGAACTGATTTGACGGTTCACTCAAAATGTATCAAATTGCAGGGCAGTTACAAACTCAAGAAGAGCTGATGGTGATTTTGCTTGATATTAACATCGTCATATCAGATAGAAAGGTGAGTCAAGAATTCGAAATTGAAAGAATTGAATTGAAAGTGAAAGAATTTGGGCAGATATTTCTGAATAAGTCTGACAAGTTTCGGGTGATAATTATTAATCGACTGGATCGAAATAAAGTAATAAGCGCTATTAGTTCTTTAACCTAAGATCTTTTTAAACTCTTCTACTAAATACCACAAACAGATCACGTCATCAGCACTTGAATGTATTCGTCACGTTAATACTTAGTTTTCCGGAACAAAAACGTCATATGCGTATTTCGGTCACGTACTCGCTGATCACGGAATTCAATTTGCAGCACAAAATAATACAATTTTACGATGCCAGCCCGGTATCGATTTAAGCTGAAAATTAGATTGTAACCTGCTTTAAACGAATTATGTCATCGGTTTCACTACACGCGCGACAATCATATCAATATTTTCTTTGTGAATTTTAACGGTAACACCTACTGGCTGCGGCAGTGACGAACACAAATGATTGTTATTATATGGACAGTTCCCGAATATTGGTATGCCCTGTGACATGTTGTTATTGATATTTTAACAAAATGCTTGAAACTTTTGTGGGTATCGGTCAGACGTCCAATTTATTCAATATAGTCTCTTATAACACAAATACACGGTGTTTTACAGTGTTTATGTTAACGACTTACGTAGCAGATGCAATTTCAATGCTGTATAAATAAGAAACGTAAGAAAGTATTAGGTAAAATACTGAAAAAATATGCCAAAACTTTTCACCACCGCGACCTTTAAAAATTTATAGCTTCTGTGAGAGGTGTTTTGTTAAACACTGTTGATAACAGTTTCAAAAGCACATTTTTGAAACAAACAAAATTATCATAAAAGGGTGGCTAAATTGTCATTTTTTGCGGAGTTCGTGTTAATTTATCTCTGGGGGCAGTAAAGTCCTCTAAACCCCGAAACAGGGGGAATAAAATTTCCTTTTTGACAACCGTAAAACAAGAGTCGTTTAACTTTTCGTATTAGCGTCGTGATTCTGCCTTTGTTGGCGACGTCGCGATGTTGCTGGGAGCACCACTATTTATCTCGTGTCTTTGTACTTGAATCTTCGTACGGCACGGTCCTTCCCACCATTTTTCAAGGAGATACATTGCCATTTTACATGCACGAGCTACGCAGGAAATAAATGGTGGAATCAAACAGAAAAATACGGTGACGTAAAATTATTTCGTCCCAGATTATATTGCGCTGTTCGGTGCATTGTTTACATGTATATTTCACTTATAAAGAGCTTTATTATTGATAGGTACCTATTATACTTTGGATACATAATGCTTTGTTGAAAATAAGCCTTAAATAAGGTTTGGTTTTACGTAACAATACAGCAGATCAACTTTTATGCAAGCGAACTAGCAAAACTCTGTTAATGTACTGTATACGTTTTCCGCGGCAAAACTATTGTGCAATAAATTCAATAGTTCGCAAACTCGAGTATAATAATGTAGTGGCAGAGTACTAAACAAGACAGGAATACAACTTTTTAATACACGACCATAATATCCCAGGGGAGAATTTGCAGGCGAAGCGGGAATTATCCGGGGAAGAACTTTCTAATAACGCCTCTTAGATTCATTGCACCTTGCAGAAAAATTTTACAACTTTCCAAGACTTACGAGATGTTTGTGAAACTTTTAGAATGACATTAATCCCTGGTAATTCTCGCCCGATTTTAAAATTAAAAGTCCGCCTTTCTTCGGGGTTTTGAGATTGCGATATTAATCTCTCGGAAAGTAACGTCTCAAAGTATTATATCACGTAATTGTTGATGGCACTTTAATGCGCCGAGGGAAAATGAGAAGAAAAGTAGCTGAAAGATGAGTAAAAATTACAATGAAAATTGATAATAGCCGCTGACCGTACTAATTATTGCCGATTTTAATGAAGCAGATCATCAAAACGTGTTTTCATTTTCTCATTACAAATTGCTATAAAAATTAAGATTACAACAACCGACAACGCCTTTACGCATTAAAGCAAAGTCATAAAACAAGAGAAAGTATTATGTTTCAGAAAATAAAATGCCAAGCTTCATCTTCATTTCACGAAAATGATGGTCTTGGGTTAAAAAGAAAATACTCGACGTTGGTAAGTTGAAAAGTTAGTACCGCACGGGACGTTTCAACCCTAATGAACTTATGATAAAGAACTTCATTTCATGAATTCCATTTCATATAGCAGAAATTCCTGGGCAAATGTTTTGATTTAATAAGCAGCGGTGAGTCTTGAAAAACTTTGTTACTTTATTTTTCGTTCTGCAGCTAAAGTTTTATTAACATTGTGTCCTTTTCAGTAGTTTTATTAAAGTAAACAATTGAGTATGTTATGATATAATGTATAACGAGAAACAAAATGTAAATATTGCGCTTATATTTTAAGTCATCTAAATTGAGACAGGCCGTCATGAGTAGTTTGGTAGAGCAAAACCTATATTTATTTATGCACTAATCACTGCTTAATTTATAAGAATTTTACTGATAGAAATAACAGATTTCAGTATTTTTTCTGTACCTATCTCCAGACACAGAAAACAGCGGCAAGGCACGACTTAGATAGATAGTGTTGGTCTATATTAAGTCTCGTTCTCTTGATCCCAGCTTAATTCAGAATAGCACCCGATTTCTGCGACCCCAGACAAATCGTGCGGACGGCGGCCGAAGTGAAATATCGCATTTGGTCAGCTGACAAATCTTCTGTTATTCCTTACAACCCAAATACAACCAAATGTTTGCTTGGACGTGGTCTAAGCTTTGTATTGGAAATAGATGTAAATTAAGATTTTGTAACAACGACAAAATAACATTTGTATTGTACTAAGACGATGAAACATAATTTAGACTTTTCCAATCCTTCGAAACCAAAACACAATTTATTAATCGCTCTATAATAGAGGCACAATTAAACTAATTAAAATGAAACATTTACAGTAATCATGCTTTCCGAGAAATTAATAATTTTCCTGTCCCTACAAGCTTCGCACACCTTTAATTAGTTTTTAGAAATACTGTTGCCAATTATCTTTAGGGAGAAAATCTTCAAGAACGTATACTTTTTGAGACATATTCCAAGAACGTGCACCAAGAAAACTCTGAAGCGAGGTTGTTACAAATATTTTTTGGGTATTGAAACTTATATTTTGTAATACACGAACAAATAGACCGTAAAGCGGCATTCCATAAATCCCACTTACTTTCCTGCTATCCAACGATTTAGAACTAACTCGTAGTTATAAATTTTCGGATACGCTACCGAAAATAGCTCTGCGGCGAAGGCTGGTCTGCAGCCAAACAGATGAAATGTAGCCCCGCCGCTCCATTAGGAATTAATGGGCCGATTCCAGAAATGTCATCTTCCTGTAAATACTTGCTGTAATTTATTTCCCACCGACAGCCTGCTCAGGCTACCAATTCCCTGCAAAAACAACGACGCGAACCGTCATCTGCAAATGAAAGCGATTCATTCCACAAATTAACCACAGAAAAGATGGTTTTTCGTTACCGCAATTCCATAGATCAATTCTTTTTTTTAGCCCTTGAAGCGTCTAGACATCAAAGCAGTTTTACTACAAGGCAAAACGCTTTGCTCAAATTGTAAAGACCTCAAAGATGTGAGATTTCGTCTTCAGAATTGTTCCTAACGATGACAGGTATTCATTTTATAAAGATCTAGTTACTAATTTTAAATAATATAATTGAGTTTCAATTTGAATGTTAAATCAACTTATTTTTCACTAGGTATCTAAAAACTATATAATTAAGTAAATATTTTCACTTCACATTAATTTTGGTAGCCCATTGAAACTGTTGTTTATATAATGTACGTACATTGTTTGATTAATAGACGATAATTGCTTTGGACATGCGTTCGTACTTAATCCATGAATTGCTAATACTATTGCCAACACTTAGCTGAAGGGAAGCCAGCCAATGGGTATAGTAACGTTTATATTAGTATTCGGTTCATGGCGTCCAGAATGCATAATTTATTTTGAGCATGATTTAAACATAAACAACGGAATTAATTTTAAACATGCCAAAGCTTACCAATAAAACGGGAGAACATAATAAATTCAAGCTAAAATTAATTAACGACACCATATTTTCCAAACCTAAAAACTGTTTCATTACACCCTTTTAATTAAAGTAATAAATTCGAGAGACAAAGACAATTTTCTCTTTGCTAAATCTAAGATTAGACTGATTCTGCAAAATATATTGCAAATGCAATCTTAAGATAAAAGTTTTAAGAAGAGAAAATTGTGAAAACTTGTTAAATAGATAACTTGGAGACAGTAATCTGGGAGAGGTAGGTTTTAATAACAATAATGTACGAAAGTAAATCTTAGTTACAACAACCAAAGTGTTAATCAAAATGTATTTTTCTGGTCAAACGAGAAGTTTTACGACAACAGGAAATTGTACAACATAAAAAAATATTTACACACTTTAAGCAACGTTTCTAAGTGAAAATAGAAATTAAAAGAAAAACAGGAGACTTAGTATTCTGACTATAAGTATGTATTGTATAAACTTAAGTTAAATTTGACATACTTTGTACTTTACAATGTATTTTCAATCATGTTTTAAGCGATTTCAGGACACCATAGTTGCAAAACCGTCATTTTCAGATTTCATTACTGCAATAATGGAGAAGAACAATGGATATAAAGTGAATCCTCAGTTATCCGAATGTACGGAACCAATCTGGAAACAAAAAGTTTGTAGGAATGTAGAACAAAAGAGTGATGGGAGAATGAAAGCGAGGATTATGGTCCTAAAGGCCACTGTTGGAAGACAATGGTTTCAAATAATTATTACTGAAGATTTTTCAACTTATTTCAGAACAAAAATACTAAATCGATACTTTTATGCAAGTAAAATGAAGTGATAAGATGCATGCATAAGTGAATAGGTAATTCAAGTCAAAATTTAAAAGTCAACGGTCACTTTTCAACATTTAACCGCCTTCATAACTATACCTGTCGCCCATTTTTAATAGATTTTCACAGCTATTAGACGCTTCTTATATTTAAAGTAAGATGTTGCAAACGTGCCTTAGGTTAACCAGTTATGTGTGTAAATAAAAATATAATTTTATCAATGTTACCTTCCATCAACCACTTTGCTGTTCCGTTACATGAGTCGCTGAAAAATTCCGGCGATCGCTATGACAGCGCAACGTTTCCCTTAAATGCTCGCTTAATGTTCCTAAAACTTTATATGGGTATCCCGTTGCCAATTGTAATCGTGAATTTTGATATTAATAACATGTCTGTAAAATATTTCATACCACTAATTTGGTCTGGCCGTTCGATAAGTGGAATGATATTAAATGCAATAATACGGTGTAACTTAGTTGGTTTCAAAAATCATGGAATGCAAACAGATTGATACTTATGTAAAATCAAATATTGAATGGCATACTTATAAAAAAGAATAGATACAGACCCCAAAAATCAAACACAAAATCCATAACGCGAATACAAACGCGCGAATCCAATCCGCAAACTAAAAGTTTGGGATAGAACAAAAGTGTGATGCGAGAATAAAAGAATGGATGAGTCGGCGTTCGGTCGTGAAACATTGCCGCGTCGGGCGCCCTGACAGCGCTTCCTTCACCGCACACTCCAATATCAATTTCACAGATTGAACTTTCGATAGATGATTCCCGTACTCCAACAAATATAGGTATGTACGGCACCAGGGGCCCTGTTTTTGAACCACTCACTTAAATATGGTGGGATATTGGATAATGTTCGATTTTCAAAGGAAAATCAGATAAATACCACTGGGAGTGTATTAAAAAAAGATAACTAAATTTTGGAACTTTCTTTTGGAAATCTCTCGGAACATTGACGCGGGTGATTCAAAAATGGAGTTTCAGGCCCTATTTTTGAATCACTCGCTTCAAAATGGCGCGTGATTTTCGTTCGAAGATGAATTAAAAGTCAACGAAAACAACTCATTTCCAAACGAAATTCACTCGCCATCTTGAAGCGAGTGATAAAAAAATAGAGCTCCGGTGCCGGCAAAGGCTAATCACATACTGTAGTAGAAGCATTAGACATAAACATTTATCTCATACCTTTCGTTCGTAGAGAGCAAGCTGTTTATATAGACTTGTAATATACTATACATATAGTTTGCAGAACCCTGTCGAGTCCGTATTATTGTCATTAATGGAAATGTAATTACGAGCCAGACTCTCTCAGGAAATCTCCCAAGATGAGATACTGACAACATTAACCCATTTGCATTCCGTCTGTGTATGTCATATGAATACCTATACTAATAGTTGATGCGTCATAATATTGCGTCGTGAATATGTTTATGTTTGCTCATAAAATTAAAGTATCTATAATAAAGTTATAAGTATTGGCAACCCTTCAATTACAACTTTTATCAACCGCGGCAACGCCTATTATTGGTTCAATATCGTGTTACTCAAAATCTTTGGGTTCTATTAAAACTTAACAAGAGGTTCTAAATTAATTATAAAATTTGGGATCGAGTTGAGACATCAGACCGCCACCGTAACAAGTTTTGTTGTGCAAAATTCCTGCTCCGCAATATGGATTAGGTCAATTTAAAATGATTACCATAATTTCTTATTAAAAACTTTCGAGCGAGTTGCTGTCATGAATATTCAGTTGATTATATTTTGGCTGTTCTACGCCGTTTTGAGACGCCTAAAAGGTGGTGAAGAGGGAAATAATGTCGTAAAATAAAATTCAATTATGATTAATTTTGGAGTATACCCTGGAGAAATGAATACTGGTTTATTACAAAAGAGTTTACTTGTAGAACTAATAGTAAATATGGCTAACCTATTAATCAGTCAGGTATCAAAAGACTGCCGGGAGTCGCATAATAATGGAATTTCTATTGTGTCTCGTTTACACATACTTAACGAGTTAAAAGCACTTGATCTGATATGCTTTTTTTCGCCCGACTGCAGCAAAGCCAAAAAGAAGGGTTATAATTTTAGTAATCTAATGTATTTATATAAGTTCCACATTGGTGGCTAAACTACAGAATGAGGTATCACTTTTTATAACAAACGCTACCTTTGGTTAAAAAACCGGTTAAGTGCGTGTCGGACCCGCGCACTGAGGGTTCCGTGCCACCCTTAACTAAATTCAGGGTCCACTTACTTTCACTTAACGAAAACATCACAATATATTGCGACAGCAAAAATAACTTTGTTTTTCATAGTGTTTGTATGAAAGACAAAGTTATATTTGCGGTTGATAAAAATGTGCAATATCTCAAAAACTACTGGTTCGATCTCCTTCAAACCAATTTTCGTTGCAAGTTTTTGTTAAGATCTACATCATATATTTTTTTCAAAATTTTCACTTTCTTAGTTCAAAAGTTAGATGGGGGGGGACGCCCATTTTACCACTTTGAAAGCGTCTATATCTCAAACCTTACACTTTTAGAAATAATGGTTTTAGAAACCTCAACATCATTTTAAAACACCTATCCATAGACACCCCACACGCATAGGTTTGAGTAAAAAAAATTTTTTAGGTTTTAGTTTCATGTATGGGAGCCCCCCCTTAAAGATATTTTTTCTTACTATTTGTATCTGAATTGGAAAGCGGTGAACAAAATATACACCTACTTACCAAGTGTCAGCTATGTGATGCTTATAGTTTCAGAATAAAGTGGCTGTGACATACGGACGGACAGACAGACAGACAGACAGACAGACAGACAGACAGACTTGACGAAACTATAAGGGTTCCGTTTTTTGCCATTCGGCTACGGAACCCTAAAAAGGCAACATGGTAAATGCTACAACAATTGTAATTATTGGGATGCATTGCATCGAAAAAAGCTTTGTCATAAACAAGTGGGGTTTAAAATGAATGAAGGCAAAATTCTCAGTGCAAAAAATATTTCATTCGTAGTTGGGTTACACTTTTTAAACTACCTTTTTAGGGTTCCGTAGCCGAATGGAAAAAAACGGAACCCTTATAGTTTCGTCAAGTCTGTCTGTCTGTCTGTCTGTCTGTCTGTCTGTCTGTCTGTCTGTCTGTCTGTCTGTCTGTCTGTCTGTCCGTCCGTATGTCACAGCCACTTTATTCTGAAACTATAAGCATCACATAGCTGAAACTTGGTAGATAGGTGTATTTTGTTCACCGCTTTCCGATTCAGATACAAAAAGTAGGAAAAAATAATATTTAAGGGGGGCTCCCATACATGAAACTAAAACCTAAAAAATTTTTTTTACTCAAACCTATGCGTGTGGGGTGTCTATGGATAGGTCTTTGAAAATGATGTTGAGGTTTCTAAAACCATTTTTTCCTAAAGTGTAAGGTTTGAGATATAGACGCTTCCAAAGTGGTAAAATGGGCGTCCCCCCCCCCTCTAACTTTTGAACTAAGAAAGTGAAAATTTTGAAAAAAATATATGATGTAGATCTCAACAAAAACTTGCAACGAAAATTGGTTTGAAGGAGATCGAACCAGTAGTTTTTGAGATATTGCACATTTTTATCAACCGCAAATATAACTTTGTCTTTCATACAAACACTATGAAAAACAAAGTTATTTTTGCTGTCGCAATATATTGTGATGTTTTCGTTAAGTGAAAGTAAGTGGACCCTGAATTCAGTTAAGGGTGGCACGGAACCCTCAGTGCGCGGGTCCGACACGCACTTAACCGGTTTTTTTTTAGTTTTATGTCTATACTAGCCACGTTATTTGCTTAACATCGTCCTATTTAAAGTTCCGAGAAATCAATTATACTTCGAAATAAAGATAACTTTTATAGAGGATGAAGAGGCTGCAATAAAACTTTCCCCGTGTATGAGTAGTCGGAAATGAAGTTGGTGCAGTGCATAACAGATTATGCACTTCCTGTGGATGCTTTTGATGCTCTCATAGGAAGGCCGAACAACAAACAAGAACTTTAAAATATTGTATCGACCGCCCTCAATATTCAGCCGTGATTATTTATTGCTGAGCCGTGCAAAAGTTTTCCGACTCTGCCGGTAGTGTAATATGTATTATTTTCGGTTTCTATCTAGCCTCCAGCTAACCAATAACAGGAGTTTATATTTAGTATTAACTTTACAGATTTACGATTTTCATTAAACCGGTGCAATCAAGGTCAAATATCTGCTTAGCCGTGAATAAAAAATAATATGATGATTCGTAACATCTCAATATTATAGTTTTTTTTTTGTTTCAACAATTTGTGTCAACAGGTTTGTTAATGTGACGGTGGCCGAGTGGTATAGGCATACGCCCGGATAGCGTAAGACACGGGGTTCAATTCCTCGTCTGTCACAGGTTCACAGTTGTCTTTTTACAAGTGCAATTTATATCTCAATATTAGAAAATCTGCTCAATAACTTCTAATTCTATTTCAAATAGCAACTGTAACAACAATTTTATCAATAACTACAATGAAAGATAGGCAATATATTTATCTATACTATAGATCGAAGACTATTCAAGATCAAGATGGGGAACTTAGAAAATGGCTTAAAGCACCTAAACTGTCTCACGTTTTCTTTTCAAAGATCTCCAGTTTATTAGTCGAGACGTTTAAAGGAGCGTAAACAGGGTCACGAAACGACGCGAAGTAACTGAATTGACAGAGGATCATCACTGCTTAGACAACAGTTCGTCGAACTAAAAAGACTACTTGTATCATTTAGAATAAGGGCTATTTTTCAACAAAATAAGACAGTCGTAAGAGCTGGCGAAGTGGCGACTGTACATACTTACTTCAACACTGATCTTTAAAAAGATGATACTTGTAGCGCGTAGTGGTAACCATTAAAGGTTGAAGCAGATCTAACCACTCGTAAAGGGAACAGCACCGTATCAACAATGTTTATCGAATATCCGTCCACTATGCCAAACGTGCTGTCATTCATAAGAATAAATGTCAGTTGTAGCAAACCGTAGACAAAGCGTCTGCTATCCGTATACGATCCGATGCCGCGGCGTTGCTGGTCCATTTAATAACGTGTGTCTGATACTCGTTGTCGATTTCGTTCCCTTTACAAGTGGTTAGATTTGCTTCAACCTTATTCCGTTCGTCGATTGTTTTTAGAAACTCAATTTTAATAGTATTTTTTTTTTCCCAAAGAGTCATGTGGTGCAATTTAATAATAGGTACAAAAATCTATCCTTTCCAATCCTACAGCTCAGGAATTCGTAAAACCATTTCGCTCCATCAACATCTTTGCCAGAGGAAAGTGTAATTGTAAAACTTGGGCTAGCCCGCGCCAAATAGGCTATTTTAATTAAAAAGGCGCCCAGAGCCTCGTGTTGGATAACAATTTAATGTAATGGCGACATTCAAAGAACTCCTTTATGGACGATTTGGCCTCAACCTGCACAATAAATGAAGCTCACCAGATACCGTTTTAATACTAAAAGCCGTGCCCACCTCACTGGCTCAGCGTATGTTTACCAAGCTTTATACTAATTAGTTAAAATTTATTTTTTCTGTATGCTCCTTTATCCGTGTGGAAATTAAATAGTCATTAGCTTATAAAACCATCTTTGTAATAAGTAGGTATGTAGGTTTTTTTCCCATTTTTACCAACCCATTTTTACCCAACAAAATTTGCTCAGCTATTTATATTTAGATAATCAAAATATTAATTGTGATTGGCCTTGGCCAGTGTGGTAACCATGGCTTGGTTACTACAATGTGGCAAGTAAAAGTGTTAACAAAAAGTTTATTTATTTATTTTTGTATTTGATATTGGTTGGTGCTGAATAAACGTTTTTATCCTTCTTTCTTTCAATCATATTTGACTCTGAAGTTTACATGAAAACTACTCATTGATCAAAACACATTTTTCGCTAACAATAACTTTTATAAAAACGAAACATCAGGCGTTCACGAAATCAACTCGTATAGTGTGATTTAATTCATTTCTACCATGTTTGAGTCTTAATCCATGGAAACTGGCCGACAATCTTACATATTTCACCAACTACTTTGGTCTTGAAAATTGGTGCGTATTCCAAGGGTAGCTGTGTTGGTCCCTGTCTGTATTCACGTATAAACAGGACGCAAAGAAGTCCTTATCTGTTCTGAGTAAACTTACTTATTCAGGGCACACATAACCTGATTTACATATGATTCCAAGGTTTTTCCACCTTTGTTTACGGGTACAAAGAAAATGCAGGGGGATACGTACCCAAAAAAGATATAACCGGGTGTAAGGCCAATTTGTTTCGGATCTGAATTTGCCTAAACCCTAAAAGAATGGGACAGAGACAAAAAGTCGAGGTTTGAGATTTATGAAGATTGCGGTCTCTTAGAGAACGTACGTCGACTTGGCTGGATGAAAAACTCCCGGAGTTCGACAATTTATTGGAGCCACGTCAGCTAATGAAATCATGACTGTGTTCAATCTGACTTGATATCACTCTGGACCGCGTAGACTATACCTTTAATCTAAGATTGTATTTATACAAGTCGTCAAGTCAAGTGTTTTTTATTTTTATTTTTTAAATAATTTAATTCTTCCGGCATGGGATCCTATTCTTTTGAAGATACAACCACAGATATTATAATACAACCAAAGCTCTTTCTGCGTGGATAGGAACGTCAATTAATATTAATGAGTGACGGTAGTTTAATTTTTCATAACTATGTAATGACAAATAACACCTTAGTCTGCCTGTGACCACGGATGCTGTAAAGCATTCGAAACGTCAGGTATTAAATAAAAATAAACGTTCGCGAAATCAATCCGTAAAAGTGTGTTTCATTACGTAATTTAATTCTTTTAATAATATAGCTTATAAGTTCTACTAACAATCTATAAATGAGTCATTATAACTTGCAATAAATAAATTATCTATCTATCTATTATCTCCATTCCATAAATATGTCTATCATCATTCTTTCTTTAATATTTTATCGGGTTTGACTGAGATTGTATTGCTTCTTGGTATCATTCATGATATTCATCAAACCACGTTGTTAGAAAAAAAACATATCCAAACGGAACCAATATTGCAAATATAAAGATTAAAGGTTTCACAGCTACAGGGTAAAATAAATAACCCAGAACAGTCAAACTTTTACATTTTTTTTATTCTACTATTATGAAAAATGGCCGTAGCACCTCGCCTTAATAATATTTTTTTTTAAATGTCCGACAACAGTCAACCCGGGCAACGTTGGAACGCAATAAGCGTTAAAACAAATTCTGCATCTAAAGTCGACCACCGTACAAAGTGACGATATGAAAATCTCCGGCTCCGCTGACAGGTAAGACTCAATTATCGATGCCGCTTCCATCGATGAATATTAATAGAAATATTTGCATTTTGAACCAGAGCAAGGAAAAATAACGAGCACCGTCGCCGATAGAAGAATTCTACGACTCTATATCCTGGTAAAGACAAAGTCGTTGAGCACGATGTTTCAGTGATCAATTTTTGAAATTAACATTCCTTTGTTTGGAAGTGCGGTGTCATGAATATATTTGCACTATCATTTTTCCAGTGGAACGAATATTAGATTTTCACGAATATGAACCCATATTTTTATGAATATTCCTAAACTGTTTTATTTTATAATTAAAAAATATCGAAAAACTAGCTTTTGCCGGCGACTTCGTCCGCGTGGAATAGTGACTTCTTTCTCCCGTTTTTTACACATTTACCACTATATCTTTGCTCCTATTGGTCGTAGCGTGATGTTATATAGCCTATAGCCTTCCTCGATAACTGGACTATCCAACACAAAAAGAATTATTCAATTCGAACTAGTAGTTTCGAAGATTAGCGCGTTCAAACAAACAAACAAACAAACAAACAAACTCTTCAGCTTTATAATATTAGTTAGTATCGAAAAATGTGATATAACTTTTTAACACAGATTGCTTTACCGTACAAAATATTGCAAAAAGGGATTAGTAAACAAATATTTCAGCAGCTGAAACATAAAACTAATTGCAATTTATTTAAATTGTAATCAGAATGTAGAGAGATTTTAAAACTGACTTTAATTTTAAAGTTTTAAACAAAATCTAATTAACGCGGTCGGATTACAATCATTAGCACTCGAGAGTTTCTTAATTAAGCAACTCTTAAATATCCCTTGTAATTAAATAAAGTTCAAAACTTTAATGTTTTATCATTGTAGTACCTTCTGGCAGTATAATGTACCATGATAACGAGTTCTATTTTGCTTAAAAGTCTAAACTATAATGCACTTTAATATTTAAGATTTTAAAACTTATTAATTATACTACTGAATAATACGTAATAAATCAAATAAACAATGAGATTTATTACCGCGCCACATTTATTAACGTACGTACGTAGGTTTGACGGCCTAACGTATAGTTACGTTAAACCTGGCTGGTAAATAAATATTATTAAATGTAATTTATTAAATGTTTACTAAATATTTTTTAGTAAAAATTGTAACTTACAACAATTTATTATTATTACCTCACTTGTACTTTTATTTGTACCCACCTAAGCAATTTGAAATGGGAAACAATCTTTGTTCACTAAAACAAAGGGGCGGACTTGCGAGCAAACATAGACTGCACACAAACAGTTTGGGTGAGCCCGTATGTAGTTCTTAGGAACTCAACGTCTTAAGCTTTGAGTATTCTTGGACAACTAAGTAGTAGTTACTTATTTGTTAATGAAGAAAAGATAATGTAGAGTGATATTTCTAAGATTGAAAATTATATACATGAGAAGCTAATTAAATATATATGTAAATTACCATGGTACTAAACTATAAAAATAAATACAATTGTGTTTAAATTAAAACTTTATTTACCTTTTTTTTAAGAATACTGGTGAAAAACCAAGCATTATTTATATACACGGATCAAAAAAGGAAACCAACACTATTAAAATTTATTCGAAAGGGAATAAATAGGTAAAAGCTCAAATTCAAATGAACCCATTTCATATTACACAGAAACGAGACGCGTATAACAAAATTACAGTAATAAAATTGTATGACTGTATTTAAAGAAAAAAAAGTCTTAATAAACCCGACCCTCGAGCTAGAATGAGATGAATTCTCCCCGTAATACATAAGATATC
Source organism: Pyrausta aurata (assembly GCA_963584085.1). Classification (NCBI taxonomy): domain Eukaryota; kingdom Metazoa; phylum Arthropoda; class Insecta; order Lepidoptera; family Crambidae; genus Pyrausta; species Pyrausta aurata. The sequence continues at coordinate 8,876,472 of OY757258.1, read as the reverse complement.
TTCGCGCGAATGACTTCCATCGTGGAGTTGATGGCATAAACTGATTTTCTTATTATGAAAATTATATCATGCCGCCTCCAACAAGATTACGCTTTCACAAGTGAAAATAAGTATGACTTTCATGCATAATTTCCTCTTTGCTATAATAAAGTCATTTGTATTGTCAAGGACGGCGTAACTTTGGACTTGCGGGAATATTTCCTTTCATGGAAGACGTCACATTACTTTAATACCGTTTTAAGTAAACAAATATAATAATATCGTTTATCGTTATTTTGAAGCTATTCATATTGTCAGGGACATTCATCTCATCATAGTCAGGTTTTTTTATACTTATATTTATAAAAATTTACTTCTTGTAATATCGACTTTATATTACCATTAATAAGTTAAAAAGAGATAAGATTAGGGTCAGAAGATAAGGGTTACATGGATGCGGCACCAACTAATCTGTTCATAATCGTAAATTTTTATGACTAAATCTGTCCGAAGAGAGTGTCACGCTGTATCGTTACAAAGTTACTACACAGTAAAAAAGAATAAACCCGAGTAATATACTCACACTGATTACTTACAAATGTTATGTGCTTGGCTGCATTTTGACAAAATATAGTCTAATAAGTATTTGAAGTATTATGTGGGCTTAATAATGGATATAATACTTTGAAATACAAGTTGGGAAGGGTATGTACATGAGTTTATGAAAAAATAATTAAATAACGACTATTCACATCGTGTAGATTTATTTTCCATCAGAGCATCTGAAGTGATATGAACTAAACGTATGACTGAATTTAAAAAAATATACAGGGTGTCGAAATAAAGTACGAGCCAAATTCAAGTCTAGAAAACAGGTTTTTTTTTCCTGTGTTTAAACTCGATTGACAACCACTTCCTTGAATTTGGCTCGTACTTTTTTACAACCTGTATAATATATATGTGAATGTCTTGAGCTCCTTGATTACCTACTGATTTCAGTCTGACTGACCAATGTGAAATAATAAGTGAAAACCTAAAACCAGCTGGCAGCTTCCGCTACAAAAAATATCCTCCAGACCCGGGCCAGAGCAACAGGACTTACCAAATCCGCCTCCCGGTCAGTGCTGTTGTATTTTTCATCAGCCCGGTGTAAGTAGACGAGTGACGAGAAAGGGTTATAAAACAGAGACGGGACATAAACCGGGCAAGCTTTAGTGCTGGTTCGGTTGGATTTAACAATTCAAATGCTTCGTGTAGAGAAATCACCACCGTATGCCCGCCGGGTCTAATGGACCGGTCGAAAAATATGCTGCAACTTTATTGCTCGTGTGTTTTTAAAATATAATATTCAAAATTTTATGCAGTTTTTTTTTATTTATTCATTGTTTTTAGGATTTTTTAAAACCATTCGTCAACATTTTTCAGACAACGGTTTCAGCATGACGTAAGGTTTTTATATTCCATTCAACTTGAAAACATCTCCGGACATTATCTTTTAGTGTTTTTGGTGCTTCAATTGTATGGTTTAATCGAATAAGTCTTGTTGGCCCTTTTCAGCATTTAATAGGTTAACAATTCTCCGTGTTCAACATTTACAAAACTCTCGCATGCACCTGTAATACCTCAGCGAGCCATAAGCTTGGTGCAGATGTAATGGGAGCACGGACAAACTCGACAACGTCTGTAGAGATTCAGAATGCATCTAGGAATATTCGTGCATCTCCAATTTGTTATAAGGAACCCAAATGCGGTCTTGATAGGTAGGTACATTTATGTACATGACTGCTTGGTTAGTGAAGCGGCTAGTCAGCCGAAATTTGTTTCTGGGTTCTGGGTTCTGGGTTTCTGGTTTTCCATCTTGAAAGTACTTGGAAACAGCTCAGAGTCAGGAAATTGGTGGTGATGACACCCCGGGTTCGAAAAGCACGTTAAACCGTTGGTCCTGCGCCTGATCTCTCATCGGTCATGTCCGACTGCCGTCTCACCGAATTAATGAGAGTAAAGGAACAGAGAGTGTACTTGTGTATTGCCACAGAATATATAATAGTACTTCATAGTATTGCGCACACATCTGGGCACTATAATATCTCCTGTGTACCAAGCCTATCTCTGATAAGAGGCGCCGCCATTACTAAAAATCGGTAGGATAATATTATTTATGTACTTACGCTTAAATTGCACAAGTTAGAATTTAGAACAATTCTACGTGATTGGTGATTATTGAAAATTCCATGTTTTGTTGAATAAAGTAACTTTCATGATATTCTGATAAATGTAATAATATATATTTACTTACTTACCAGTCATTTTGGTAGATTTTTGCATTCATAAAGAGTGGTTGAGCACTTCATCCGATCCGATTTGGAAATAAGATCCGGCGTAGTCTCAAAACTATTTATGTTGCAGTTTACGCACTAGATCATTAAATTGTTCATATGACGTATTGCCTGTTGTTTTTCAAAATTAAGTTAATGATATGACGATGAAATAAACAGAAAAACCACTACAAACAGGAAAAAACTACGACGATGACTATAATTCCACAAGCCATTGTTTGAAGATCAACTCGATATTACTGGTATAATAAAGGGTTGTGCAGTTTTAGCTATTTTATATCGATGTTAAAATTTTCGTCTCATTTGTTTATGCTTTTATAATTCTATGATTTACTAATTTCCAATAATTATAAAGTCTGAGTAAAAGATGGAAAATAAATTACTTGACGAAATTCAAAGATGATAGTTGATTTTTGTTTTCATAGTGTTTTGTCACTATACAAACTTAATAATATAAAATACACTTGTAAAAAGCAACCGTGACTCTGTGACAGAAGAGGAATCGAACCCCGTGTCTTACGCTATCCGGGCGTATGCCGGATATTTCAAAGATGATTATTTACACATAAGTTACTATAAGAATATGGCAACTTCATGGCATCCTTATGATGATCCTCATCATTATCAGTCAAAGGACGTCTGCTGCTTAACATAAGCCTCACCTGTGGTTTTCCCCAATTACAAAGGTAATAAGAAAAAATTCTAACTTTCAAAATTGCAGTTTCTGTTGTTCTTCCAATAAGTAAGGTCATTAGATTTAAATTACCTACTGATTACTTGACTGCCTCGTTGATGTAGTGGTTAGTTCGCTTTTTAATACCCAAGAGATCCCGGGTTTGATAACCGGGTCGAGCCGTAACATGTTTCAGGGTTTTTCTGTCTTGAAAAGTCGAAAACAGCTCGGAGTCAGGAAGGTGGTAGTGATGACCGTGCCTTGGAAAGCAAAGTTGGTCCTGCGACTGATCTCTCATCGATCATATTGTTGGACTGGCCGTATCACCGAATTAATGAGCGGAAGGAACAGAGAGTGCACTTGTGTATTGCGCACACATCTGGGCACTATAATATCTCCTGCGTACCTAGCCTATCTCTCTTAAGAAAGGCCGCCAACACCGAAAATCGGTAGGATAATAATTATTACTTACCTGACATTACACAGCCACTCTTGTACTTAGTTTTTAGTTTGGTATTTCTTACAGACCCATTTACACACAGACTCCGTACTGAATCCGTAAAATACCTGAAAGCCTTGCAGTTGTCATCTCCATTTAACAAAGATTTCCTCTCGACATTATTATTTGGTACATCGATATAGTATAACCGACAACACTAGTTTACACTACTCCAGGCCATTGTTAGCAACTGAGCCTCGGATAATGTCATTCAGTGGCGATATGAATAACGATAAAAAGTTACAAACAGACCCAACAGTTTCCTGACGTTTTGTGCAAGATAAAAATAATGCGAGCGAGAGATGCCGATATCGGAATTGTATTTTACTGTTGAAGTAATAAACTGAAATAGTTATTTTTAGATTTAACTTTTCTATTCTTAACATAATATTAAATCTTACTTAATTCTACTTTAAGTCTTGAAACGGTGATTGAAGGAAAAATTTGAGTACCTTACATGGTTCATTTGGATACATTGCGTAGCAATATGTCAGTTTACCTTTCACGATATCATCATCATAATTATCAACCAAAGGTTGTCAGTGGACAGCAGTGGCTGAACATGTCTCCCCAAGTTTAACACAGTTCTTTACATAACTTTGACAAATCATCCACCAGTCCATAAACTTCACTAATTCGTTGAAATAGAAGAATACGCAAAATGAAGCGGATTTCAACCAACGCTGGCTTTTTGCATTGATATAGGAATACTATCACATTCCTAGTTAGATTCAACTACGCGGAGAGAAACACAGTTATCTTCGCTTCAATGTAGAGCCGGACTATCTATTATTCAACAAGGGATTAGGGTTCCGCTCCAAAGAAAAGGAGCAAGGAATGTAGTTAGCTTCATATTTACATATCTCGGAAATCTTCGTAGATGCTGCAAACTCGCTAAACTCCCCAAGTTGCCGCGTCTAAGTTTAATCCTTTTACTGCGGATTTTCTAGACTATAAACTCCTCTAGATTGTTTCAGCTCAATTAAATAAGTTGTTAAATATGTTACCGAGGATCACGAAAGTTCGGGCTTAGGGTAAGGAGGCATTCAATTTATTGCAGCACAACTGAGTTCTTGTGTCTAAGAAAGTTACTTTGGTAAGTAAGAAGATTTTCTGTTGAGTCAAGTGTAAATTAAAACAAACGACAATGTATTTTATTTGTTACGTTATTCATCATAGCTGAAACATTACTCCACTCGCAAGTTTTGTTCAAAAAAATCCTTTGTTATTCCACAGCAACTCAAAACATGATATCACTTACACGAGCAATGCAAACAAAATATGACAGAGCAACAAAAATATTTTAAAAATTGCAGAGGATTTTGACATTGTGGCATTTTATCCACAATGCTATATTGAAGTGCCACTTCCCCGCAGATAAATCAAAAGCTAATTCGTCTTTCACAATACTATCCGCTGGCTCTAATCCGGCAGCCACGGGATTGTGGTCTTAACCAGCTCGTAATAAAGCCCAGCCTTCGATTAAGCCACTAAATCAGGCTGTCGACTCGCATAGATATAGAGGGTTAACTCCTGATTTCACGTGTCCCTGCCTTCTATCTCGGTGGACGGAAATTGCCGAGAAAAGATGGCGGGACCTCGGCATGTGTACTCACTGTGCGGTAAAAGGAGCTTGCCGCGGCGCCTATTTACTTACAAAATATGATCAAAAGCATTTCAATGAGGCACATTAGACTCTGACATTTGCAAATACAAAAAATATGTATGTTATAATAGAGCATGAAAACTAAAACTTAAAATATCGCAAATGAGGAGTAATAATTGGCTAATGGACTGTTGTAACTAATTGATATTAAATGTGTCAGTTTGAAAAATAGTAGTAAATATTTTATTTATTCAAAAATATTTTACTTTTCTATATCTGTGAGCGGTGGGTTATGAGAATTAAAGCGCGATCAATATTTCACCAGCTAACGTTCAGCAACCAAATGACGTATTTTTTTAGCTATCAAAAGACTGTCCTTAAGTTATCACTTGGTGAACCGGCAGAGATGGAGAAACATCGCCAGACGTGCTGCAGCCCTGAAAGTGAGCGGTGTGTGACGGCGAGCCGCAATCCTGTTCATCTACATCCACGACCACTCTGTCAAGAGTGCCCGACTAAGAAGAAGAAGAAGTCTTTTTTAATATTATTGTTTGCAGATTTCTTGTGGAGACGAACTAAACTGGCGTTTTGTCGGCCGCGTGCACAATATTCCCCATTATGTTTTCAACCTCTTTCTTATTTATTTTTATTTCCCCGGGCCCGGCATTCGGACGATGCGGTTTGTAAATTGTGGTTTAGTGTGCCGTAAATTATTGTGCCTATTGTCTATGAGGAAAGTAATTACGATAGACATAGCTACTACTGTTTCTGTGAAATAGTGTCAATAAATAAACGAAAGCGTAAGTGAAAAGAGATTGTTTCGCTTTGGTTCTATTTATGATCATAGCTGATAGAGGTAACCAATACAACGTTTTTCTCGAGGTTTGCTTGACTGTCATTTAATTGATCTGAAATATGAGATTATGTTTTTTAACAATAGTATGATGGTGACTATATTTTGTGTACAATCCAATGTATTTACTTGACGTAGTGACGTAGACGTAAATATTAAATCATAAATTTTACTTCTCCCGAATGCGTAGATTTTGAATTCAATCACCACCCTCTGAAACAAAGTACGATTTACAGCCTATCGTCAAAACAGATGTAATGTAAGTTTAATCACATCGAGTAATGGCAAAACAAACGCATGTAGCTGTGGCGATCACAAATTCTAATAATGCAGAAAGCACAATTTGTTTTCAGCCACCGGGCGTGACGTTGGTCGCGTCACCGCAAGCGATCGCAACGAAAACAAACGAGCAAATAATGAGGCTCTTCGCACACTTGAAACACGAATTTGTGAAAGCCACTGACTTCTAGGAAAGTACAGATTTGTCTAATAGTATTTTATTAACAAACAAGAAAATAATAAAACTAAGACATGCAACATAAAAAAATGAGATTACCCTATTCGATTTGTCTTAATATCTTATCACTGCTTCACTTGAGAAAAAAAACTAAAGCGATAACAATTCAGCCGCCTTGCCAAAGATATGTTTGAACAAGTTCATTTATCACTCCAAGATATAATAGTGCTACTACGGTAGAGAGAATCAGATGACCTTGAAAAGATCGCAGGATCACACTGGATGCAGACCGCTCACAACCGTCTGCTCTGGAAAACCGTGGGGTTGGTCTATGTTCAGAAGTGGACGTCCTCTGGCATCATCATTATTAAATGATGATGCATGCAGACAATTCATCATCATCAGATCATTTGATGTAGGCATCATTTATATTGAATTCCATGCAACTTAGGCACTACATATTAAAATGGGCATGCATAGCTCTAACTTTTCGAGTGCCAATGCTTTAAGATCACAATAATTATTTATAAAAATATGTCCACCACCAATCTCAGTAGATCACTACCAAGAGGTGTAACCTACGATAAAATTCATTACTTCTTAGCTGCTTCAAAAAGCGTTGGTCTGTCGCGAAAAGTCCGTGTGCGGTGAACTTAATTGATCCACAGTCCAGTAATATGACTTGAATTACGTTGAACTCCCAAAAAAGTGATCCTAGGTACAAAAAAATGTGTTTTTTACAGAAAGAGGTGTTAAATGGTTGTCAGTATAGTAAATACCTAAAGGCTGTACGCGCTGAAATTCAAATCAAAATGCGACAGCATAATCATCATCATCATCATCAGCCCAATTTTGTCCAGTCTTGGACGTAGGCCTCCTCCATTTTCTGCCATGAATGGCGGTCTTGTGCCCGTGTCATCCAGCCATGTCTTGCGACAGCATCTAAAAATGCTGAAACAAGGATTATACAAGATGTATACATATATGTATACATAGATGTATGAATTAATAGTAAATTAAATGCTAAAGGTAGATCTTAAAACACGCTTTAATAATTCGACAACACGAAATACACGTCTGCGTTATCGTTACAAGACAAGGAAACTGCTAAATATCTCTCTCGCAATACTCTTGTCATGCTTGCAGCGAGATAATGTCTCAGACATTGTACTAAAGAACACAGGTATAATTAACCCGAAGTAAGATCAACGTTCATAGCAGGTGACAAGGATTACGGAGCTTGTAGAGTTATAATAAGATCTGTTTTTGAATACAACGCACTCACGCGGACTATACCACGTTTGCAGCACGCACGGATGTAAGCGCATAGTCAAAACAGAACAGAATATTCACTCTTAAACTTTAGGGATTAAACCGCTGCTCAAGCAACTAAACTATAAGTAGTTGCTGAATTAACTATAATAATTATAAGATGAAATAAATTTTATGCCTACCTATTTGCGGTATTTTGTGGTACAAATTCGAAATCCTGGAAACTATTTTAAGAATTAGTTTGTTCCCACAAAATACGCGTACATTTCATTATTAAAAATATAATTTTAAAGTTTCAGCTATAATGATCCACCTATGTGTCAACGGTTAGGGTTCGTCAAGCGATGCTCTCCAACCTTTGCTTTATAAGGTCTACGCCGTGTGTCGTCAGCTCAATCGTTATTCCGCCGTCTGACACAGTACCGTTACCGTGAGTTTACGACGGTTTTACTCGATAGCGACTACGTAAAAAAGTCTATAGAAAATTGTAAATCGCCCCTAGCGGTCACTTGCAGAACTAAAACTTTCCATACAATAAGTTACGTCGTCGCTAGCGAGTAATAAAACCGACCGTAAACTCATGGTAACGGTTTAGTACATCAAAGCTCTAAACTATAATGTACGATTGATTGATTTAATTAAATTATCAAATTAATACTTATTTCATGCATGTAAAATACAAACTGTTATTACCAAAGATGCTTAGTAAATAAAAAAGTAAGCTGCACTGTATTGTATTGTTCCATTTCTTTTAAAAAGTGGACTGTTTAACTTTTTTGGCATGCGTAGGTCGGTACATAAGATTAATCTCTGGGTGTACATACAGGTATTATTTATGAGATGCCACTGCTAGGCTGTTATATCATGCTGCCGCACCTAGCCAAACAAGGGCCTGCCCGTAGTAGCCCAGGGACTCAGATTAATAGATTACGATATGCAGATTTATTTTCGACCTTGGCAGGGGCTGCAAGGGTTAACTAAAACTATGTTTTTTTAACCTTTAAATCTTTATAATGTTCACATGTTTCTTTGCTTTTCCACATACACCAGGATACATATTGCTTACAAATACACGGGGTCCATAAAATTAAAAATATATTGCTCACAAATATACCGAACTAACCGGACAAATTTGTTTATTTTTTCAAAAAGTGTTTTTTTTACCGACTTTAAAAAAGGAGGAACTTGTCAATTTAGCTACATATTTTGTCAAAGTAAAGGCAAATAAACGAATTTTTTGAATTGTCTGCAGAAAAATAGTTTGGCAATACAATGAATACCGACAGGAATACAATTGTAGTACTTGGGACTCTTTTGAATGCAGATAGTTATCTGCTCTCCTAGTTAGGATACATTATTATTGTAGTATTTCTGATTCCTGATCGTCATCAGCACAGCAACATCAAAAACTCTATGAAATTCAATGACAACTAAGCAATTTTAGTCAGATTTAATCTATGAGCAAAACTGGAGGTTATTCGTGGCGATTCTGTGCATCTGACATCTAGCTAGCATCCATTCGACCGAGCCTTTGTTCTCCACCGCTATTGGACTAACGGCTTACAACTACCCCGGAGCAGCGCTTAAGAAATTTTAATGTTCCGAGAAAAGTCCGCTTTAGCCGCTTATTCACAGTCTGGTGTACGTTTAAAAAATAATAGCGCGTTATCTCCGTTGAAGTGTGGATCTTGTTTCACCCGCAATTGCTTTTTTCTTTGTGAAAAATAATCCTGTTCTTGATAATGTGTTTAAGAATTGTAGCAAATAAGACTAGAGTTTCTTAGTTGTTGCTATGAATAAAGTGATTCATGTTTCATATTCAGAAGATTTTTTTGTAATGTAAAGACTTTACTTATTATTCGATAATTTTGATTTCTTCAGAGTTATTTATATCAAATAAATTTCACTAAAACATTTCCTATAGGTACTACCCAAGCCCAACGGAAGGTGATAAAAACTTAATGATGATTAGCTTTCTTGGCAGCAGGCACCATAGATTACCATCTAATAGGTATTGAATAGACTTTGACAGTCGTCTTTGTAACAGTATTCCTTATCAAAGTTTTACGCATGCAAAGCTTTTTAAAATACAAAAGAAACTGTGTATTTTACTCGTAGTAAAGGCTTGCATGTTTTTCTTTGAAAAAAAAGGCTCTGTTTTAAGGTAAGTCACTCTAGAGAACCATAAAACGAAATGAGTGCGTCACCCTCCCTATGTAACTATGTAAACACATAAATTGTCTGTGTTGTTAATTCGCGTCGCAATTACTCATTACAGGTTTTGTTGATAGCACCTAAACGTGAATAGTAAGGTTTTTGTGCACGTACTAGCTTTTACATGCAGCTTTGCATGCAAAGTAAGCATTTTTATTATTTTTTAACCCTCGTACAGGGTAAAACAATCTTCTAAGTTAACTTCAACTAACTTAACTTTTTTGTTGTTATTAATGTGTGAATGGCTATTCACATTTATGTGACATTTCATATGCTTAGGTGACGTACTGTAGCACTACATTCACCACTTTGCTTGTTTCATTCATTTAATATGGCTAGTGATTTATTTTTCCGTTCTCGTGTAGATTAATAGCAATATTTGAGTTTTGAGAAGAAAGGTAATAAAGTCATTTGATATTAGAATTTATTGTACGCAATGCTTACAATGTATTATGCAGTATTGGGTGAGACGAATTAAGCTATGTTCTCCGTTTTAAAAGAAGCTTACTCAGACAAAGAACTAGTTTAAAATTGGTATTAATACAATTAAAGCTCTTCGCTTTTCTCTGTAAAAAGATAATTAGTAAAAGAAAACTTCATTCCCAGGGTAATAGATCTGCGAGCTCCTGAAAGAAAAAGGAACGAGAAATAGGTACCCATCTTAGTAGTTATTTGTACTCTATTCAAATATTCTTGAAGGCATCTTCATACTTTCTTTTGAAAATAATAATAATAGTCCATGTAAAAGAAAATTCACGGTATAACACAAACTACAATTCTTAGATTGCTTTACGATTAAAAAGAGAAGACTATACGTTGCACATTTATTTATAGCGGTGCATACAACTTCCATTTAATTGCCATACAAACTCAAAAATCACGTATTTACGAGTTCGAGAGTGACTTTCAAAAGTTTTTGTTTGCAGATAGCTAGATAATTTCGTTTCCTGTGGTTAACTATAGTTTAATTATCAACTTTTACTCGCTATTTTATTTTACAGCACTATAGAACGTCACATGCACACTGTGATTGGACGTTACAAATAATAATAAGATGCAAATAAAATAGCTCGTATCACAGTATTTTCAGAACGCGTACGAGCGTTTCATCTGTTTTTCTGCGAGTTAAAATAAAATACAAGTGACAGAGTGATTTGTGCAGCGGAAACTGGCGTGCCGGCGGCGTAGTGCCGAAAACGTACCGCGACCGCGTCTGCCTTGTTTGACTTGTTACTGGGGTGTCCAAACGTCACGGCTTTCTTGGGACTGCAGGAATAGACATGTGATTAAAAACGCTTTTACATATAAGAGTTTAAGTCGCTATTGTAGCGCTTCTAACGCGGGTTGGAGTAGCACGACTGGGTCATACATATCCATACATATTTAAGTAGCGCGTCGGAAGCGCTACGAGCTTGTGGTAGCGAATACGCCGCGTGGTCGCATGCAATTGGTCGGCATAAGATCACTATTGCGAGCAATATATATATGTCACGCGTGGCGTGGCGATCAATTCAAGCAAGCTGCAAACTGTTGGAAAAAGCCTCCTACATAATACTTTATGAGGAACAGCAGTAACATCGTGTCTCTGTTAGGATCCATATAAGAAATGAGCGTCTGTAGCGTAACTGTTGTCGCGAACTCGCGAATTTGTTGATCTGTAGCTGCTGTGATAGGTATTCTGTGTGCAGTGCTACAGTTGCGCAACTAAAACGCCTATATGTTAATGCGCCCTTAGTCTATAAATGTATTATTTATTATCTTTCAATCTCATGAGAACTTGCGCGATTAACCACTATCTTTAGTCATTTGTTAATCGCACAACCTAACTAGCTTCTATTACGTCAAGGGCAGCCATTGACAAATCAAAGTTAAGATACCAACTTGGTCGCCATGTTGATAGAAATTATTAAGTAAAGCAGACCGCAATGCTGGGTGAGTAAATTATCTACTATTAGCAGATACAAGAATTGATTCTAATATTATTCATAAGCGTCCAAGCAAACAATGCTTCAATAATTCATTGATTTTAAATAACGTTTCTTTTAAAAATGGTCACACTCGCCACAGTGCGAAATGACAAACCGAACGGGGATGCGAGCACAAACGCAATATTTTGCTTTTTGTACCCTCATTCCACGCTTCCTTAGCGAGCGTGGTAACATTATTTGTGACGCCAGCGCCCTCTATCCGACAGGAATGCTAATACGTTTCCTCTTCCTTAAGTGGGTTAAAGCCACACGTAAACGTTTCACAATTTAAAGTCTCTTTCCTATAAAGGTTTTATGACAAAAACTTAAACCGGTCAAGCGTAGTTCTTTTACTACTTTTGGTCCTTTATTTTTTTAGTTTATGGAGCACCGTTAAAAGTCACTTAAATGAAAGTTTTATTGAAATAGAGCGTGAAGTAATGACTTCTAAATGGTTTTTACTGCAAAACTTTATTATTAAATGATATTCATAACTGATTATTATAATGAAAATACAATAAAATTGTTACACGTGATTAAGGGCCTAAATCACCATCGATAAATCAGCACTAGCCTGCGAATATTCAAATATTCGCATTTTGGACAGATAACGGTAGGTAACCAGAACTTATAAGGATATTGTGAAACAGGCCGAATATGATATGACATGAAGGCGGCTGTAGTCAAAAGCACATTGGTGTAGACGACATGCCGTCAACGTATTTTCTCCCAGCCGCTGACATTTTGACGACAGCTTTTGACGGACCACGGACGCAACATCGTCAAAACATTGGACACCCGTTAAAGTCACACGGGACTATTTATTAAACTGTGAATGTAAGCTGGCATCTATTGTCGATGACAACTGCCGATGTGTAAGAATCTTCCCTAACTTTGCAAATTTATACCTTTTTATGTCACCTATATGTACCTAGGATTATTCCATTTCCATTAACCTAAAATGAAACATTTGTATAATTTCTCATGTTAATTGTATAACTTGTAATATAATGTGAGTAGAGTTTGTGTATCATTATTTTTATTACATTGTATACCTACATTGCAGTTAGATTAAAAGGTAGATACTAGTTGATATAATAATGTACACCATACAAAAACTGACAAACACCTACATATTTTACAACTATCAATTAATTTCCGCGGTGTTGCATCCTATTGTTGTTGATACGGCTTTATATATTATGATAGTTCTCCCGGTCAACGTGTTTTGCGAAAAAAAATGACTTCGTGATACCATAAAGTAACAAAACGTTGGTTGAAAAAACTGTGAACAGTGTTACAGTGAAGAGAAAAGGTCATTTACAGCAAAGACACCGAGGACAACAAAAGGGTTCAACACTTAATAATAATTTAGTGACTCAACCGAGGCTTTGCATGTCGTATAAAGTACGATTTTATCGTGTTCACCCCGCAACAACTGTATTTGGTGGGCGGGCCCAGGTGTGAAGGGGATTTAAAGTTCATTGCACAGCTAGAGGGCGGCACCTACGCCCGTATATCTTAGAAAACGCTTTATAAACCACCTACAACAATGTGCCTCACAGGACCCGAGTTTAATCTTAAAGAACTTATCGGGGTAGTTCGCAAGTTCTCATTTCAGTCGCTTTGTTTCCAAGTTATAATTATCAGGCGAAGTTTTGTTGAGAAAGTGATATGTATCAATAAAGCCAGGCTGATCTTCATCTCGCAGCGTTTGCGCACAAACTTGTTGAGCAATCAAAGGATGCCAACTTGGAAAGTAACAAGTGTCTTGTCTGATACTTTTATGATTGCTTTAATAAGATTTTAACGTCCAAATTTTTTCGAGATGATGGAGAATCCCTAGAGACGGAGTTGGTAATAAACGAGACAAGTAATAAATGAGTACCATCTATTTTCATTTGGTTTTTCTGTGAGAATCTTATGTTGAATATTTTATATTAATGACCAGGCATTTGACCACGATTACACCAGAAGGCCGATTTTCGCATGATCGAACTTATTTCGTGTGGTAGTTTGATTACAAGTATCACTGTTTGACCGAAAAAAAATCAAGTAATATATCCACCTAAAAAAACTACCGCACGAAAGAAATCTAAATGCATAGAAATCGTGACCCGAATAAAGCAATAACTGTATTTTCTTTGAAAAAGAAAATTCGATCGGTGAACTTTTTACGTATACGAACTGCACGAGAATTGGCCTCCTGGTGGTAAGTGATGATGTGATCGAGGATGGATCATGTCTGACCAGTAACAGTCTATTCACTCATCTCTTGAAAATGTCCAAACCATAGTTTTTCATGAACTCTTCAGTCGGTAGCGTATTCCAATCCTTATGCGTACGCATCAGAAATGTTGATCGGTACCGTTCACTGCGCATTGATGATATGTCAACAACATCAGGATGCCAGATTGATGGTATACATCTGAAAAGAGTCAGTGTCTTCAGTAGTAGATAGGGGGTACCCGGGAACAATAACACAATTTCGACCTCTGTGAGGTATAAAACGTTTCTGTAAACTACATCCATATGAGACGTATATCCTAAATGAAAAATATATATGCGATTGCTTGAAAACTACCGTCAGTGAAGTTTACTAACGAAAAATCTTAATTTTTGCATAGGTTTATCAGTCGATTGAGTTAATTTTGAAACGCATTAGAAAAATAATATCAGAATCGCTAACTACCAATGATGACTGCTAGTTATTACATCGCTAATCTACCAATCTATCGGCTTTCATCCAACAGAAACCATGATTTATAAGGGTCCGGTGGTTTCTACGGATTCCCGCTGACAAGGCGATCTCATTAACAGGTACAGACAGGTCGTAAATCAATGCATTGTGTAGCCACGGTGTTCTTGTATATGGTCAGACATACAGACTGAAATAATAGCCATTACTTAGCTAAGAAAGTCTCATCACATGATATAATTTCAAAATCAAAGTTTAGCTACTCAAAATTTGAGTTAATTGTGGTCGTCTTTTTTATGCACATTACACATATATGTATAGTACCGCATAGAGCTCGCTTTCATCTAAAATTGTAGCAAAATAAGTCTTCTTCACAGTATTTATAGTGACTATACCGGTCAGAATCTTCCATTACTAAAATATTGAGGACAAACTGAAAAAGACCGCAAATTTCATGGTTTTTGGGCACAGCTCCGCTCGCACAGCACTTTAGAAGTTGCAAATCTGATATTTTAATATTGTTTAAGGTCCTAACAACATATAAAAATTCAGAATGACCAGACATTTTGCAAGCACGAATGTTTAATTTGATAAGTAATGTTAAGGACGTGTCCTTACCTACAACAATATGTTAACACAAGGTGTACAATGTACAAGTAAATGATGGCAGATAAAACGAGGGGAGAGGGATCATTCGAGATGTGGTCTAAGTGAGTTTTGAAATTATAATTCGGAGGGTTTTCCAAATCTTGATTTTAAATGGGTTAAAAGGAAAGGATGCCTGCCTGGGGCGTTTCACAAAGTAGATTGTTTAGATACCTGTATCTATTCTTATTGTGAAATATCATTCAACACAGGTTTTAAATTAAAGTGCATATAATCAAGCAGAACAGAGGGGCTTAATAAATCAATGTATTGTGTAACCGAAGGTGTGTCAGCGGTCTCATAACGCCGCGCAAACATGACATATTGCTGCGATACGAATAGACAATGGCCCTTAAGCGGCTTTGTTATGCGAGCTATAGTAACGTCATGGACTTGGATACAGCTTCATCAAATTACTTGAAGAAGGAATGAGTAGATGGTAGTAAAGGGTTTCTCGGAGTTATTCGTATACTAAACGTATATAAGTTTGACTTACGTAGGTACCTACGTAAGTAAGTAAAACTTAGTTTTAAATCTGCAAACGTATTATGCGACAAACTGTAATACTTAACTGCGCCAAACTGATAATTCAAGAGGCACTACAAAAACACTATTGTATTTATTACAAACAAAATATGGTTGTAACGACACACTTAGGATAAAAACCTGATTATTTCCACCTATGCTAATAACTAGATTTCCACCTACGCTTATGAAAATACTAGACTAACGATGCCATAATATCTCCTTTTACAAAGTCTATTTGAAACCACAACCCAACAGGAAGTAGTATTAACGTCATGCAGCCTCAACTACTGAACTCAACTGACCGTTTTATTCCCAGTTCAGACAGTTTACCTGAATTCCGTGTGGAAATATGACAGGGGATAGACCTCTGTCCATTCCCTGTCAAATTTGAAAACCCAATAAGCCGAAATTCCTATAAAACGATTTCGGACTTACACACGTCAATCTATATCAATACAAATGAAGAAAGCCATACGAAAGCGGAAATATCCATCGGTGTGTTCTATGCTTGCGGATATGACTGGCTATTTTCGGATTTAAAGTAAGAATGGACTTATTTATGAAGTTTATAAAGTGAGCTTTTTTTACTTTTCGAACCTATAATAATTATTTTTTACCTATATGAATAACTATATTGACGAAATGACTGCAACATTTAAACTAAAAATTCCTGCATAACCACGATATAACCATAATTCCTAGCACCAATTTAATTGTGCATTCTTTTCATTCTGCCTAAATAATTTCACACTCAAAAACACGTTACCGGTCATTTGAAAATATTAAATCTCTACAATCCTGTTGCGTTCCGCTGGTGAATCCATTTTATATTCAGAGGGCATGAAATAAACCGAAAGCGTTTGCAATCTCTGCATCCAGTGATTTATGATTTTCATTTTACATTGAACAACAACTTTCTTCCTTTTCAAGAACTAAATGGAGGTAACTAGCATCTTGTTTTGTTACTGAAATCCGAGAAAGAGCAACCTTAAAACATAAGAAGGTATTATAAGTAGGTACCTATGTGTATATATTTTTTTTCTTAACCTGTCTTATGAGTATTGATTATAATGTTTTTTTACATATTTGGCATTTATTAAAAAAATGTTTGCAAAATCAATCCGTAAAGTGTGCTTAAATATTATGTTTGTTTTTGGTACGTAAGTTTATTTCGCTAAAATCATATTCTTCACGATTCATCTGTTACCCAAACATTGTCAAGACTAAACAATAGAAAAAGCTGTAGTTGCGACGACATTGCTTGTTTTTCTATAAATACTTTTTAATAAAATATCTTAACTCCACAGGTGAACAAAAGAGAAAAGTTATTAAAAAGAATTTCCATTTCGATTTAATTCCGCTTCAACGCCGCCTTTTATCTAATGCCGAGTGGAAACGGAGTGCTAGAGTAAAAATAATGGCTATCGGTGCCTCTGCCGATATGATTGGACTAGAAAGGCGAGATGAAAAGAACCGCTTCATAGAAATAAGTGAAAGAAGGCTAATAATAATGCTGTTTTGTTGAGAAACACATTAAAATGTATTGCTAATAGAACAAAATGAAAAGTTGGAGGTTTACACTCTGACTTAAGACTTACACTTAGTAACTCACGTAATGTTTTTGTATGTAATTCACTATTCAAATTCAAATTCAAATATTTTATTTCAGACGTTGGTCCATAGTGGGTTAGTAATAATAACTTACGTTCTAGTGTTAGTACTATACCACATTGTGAGTTTATGTCATTCAACCCGTGGTCAAGAGGAAATCATCCATCCAACTTTTTCGACCCTTTTAATATATTACCTTTTTCGTACATTCACTCTGTTTGACTAGCTAGCTAAACTATCTCAAATATTAAAAAGTTGACTAGACGCACCTAAGTCAAATCGAAAAAACAACAGGTTTAAAATGTAATTATGAGCATTGTTCCCGAAATAAATTTATTCCATTCTAGAAGCAAATAATTGAATACAGCATACTTTAGCACTATTTTGAATTGCAAAATGTGTGTTCACTGGACTGAGAATATTCTTGAATAAAAGTCTTGGGCACCGAATGAAATGGCAAATTCAATTTCTCGATAAAATTGACGATGACTCGATCTATTTCAAGAAGTTT
This sequence comes from Pyrausta aurata, assembly GCA_963584085.1. NCBI lineage: Eukaryota > Metazoa > Arthropoda > Insecta > Lepidoptera > Crambidae > Pyrausta > Pyrausta aurata. The sequence continues at coordinate 8,858,623 of OY757258.1, read as the reverse complement.
TTCTCTGGCTATATTTTTAGGTCATTGTTTGAATACTCATACTTAAAACTATGTGAAGTCCTTCTTTTATAAAAGCTTAGAATACGGATGATATATTTCATTTTAAATAATTTCTTAACAAATTATTATTTTTAGTGACTCAAAAACATACAACACATTTCCATCAGTAAGCTATTTCCTGTTTCCTGACCAACTCCTTGCATAAATATGGAGTAAGCAGAATACAAACGTTCTAAGCCCTAGTGCAAAATGGTGAACGGATCTCTGTTAATCCAAAGGACAAAGAAAAACGAACCGGAGGTTTAGCATTTGCATACATGTTATACACTGCAGATTACTCCTACTTACTATGTTGGTTGGTTTGCTTAGTTTGGGTTAGTAACAAAGCTTAAGCTAGCAGTGAAGGTATCTATTGTCTACGGTCAGTTTCTAATGAAAAATTTTACTATTTTAAGACAGTGTTCTGTGGATGCATAACTACACATTTTCTCGAAAAATTGCCCTTTAAACAACCGCATAAGATACTTGAAGCCCTATTATCTTGTTTTTTTTAAATTTATTATTATGAAAATACCTGCGTAATGAAGCAGCGAATTAGACACAACCTTTTTTCTCAAAAATCGTGCATGAAACCATTAGGTCAATAAAAGATATCAAAATCACGATTTAACAAAAACAAATTATAATTTTTAAACAGATAAATAAGCTCGTAAAATACTTTCACACATTATTCTTCCTGGTAATAGTTTTCTAAACGAAGTCGGTAAACTTTCATGGTTTTAAAAGTTTAGCAGTGCGGTTCAGTTGAAGCATACTTATGAAGCATTACATTCTGCAAGCGAGCAACTATTACAGAGCATTGCAACTCATTGTTACGAATTTTAAAGTATTTATTAGCATGCAGTGTGCATTCTCTGCTAAATATGTGAGCATAAATGGCTCTAGATTGCCTTATTTTTCAAACTTTATTGCCGAGGATGAGTTAGTAGTTCGTAGAAAGCGTGGAAGGTATGCCAGAATTGTAAGTGATGGGTGTAAACAGCTTTTACCGTATAGTTTGATTTACAGTCATCGTTTACCTCTTCACTGGTACTTAGTTGAAAAACTTTGGAGAAATTAAACTTAGAGGTACAAATAAACTTGCATACTATAAAGATTGATAAATTTTACGACTTGCAAAATAAAACATTCCTATTGATTTTGGATCGAAAATCAATTAAAAGTCAACAAATCTCACGCTTAATATAGACGCAAGTAGTGACTAATTTAATTTATCTTTGAAATCACTTCCGTGGGTATGGATTTCAAGTCATTTTCGTCATGAGTGATTAAAAAAATAGAGCTGGACACCTAGACAAATTGTTGAAGGCATCAATTAGCGAACTATAAATACCCTTATCTTATCCCTATCTGCTAAAAGAGCTCCAAGATTGGAAATAAAAATCACTTGGGAAAGTCACTATACTATAGATAATATGAACAGATTTCGTCCCCTGTCAAAGTGTTTACATTTATATCTGAGCCTTTAAATGCTTAGGGATCAATAAGCCACCGGCGGTCGCATAGACAAATTCTTGATGGTTTTACAGTACTATAAACTATGGTAGTAATGATTGCAACATGAACACGATTGGGTTAAGCTATGCATATATAGCCCAACCAAATAAGTTTGTCGCGTTAAACCTTCGTTTGGTTTATTGCACACATTTTACAAGATTATTGGTAATTTTTTACCCAACTATCCAATTTGATCCAACATTTCTGATATCGTAGTCCAGTCATGCAAGGAAAGCTCACACAAGCTGCGCATGGAACCATTCCAAGTCTAAAGTGGGACGCTCTTATGCTACTAATTTATTGAGCACTCCTCGTTACGCCTTTTGAGAGGTAACCAGAGCTTAAAACTTGCATTTTAAATCTGATTTATGTAGGTACTCAAGTTTAGTTTTATTTTTTTGAAGTTTAGTAACTTTTTTTAAACTGATAAGCTTTCATAATTTTATCTTATCGTATAAAATCGGTCACGTAAAATTATTTGTTGCCGACTTCAAAAAATGGAGGTTATCAATTCCATATGGTCCAATTGTTACATTTTTGTAAACAAAGTCCTACAAAACTATGTTTGTACGTCTGTATTTTGTATTCATGTTTAAAAAATTAACATAATCCACGTACCCGAATGCATTATGCACGGATAAGTATATAGTGAAAACCGACTGGAACGCACAGACCGTGGCCATTTCCGTGCCGGAGTAATCAACGGAAACTGAAGCCGGGCTAATCCGATGACGTCACTAATTTGAATATTAGTTACAGGGACACGCTCACACACAGATATTGTTCGAGCACGAATTCCCTAAATTAAACCGATTTAGACATAGTTGTGCTGAACAAATACAAATAAAGTATTTGGCGCACAAACATTTTTTTAATGGTTACTTGTTTATTTAGATATCTTTTTTTTAAAACTAATTAAGCCTATTATGTACAAAACTGTGATATACATATTTGAAGGGGTCGTCGCTTTTGGTCTACGACCGGCCCCTTCATTACAATTTATGATTACATATTTAATTAATTATTTATATTATTAATGTATTTATCAATTATATAAGAAGAGAAAATTGCTGTTAAAACAGAACAGAGTAATTGAAAAAGGTTTTACATTTAAAAAGAAAAAAAAAAGCTAATGTTATTGTAAGGAAAATGTATAATAATATGTAAATGTTTCTGAATGTTCAGTCGTTTATGATTTAAAACGTTGAATTTCCCTTTTAAATACCAATTTGATTATGGAACAAGTCACTTATCTAGTCACTACTTCTTAATCTTAATTTTATTTCTTTTACAAAATCCACAGTTCTGCATTCTAATTAGCAATTATTAGCGCTCTATGAACATTTTAAGTACGGTATTCGGATATGAAACCATTACATTAATATATTAGCGACATATCTACCGAAATGAAATTCCGCGGTGTCGTATTAAGTACCAGGGTCGATACAGCTACGGTATCACAGGACTTAGTTTGTGTGGAGGTAATTAAGTATGAACGATGACATCACTAATTACACCATTAGTTTCAGCGGTCGTAGTACCTAAGGGTACGCTGTGGAAAGGTTACATATAAGCACTGAATATTGTAGTTGACTGGTGCGTCTTATTTTCTAGGGTACAAAGATTACTTCTATCAATGCTGACAAGCACTGACAAAGCTTGTAACAAAATGTCTACAAATGCTAACTCCCGTTTATCAGCACTTTTAACCACGAGTTGTAAGCAAGTTTAACATGATTTGTTTTTTTTTTGTTGAACCCATGGCATTCCATCGCTGGCGTTAGTAAAAAGGTCAGTCTGAGTCAAAAATATAGACAAAACCTACAAATTGATACCTCAGCAAAGCTGCTACGAAACTCGTTGTATGCGATTATGAAAAAGTACCAACAGAACCTACACATATCTGTGTTTTCTCAGCTATCAAACATACAGTGTGTTAGGGATCGGACTCCCGATACTTTCCAACGTAAAATTTTATGTAATGTTTAATTTTATCGACAAAAACCATACAAAGGGGGTTGAACTTCGCTTCGCATCCGTCACCATTCTGAATGAAAAAAAATACAAAATAAAACATGCCATTTTTGCTTTTGTTCTAAGCCATATTAATAAACTGGGAGTAACATATTAGCGATTCGCTCCTACTTCCATCATTTGTGACGCCTGAAATCTCAATGGCCCCGACTAAATTCGAATAGTTCAGGCAAACTTTGTTGATCAAATATGGAATATGGCGGTAAATGTTAAATTACACTAATCCTAACTATGCGATGAGCGGAATGTAATAAGCTAAGTGATCTACGTTAAATCCGGTCCACTATAAAGCACGCCTTTGTATTCAAATATTTGCAGTTTTGAAAGGCTCAACACTTTCCTAGTATAACAACGTGTGAAATTATAATGAAATGCTTTTAGAGGTATAAAAATGCCAAAATTTTTAGTGTAATGCAATAGCGACACCCAACAATACAAATAAACTGATACGTATCTTAACAATCTATCTGTATGTGAAACGCAGAATAACACAACATCAAGTTAACCATTATTGGTTTTCATGAAAGCAAATAATATAATACCGTACCGTGCGGTTTCAGTGGCGTAGCAAAATAAATATAAATTTATGAGCACAAAAGAAAATTTCGCCTTCATTTTACGTTATTGAATAGCCGATAAGCACAATAGCTGTTAGGCATAAATATCGCTAAGTTATCACTCGAGAGATCTATAGAGGTAGGTGTGAGGTCGGGATATCGCTCTCTTGACAGTTATTGCGTTCTTTTATGCGTAAACTCGGGAGAAATTCTATTTACTGGCAACACTGTTGACAATAACTTGGAAATATAGCGCGTGGAGTTTGTTTGATGTCGTAATTTTATGTGTTTGGTGTGAGTAACAAGTTAACAACTTTACTAAGTACGAGTTATTCAATCCAGCTGTATTTTTCAATATAAATGTAATAATCTTATCATAATTAGTATTTCTTTTATATTGTCCTGCAAAGTATTTCTGATATAGATAGGTGCATTGCGTTGTTGAGTTTATTATAAGGAATGTTCGCATTCCCTTAATAAATGCTATATGTATTTTTATAGGTATACACATTCTGTCCTTGAACAACATCAAAAAAAGTATGGAATTCAGACATGATGTAAAGTACAATCAGGTTGGTTAGAGTTAATTAAGGAAAAAATAAAACAATTTACGTAAGGTCAAACAAATATTTACTTTTGGTCATAGCCTAAGAAACCATAAGGTGTACGCACTCTCAATAGGTAGTGGTTGTCAATTATAAGATATACCTCTTTTCATTACGGTATTTCTTCTAAGCTCGTTTAACGAGATCTTTTGTCTGTTACATCCATTGAACGCTCGTACTTAGTATGAACGAGTTCATACTAAGTACGAGCTTACCTACTTCCAATCAAAGTCATAATCACTCTATTTTATCCTGGCTCAAGTGATTTCCTTTTCAAACATCAAAGCGGAGTATCAGAAAAGAATTCTCTGTGCTAACAAACATTATATCACGGCTCTTGAATAAATCAATACGGAAATATCACTGTGCCCGTGACGAATTTGTGATCATCTTGCGCTCTCTTTGTAGGTAGGTAAGTATTTAAGGTTGTGTCTACACTTTTTAACTTATACGGCCAATGGCACATATACCCAATAATGTTTCAGCTGAAGGGAGCATCTCTTAGTATTAAGATAATATGCAAAGATGTATTTTGTCCCGGTTTTGTTTATTGGTCTAAATTACATAAGCTTTTTGAAGTGAATTGAGTTACTTTAAGTGTCTTTTGCGCTTTATTTTGATGTTTTTATCAACATTCTTTTGTATACGCTGGCGGGTTATCGATCCCTAAGCGTTTACACACTAAGGGCAATTGAAACTGGTCATCATGGTGAAAATTTCTGATTGAAATAAAAACTCGCTAACTTTATTTTATCTATATTGCTTTCCAATGAAGTTTCTGATTCATTCCTTTTAGTGAAATTCTATTTAATTTGTAATTCAAGCTCTTGAAGTTGAAGTTTCTTAGTATTTTTACTTTTCTTGTTCCATTGGAAGATAATTTTCTCGGATAACTATACATTTTAGCAAAAACAATAATGTATATGGTTCAAATGCAATTTCCACTTCGGTAAATGCAATCATTGACCACAATTAATGATAACCACACTGTGGTAGTATATTGCCACCAGAAGTTTCATTTGGTTATTATTAGTTAGAGCAATTAAGGCTTGAGTTATTAAAATTGCAATGAAATACCATACCACACCTCATCGATATTCCACTGATTCGAACTAAGCGCTTCTCGTCAACTTTCATAATGCGTGCAGCAAAGAGTGGAAGTCTCTACCCGCATCTGTGTTTCCAAGAGTGTACAACCCCATCATTTTCAATGTCAGAGTGAACAGGCTTCTTCTGGGTTAGTAGCTTCATTGCCATTCCTGTTTATGACCAGTCTGTATAGTCTTAGACAAGAGCAAACCAACAGGTTTGCTCTTAAGAGTATGAAATATCATATATAACCAAAATAAAAATTCACGTTTTTAACCTTTGTACAATAAGTAAAAATAATAATATTGCAATACCCAATAAAGGCCATTAAGTTTAAAGCTTTACACTACATTTACAGACCTTTTTAATTCGTTCGTTGCCATTAGTGTGTACATTAACCACTAATGGCAACGAACGAATTAAGTTTAATATTTGAAACGTATAAGAATATACGTATATGAAGGAAAACCATTGTTATTTATGCTTACATCTTAACTTTGGTTAGGGGGTTGTTTAAGCAACAAGCTACCGATAAATTTTACTGAATATACACTGAAACTAGAACATAGTCGAAAATAATATCTAAAACCAAGTCTAAACTAGACGTCTCTAAATAAATGTCCTATTTCCGTTTTATAAAACGGGTCCCATACATAATCGATTTGCATTTGTACACTTAAGGGCGCTGAAACCCAAACCACTGATATTCAATAATTTTGTAAGCATCTTAGTAGGTCTGTATAAATAAAACATTTTGTGAGCATTTATTCACATTGTCGTTGGTTGAGTAGTCATTATTCAGACTCATAATGATTACAACATAGTAATGAAACTGATTGGTACCTACATTAGAAGATTTAATTACTCGGTAAAAGGAAGAGTACCTTTGCAAGAAAACAGTAAGCTTTGTATCAAAGTTGTGGTTGTTATGATTGTAGGTACACTATTATATAGCAGCGATACTTACAGTACCCAAATCACGAATAATTGCGCAATATATTCGTATAATAACGTAATCATTTGTATGAGGATTTGAAAGCGCCTACATCAGATGTAAAACAAACTAAAATTTTGACACTCGAATAAGATAATACAATTCAATACCTAGTTTTGATTAAATAGAACGTTTAACTTGTTCTTGGACGTCATAAATTTACGTTAGATGTTATGATGTCATCTGCGGTAAGGCTTTTGAGCTTACTACACGACACGGCAGTGCTTCGTGCTGCTGACTGACGTAAACTCGCTACGATTACGTGACGAATATGTCAAATGTTCGTGATTGGGATACTGATGAAGCATTCCAAGGAAAAATAATAATGAAAAGGTTCGTATCGGATTATCGTAGGAATTATTACAAGCAGTCCGATTAACAAAACTAGGTTCAGCAAATCCGCAATCGATAAGCGCCGTCCGGCACAGTAGTATCACGATCCAGTGCCCTACTCTGTAACGCAATGTCTTTATTATTAAGTAGAATTGTATATATTTTTTTTGCTTTAAATTTCCGCTAAGCGAAGTAAGTGTCTATAATATTGTAGTCTTGTCTCTGTTACTCATTGTCGCGGTGTCCATCCTACATGGTGAAGAGACGGACTGGCGACTTGGAATGACAGACTGACGGACAGACAAATAAGGATTTCGGATTGCAATAAACGGACGACGACGTAAAAAACAGCCTTTCTTCATACGGACCATATATGAGTATATTTATATTAGCAACAGATTAGAATAGTTAGATACGGGATTGCTACCATGTACCTTATTATTTATGAGCTTCCGATATTTCGGCACTGTTGCAAGCGCCATGACCACGGAGTAACTGAAGAGAACTTGCGGGTGGGTTGTCATTGGCAGACATATCGGTCTACCCTCCTTCGAAGTCGTTTATTCCGCTCGCCACCGGTACCATTGTCCACCAACTCACTATTTTCTCGCATCTGTTCTCGACACACAACACTGACAGTATCTGTTCGCGAAACGGCACTATTTTTATTAACACGGTTTTTACACATTCGAACCACTGGATTCCAGACACTTGACAATTTAAACCCGTCCTCACGATTGAAATTTTTGTATTTGGTTATTTCAATCGCTTCCCTAACCAATCTTGGTATGTAGTGGCTTTCTGTCGAAATGATTTAAAACAATATATTAGCAACAGAGTTTTAAAAACTCAGACATCCTATTAAAACGACGGCGGGTTCCGTCCGCCACGTCAGAAATGACGTCTTGTTAGATTTTACACGACGCTTACGAATTACTTAACTAGGTATTTACCCTGATGCTAATTGCACTGTTCGTTTCATACTCTTACAAATCTTTGATTCGTTTTTAACTACATTTGTTTCACAGACGCCAAATTAATACGTCACAATTCTACAAGATTCCAAAGATACTTTCAGGAAGTATGTCTAAAACCCCACCTCTTATTTCAAGAACTTTAGTAAACCGACCAATTTAAAAACAATAACATAATGACAGAAATAAATAATAGAGGTATACTTCTCTAATTGGTCGGATTTAAATATTGTACTGCCTTTTTGTAATAATTGGGCACGGGTCTGACGTTGAAATGTACTTAACGGAGTAGGTCCCCAGTACAGGCTGACGGTCTGATTAAACTCATAAATTCGCTCGCCAGATGTCGCCTGCCGCGCTGTAAATCCAGAACCAATACGACATTTGTCTCTATTCCCCTCTGCAAGGCTATGATCATTACATTTCGCTATCGGTGGTTAAATTCGACTATATTAGGTGCTGCAAATCAGGTACGAGCTATTATACTGTCACAGTTCTAAATTGATGGTGTATTTTATCCTGTCCTATTCGCAGTTCATTTAAGAACGGCCCAGTATAATAAAAATCAGCAATTATATTGATATTGAGGGAATTTCTCTCTCAAACAGTTTCATGGTACGAAATTGGAGTACATATTATCAGTAGGTAAAAGAGACCAGTTTACAATAATATTTTAATTTAGTTTAAGGTATTAGCACTTCCAAAAGTAAAGTCAGAGAGACATTCTTAGAAATGTTTATGACACTGTTTAACGTTACACGCACGCACGCTCCGGATGAAAATGCACATTTCCATTTTTATTGAAATTTTCTACCGCAATGTATCTATTTCCAACGGTATTTTGCCTTTCGGTAAAATAAAATTATTTGAGGAAGACGATTGGGAAATTCGTAGGTAACAAAGGAACCGCTGACATGATTTATGATTTTGCTATAACTGCAGATTTCTACACATTGTATAAAGTTAAGTTAAACATGACTATTCTTTTTTCAACCAATGAATAGTTTTTTTTAATATAGGACACCAATCACAAACATTGCTCTGATCCCAAAGTAAGTAGCTATTGCACTTGTATAAATCAGTAACAACGATGGTACCACAACCCCCAGACCTGAGACAATGTTGAAAATTATGATTTCTACATTGACCCGAGCGGAAATCAAAGCCGGGAAATCGGAGCGGCGAAACGCCTTGAAACCCAGCGTGTTTAGCCACTACACCTAGAAGGTCGACAAAAATAAATGGAACTAAGTAAACAAATATCTTAGTTAAATACATACAGGCCAATTTAAAGTTTTCTCTACGCACTTAAAGTGTAAATAACATGTTGGGATCCTTACGACTCGTCTTGTTACAACGCTGCTATTGCTGCCTAATAGAATCCACGGAACTTGTACAAGAATTAGTGTTTAAGTTATGAGACGAAGTAGAAACTTTCTAAATTTATACATTGAAAGTTCAGCCAGAAATGTAAACCACATAAGTGACGGTGTTTTTTTCTGTCGATGCATGGAAAAATGCACTATTTTATAAGTTATGTTGTACCGAGTTTATATAATAGTTTTAATAAAGCAATCTCATTTAATTTTACAATTACTTGTATACAAGCACAAGCTTGTTTCAATACAGCAGCATGTGGTATACATGGTTGTTTATCATTTTAAATTTGAAAGGCCCCGAATAAGCTATTACTTTTCTAATAAGGTCGTAAAGAGTCTCATTATAAAAGAGCCCAGATGTATGAATACGGACTCTAGAGACGGGAAGTGATAACAATGGAGGGCATTTCAATGAGATTTGCATTAGAATGCGTGGGGAGTGCACCGGGCTTTGTGATAAAACGTGCCCCGATGGAAAGAATTCCTTTAAAAACTGAATACCTAAAAACCTTTTGTAGGAAAATATTGGCTTTCTTAAGGCTTTCCTGTAGTGGCACTAAGATAAATATTCAGATTAATTCCACTGTTTTTAGTTGTAGTTACTACGCAATTATTTGATTATTTTTAATTATTTTATTGTTTGTACTCTAAATTAGGAGCTGTGGATTGGTGTTAAATTAAATTTTAATTTTAAAAAATTCTAATAATAAAAAGATATTCGGAAAATTCTTCGGATTCTCAAATAAAAATATCAAAATTGAATCTGAATTTCCATGTACCTTTACAGCGTGTGGCCTGTAATAGGAGCAAATAATGTAATCAATGATTCTACAGAGTATTCGTAGTTACCTTGACCTGGTCATAGTACTCCAAAATGCTTTAACCAAAAGATATAGTAATCCAAATTATTATATAATCTCTAGTCAATGTATATCAAAATCGCTAACTCGTTGTAGTAAATGACAATGTCAAGTTCTATGAGTGGACTCATTGGTTTGCAATACTTTGCGGGTTCGATTTATTTTGTTAGAAAATAACAATAATATTTTTTTCAATTAAATTTTTTTTAGCTATGTAATATGGATGATTACATTTTAATTTTTTGCTCTTATTACAAGTCACACCCTGTAAATTGAAAACAATAAGATTTAGATTATGCCAATCCCTCGCATCATTGCTTAAAGAACATTATTTTGTTTACGCTACCGGATTCAGCTCAGAAATAGCTGAAGTAATTCCGAAGCGGACATCGAGACATTACCAGAAAATAAAAGAAGGACCAAAATAAAATATTAACAACATTTAACAGTGGCATAACGTGCAATATTTTGCCACCACCAGTTAAAGTCTTCGTAGCAAAAGCCAGCTGTCATATTATTTTATTTAAACCTCAAATCATGACGAGGCATGAAATTTTTCCTCTTTCGGGTGCACTCAGAAGTTGAGAGCTCTTCTCTGTATCCACTATCGTGAGGTAGGGAGGGAGTTGCATCTACGAATTAGCGGCAGAGGAAAAACGTCCGTATTAATTTCGCACGGCAATTAAAATTGGTCGTTATGCCTGCACCACAAGGTTGAAGATCGTTTGTATTGGAAGGTCGTAAATGCACATTTTTGTTAATCAACGTTGGCTCGAAGTCAAGTTGCATGCTTCGTTATCCGACTGCCGCGGCAAGACCATGCTAATTGTGTGCTCAACTGTTGTATTAATGAGAGCATGTCCACACATTTTTCTGCAAACATGCTTTAAGCTGCAGACTTTTCACGAGGATGAAGTTTTATTGTAAAAGATATTTCAGACAGACAACAAAATGATATGAATTCCAGTGGATTCTTCTCAAATATGAGACAAAAGTAAGCAATTAATTAAAAATTGCATCGTGATTACATAAAGCTTTGGCTACCGAAGCCAGATAAAAGGTTTTAAGTTTTCGATGGGCTTTTAAACATCAGTATTATTGGTAACGTAACGTAAAGCTACTTATCAATTTTTTTATTTGGGTGTTTCAATATTTTAAATGAACGCAAAAAGCGATAAGGTTCATATTCACAGGAAATTAGATAAAATATATATAAGTAGTGAGGAAAAATAAATGGGAGTTAAAATAAAGGTGCATATTCATTATGTTAAAAAATTACTCCAAATTTGTATAACGTGGATATGTAGAGTTACATAACAAAGTTGTACTCAACATCTCGGTAAAATAGTATTAGTTAAAAAACCGGTTAAGTGCGTGTCGGACCCGCGCACTGAGGGTTCCGTGCCACCCTTAACTGAATTCAGGGTCCACTTACTTTAACTTAACGAAAACATCACAATATATTGCAACGGCAAAAATAACTTGGTTTTTCATAGTGTTTATATGAAAGACAAAGTTATATTTGCGGTTGATAAAAATGTGCAATATCTCAAAAACTACTGGTTCGATCTCCTTCAAACCAATTTTCGTTGCAAGTTTTTATTGAGATCTACAATATATATTTTTTTCAAAATTTTCACTTTCTTAGTTCAAAAGTTAGATGGGGGGGGGACGCCCATTTTACCACTTTGGAAGCGTCTATATCTCAAACCTTACACTTTTAGAAAAAATGGTTTTAGAAACCTCAACAGCATTTTAAAAGACCTATCCATAGACACCCCACACGCATAGGTTTGAGTAAAAAAAAATTTTTAGGTTTTAGTTTCATGTATGGGAGCCCCCCTTAAATATCATTTTTTTCTTACTTTTTGTATCTGAATCGGAAAGCGGTGATCAAAATACACCTACATACCAAGTTTCAGCTATGTGACGCTTATAGTTTCAGAATAAAGTGGCTGTGACATACGGACGGACAGACAGACAGACAGACAGACTTGACGAAACTATAAGGGTTCCGTTTTTTTCCATTCGGCTACGGAACCCTAAAAACAGTCAGTCCGATTTAATTTTACACGTAGTTACTCGTCTTCAAGATAACTTTCTTAAGAACATTACCAATTCAACAAACAGCCATCTGCTTGCGTTACATCTTCCCAGAAACGGTGAGTGCAGGGAAGCAATATCCTCGTAGCAAATACTTCAAGTAAACTAGACAGAAGACAATAAGTCAGCAAGCGAATAAACGTACACATTTCAAGAACGAAGCACAGCTCAGGCCGCACCCGCCCGACCAAGTCAATATTGACACCAGAAGGAGCATCTTGCGACTAATCTTATAGAAACTGTTTGCGTTCACGATTGAAGGTTCTGCGCTCTTGTGGAAAGTTTCCGCATTTCAAATAGAATTTGCATAGAGGCCACCCCGCAATATTTCCGACCACATTTGAATACTGCTGAACGAAAGAACCACCAGATTGGGTATAAGATAGGGATTATAAGTCGCCGGATTATGATGAGGGTCGCAAACAGGTGCGGTGGTAAGATATGCTTAAATTTTTGTTTGTTTTCTTTAAATGATTATGTGAAGAACAAAGCATTTTTTTCCAACCCTCTAAGCAGTAACTAGGGTGCTGGAATGGAAACTTTGAATTTCTTTGGTTTTAACTATCTTGACAGTTAGTTGGTTTGGGTCTAGCGAGATACTAGTTAACTCGTGTAGTGTATGGGTGACGTAGATAGGCCGACCAAGAACCAGCTAGCTGCATTAGATTCAGTGGAGCGCAGAGCTAAGAGGCTTTTCGGTGACTATATAACTCCATAGCAAGCTAATAGGCCAAGACACATCGCCGCGAAGTCAGCTGCCTCTCGGTTTTTTACAGGCTTTACTTTGGAGAGTGTGCAAAGGAACTCCATGAGCTCAGCCCACCAGCTCCCTTCTTTTATGGCACAACAAGACGCACTGCGAATTGTAATTGAATACCACCTATACCTCTTGGATATTCCACTGATTCGAACAAAGACTTAGTTTCTCATCGCCTTTCATATTGCGCACAGCAAAAGAGTGGAACTGTGTTACCAACAGTTAACAACCTTACTTTTTTCAGAAAAAGAGTGAACAGGCTTAATTTGGGTGAGCTCGCTTCATCGCCATCCCTGTCTATGCCACTTATGGTATAATCTGGAGTCAAGAGCATAAAAAAGTGTAATTACTGTAAGCAATTTTCTATGTCAGAAGCATTGTTTACCACGTGAGTCATCTAGCAACAACCATTGCAATATTTAACTAACGTTCTAACGTTAAATCTATGTGTCACCCTGATAAATGTAGCACATAATGAAATTGTCATCATCATAAAGTACGTCGGGAGAGTTATGACGTCATAGGGCATGACGAACACTGCACGCATATCATTAATGTTATCAACATCTGTCCGCCGCCGATCGTACTCTATTAAACGTTATATTTCACGGAGCACCACAATCTGCATACATAATAAATTGTCGCTTTATACCGTTATCCGCACGTCCATACATTTACTTAATATTGAAATTTTTGAAATTAAAATTAGGTTCCGCCGCTGTGGCCACATAAATTCAACTTTATCCCGCTAGTGTGTACTATACGTATCGAACAACTTTTGCAATAATGTTGTGTATTTGTAAATTGTGTATTTGTAATCCACTGGAGTGAACAGTTTTGGTTGTTTGTTTAAAACAAGCGCTCTAAATAATATTTAGAAATAATTGGCTGCGTTCAGACAGTCGGATTTATATGAACTACGAGTATACAACGTTTGTGGTGGTTTCGATGCCAAGATTCGTTAAACTTTTAAGCGTCATTCTCGGAAAAAATCTAGATGGCTTAACTAATGAGTTTCAAAAGTCTAAGGAAAATGAAACTTTGTATAAATGTTGTTGAAAAAATTATTTACATAGAATAGTTGAGGAAACTAATGAGCGATGTTAGTAAGAAGAACAGGCATTACAAACCATCATTGAAAAATTATATTGCTACACTAGGTATGCATTCTACACCAAGATTCCATTTCTCTATGTTTCTTCGACGGTAATTTCGTACCATTAGCCAATACAATTATATTTTGTATTTTTTTATGCTCGCGTATATCAGTTAGTTTATTCAAAGTACCTTATAACGTAAATCGGAGTCATTGCACCTTGTTCCATTACATCTTAGCAATTATAAATTCATTCCCAAAAGCGGGCTTAGACAAAACAGCCCGAGGCTTTGAGAAATTAATGAACGTGTTCCTAACAAAGAGATCAGGCGAAACGTTCCATTACTTATTTCTCTTAGCGAAATTCTTAATCTGGGGAATGAAGCGCTCACTCAATTGTACCCCTGATTTGATGGATACTTACGAATATATTACGTCCTTTTGATGTTCTTCACAGAAATAACAAATCGCCTATATCAAAGGTAATGTAAGAAGCCCTGTTTTGAATTCTACTGTAATGTGAAATGTTCACTTCAATCAAATTATAAGGCCAATTCGGTACGAAAATTGCAAAGCTGTTTTCCTATTGAGGCATAAAATTAATATGCTTAAAATTGTTTTGTGAACTAAATATTTAACAGACTTTACGATGACAGGATTGAGTTTAAATTTTCTTTATTCTTTCTATCTCCATAACTCACAATAGACAGGTAGTTTCCTTTGTCTAAAAAACTAATGATTACTTTATACGTATTATAATTAGGATCCATCACTCATAGACAGTTTTACTACCGGATACAAACTATGTGCCGGGTCAATCCAGGAACGTGTATCGGCATCTAATTTAGTAGTACCCGGCTTAAAACCCGGCGACCGGCTCTTGTTTGACTAGTTACTTCACTGTCCAACTTGGTAAGACAAACACCAAACTGCTAAACTTGAAGCTCTCCTTAGGGTACCACGGATTCCCCCGCCAAGGACGTTATCTTAATTAAGGCTTTGGTTTGAAACTTCGGTGACGAATTTATTAAAACTTGCAACTCAGCAATAGTTTGTTAATGGCCAACGAAAATGCGGACAATCGGCGAGTTTGGGATACTGTGAGGTTTTGGAGCAAATTACCATATTGTTTTCGCTAATAACGCTGTACGAAGTATCGACTTCGTCAGTGGAGACTATCAGTCTATCGATTTTAGTTATCAGATGTGATACAGATAAAAGATAAATTAATTGTAGGTATATTACAGCAAATTATTTTTGGAAATTGAGAAGGTGATTTAATATTTGCATTTTAACAAAATAATATCAGAAGTATTTCAAACGAGGGTCCGATAGCAGATTTGCTACAAGGTAAATACCTAACAAAAGTATTCTCTGCCTAAAATAACATTATGTACCTGTCTAACAATAGAGAAAACGTCGGCTAATACTCGTAGGTATATGAATCAAATAAAATCTCAATGTGCTAAATATTTCAACGATATTGAACTCCCGCGTGTATAAACAGTAAATCTGCCTATAAAAATGGCACATAAATTAACCCTATAGGGAAAAGAAGGTCAACAAAGGTGCTATATAAAGCGGGCTTATATTTCAGAATAAGCCCGACGTACAATGTTAAATGCTCCGAGGCAAAGCCGGGCCCTGGGGCAATATGGATGGTGACCATAAATTCTTCTTTGCATCGACGACACTGCAAATATGATTGGTGAGCGGTTGGGTAGAAAACTCGTTTTTCTAAAGAAATATGGAAGAATAAACTTTGCTGGTAATAAGATTGGAAATACTGTATTAGCCCGTTAAACATTTAGGTTAAGTTTATATACGTACTAGACAACCAAGAAGGTCATAAAGGGATTTTTTTGCTTCACTTACGAGAACCTATGCATTTTGGATTCGTAATGATGTTTTATTTGTATTTAAAGCCTTAATAATAGGACTTAAAAGCTTCTTTAAAACAATAGGGAAAACAAAATAATACGCTCAATGTTCTCCTGTGCCCATTACAATCTTTTTGCTTGACCTAAAGGTATGACTGACAGAAAATTTTTATTTTTTTTAATTTGTGCAATAAAGTTTTGAAATAAATAAATTGATACTAAGATTGCTAGAAGTAAGCAGACAGTTCTCAATAAGTAACTATTTGGTTGCACCATTTGCCTCACGCTTATCTTAATCTTTTTGATAAGTTCTACAAAACACTAAACAATGAATTCGAGTGCATCTGACATTGAATTCATTATCTCTTAGCATTGTCCTCGAGTCCTGATAGTTTCGTTGTTAGCAACTTTCGGAGATACGTTTTCCAACTTCGCCTTACTATGTATCCAGAAGTTCCTTGAAATCTATCCGTTTCTTGGGTGAAGTTACTGAATCCAGCTTAATTTAGATCGATTTGGGATGCAGACTGCTTGGGTGGAATTCAATGTTAAACTCAATCATTTGTATGGCTGACGGAAGTGGCAAAGAATGCTATACCTATATGACATAAAGTCTAACTTTTGACATTTCATACCAATTTCGGTTGTGCAGTTTTATCTTCTCTTATATTCTCTATACACATAAAAAAATGTATTAGTTATATAACTTATAACTCTAGAACGGGTGGACCGTTTTTCATGATGTTAACAATATTGGACTTGATCTGTAATAGATAGTAACAATAAAACGAGGCCGGGTCGGGACGAGACAGGGAGTGAAACGAAGTTTGCTAGGACTGCTAGTACAGAAGGTACAAATAAAATCATTATCATAGAATTTACAATTAGAATTGCTGATTGATTTTCTCTCTCAGTTCTGATTATACACATGTGTATATATCAATGTCCAGTTTTATACTACTCCTAATATTGTCAACTCTTCTATGACTGTACCAAACTACCTATATTTTTTCGTATGCTGAAACATACGAACGGAAATTCACGCGTCTTAAACTACTATCTATATCTTTATTAGATAACCCTAATCATTATTATAGTGAAATACAATTTTAAATACAACACAACATAAATATATAATCAACAAACCTGAGGTAATCCGATTATCGATATAGATACTACGGTAATATGAAGTCATATTCGGCTAAAAGTTATAGTTCCAGCAACTCTAAATCTTAGGTGGTTAAATGGTGTTTCTTATTTCGTTTAAATAAGGTTAAGGGCCTGTATCACCATCGACAAATAAGTACTAAACAACAACTACAAACCTTGGGTACCTATCTGTTATTTTTTATAATCTTCCATCGTACTTAAATGTACATAAGAGTGATTCATGTTTTGCAATTGTTAAAATTCTTCATTGCGGACTCACTTTATACGAGTACTTTTATTTATTGTGTTTCGGAATCCGCCAAAATTAACATTTGGATATTATCTAATCATGCAAAGATACTGCACACTGCAATATCATTTTAAGTTTTTCAGTGGAATTAAGATTGTGTAAGAGAATTAAAGGTGTATAATAAACATTAAACTGTATATTTAGTTTATAAACCTATAGTATGTTAATTATGGTATGTATATAATATTATTATTCGACACTTTAGTATTTTTTTGCAATTTTAATATCTATTTATAACACTCTCCTGCATCCATCACAATCTCTCTGCATGACCTAAAGATATGACTGGGAGAGAATGCTTTTAGCATTAAGTCCACCTTTTGTACACTTTTATTCGTGCAATAAAGTTTTTAAATAAATAATAATTAAACAATGACTCGACCAATAAACACGTTTGGGTTAAATAAGTAATTCCTTGGTTTTATGTCGCTATTTCAGAGCTCTCAGAGTCGATTGCTTACTCAGTTTATTTATTGATTGTATTAATATTAATATTTTCTGGGTATTGTAATATCGTTGTGTTTCTTAATTCTGACATTGGATTATCGTATATTGTCTTACAATCAGTCCACTTATGAGATTTATTATTATTTATTTATGCGATTGCAGCAAAATCTACTAGAACGCGACACGAGACACTGCAAAGATGCATTTAATTAGACATCTAGCCGCGCGATTTCCTGTGTAAGTTTGAAACTGCACCCAAGTTTTGCAAACTACCAAAGTACCTTTAGCAAATATTAATTGGGGGTAAGTTTAAAGCAGTACGTTCCTAACTCCATTCAAAGACAAATACTCACTTACGAGATGACTTGTAGTTGGAGTTTCAGAGTGTTAGAATTAGGAGTTCAAAATATCATACTCCGAAAACATGGGTTGATACAAATCAACATAAAAATTTCTGTGTACGAGACTAATCTTGCTCTCCTAGGTGCGTATTGCGATGGTTTCTTGATAATTAAGCAGCTCTGTTTTTGAACGGATTGAACGAACACTCGGCTAATTAGCGTGGGACAGCACTACACGAGTGATTTAAATAGTTTTTTTTTTATTTATTATTAAGTTGCATCGCAATGCCAACTTGGCGACTCAACTAACAATAGGCTGAGTAGTTTTCGAGATATGGTTAAAAATCATATTAACAAAAAAAACGTAATTTAATAAAATAAACCGCCCTCAAAAATACTTACTAAAAAGCTTAAATTAATACCAAAACTAACTTAAAAATACGTTATTTTAAGCTTTTTAATGAGTCCTTTGCAGGTAGTTTATTTCATTTTGATTAATTTTTAATATATTAAACATCTTCTATGTATGACTAATGTATTAAAGATAACCAGCCCATTTTCCACGTGTCATGCTTTCAGCTTGTTACTCATATTTTTTGTGAACAATATTGTTTTAGGTTTAAAACTAAAATCCCATTACTGCCAATATGTATCAATATGATTGTGTTGATATGATCACCACATGCAAAATTTTCTCTGCATTATATATTTTGGACAATCACCCTTCCACTTTTTCATTTCGAATTTCATTTCCCCAGAAAATTCTGCAGGTACCATAAAGTATTTGCTCAAATTCTCGAAGACGGAGTTGCAATCAAGAACAGTTCGATCGCTACAACTGAACTTTCTGTCTGGGTCCAACTTGTGACCCGTAGAGAGATTTTATCTTCATTTCGAGACTGATGAAATTTTGAAACTTTTCAAGACGATTGAATTCACCGTAGAAACTTAACGAAAGCGCAATCAGGGGAGATAGAAAAGGCTTCACGAATTAGGTAGGTGATACGCATGCAAGCAGCGCTCATGACGTCATACATTTAAACACTAACTAGGTAGTTCAACTTTATTTAGCATTACACTCTATTTTTTTATTATTTCAAATGGGTTCGCTCTTTGTTACGATGCGGATCATCGTCACTTATCTCCTGATGAGACTGGGGCTGCATGACGGGCTATTTTTCAATAAAAAGACCAAATCCATCTAATAAAATATGATAAGAAAAACCTGTTAAGTAACCCTCATTTCCTTGATTTTACTTTTATTATTAATTTTGTAATAATATTTTGTACTAAAAATTCGAATCGAAATCGACTTTTTAAAACTTGACTAGACTTGTATAGTTTAAAAAAAGTGCCGGTAAGCCCTAACACAATTGAGTTCGTTATTTCAGATGCATTGTTTAAAGGACACTTACGGCAGATCTGCAGTCGTTACCAGATTTAAAGAGCTTAAAAACGATTGGAGGTCTCAAACTGTTAAGTTTTGTATTGCTAACTTACTTTCATCATCACACTAGTGGATTAGATGCAAACTTGCTTGCTTGATGATACAAGCTTGTTGGTCGCTTTGGAAAACCATTAAGGAAGCTTATATGTTCACCAGTGGCCTGTGGCTGATAACTTGCTTTACTAATGGATAAAAACGTCACTACTTCCATTTCAAAACTGAATAAGAATTTTTTGATAAAATTTTAGAATAGTATTTGGTTCTGTAATGGCTAAATAATTAATTTTTAATGTAATGTACGTCATGAAGGAACTTGTACAATGTGCGGATTTATATACATGGATTTTACCTACTTAGTTTTGAAGTTAATTTCTCCTTTAGTCCAAGTATTTCTATCCTCAGTGCCTTTCAAATCCCATTCAAGATTCTGCAGCGCACTGGCTGATATTTTGTGCTAGTGTAGAACTCACTTAGCTAAACTACACTCTAAAGAGTTCCTCTTTACGATCTCACATCTACATAGGAATGGACTAGATTTCCCCGAAATATATCTATTCATTAGTTCACATGAAAACAGAAAAGGTTCACCGCTGAAAATTTACATTTCATTCAACAAAACGAGAGTACCGTCTGAGGAAACAAAATAAAAATATTTTAGCTGTATAAATAGAAGGAATACCAAATGTAAAAATTCAATAATAAATGTAAAAGAGACAGTATGTATTACTTACCTATTCCCTTCCTACCACAAATTTATTGCGTCATTTTATTTTAACCACAAAAAACGTCAAACAGCTGTCAAATTCCCAAAAAACGTGCCTGACGGTTATAGTGACGTTCAAATAAAATGGCGCCATCGAGCTCGCCCATTTAATAACTACATTGTTAAAGGTTAAGAGAATCAGATTTACGCTGGCCATTTTGTAAATTCGTTTCTTGATACGCCCATCTGAAGATATATAGCTTCATCGCCGCCCAAGCTCGCGAGTTTTGTTTTTATTTCAATTCCATGTAAAGCGATTCTATAAATTTTAAAATCGCTACTCAGACGGGAAGTCAGATCGGAATCGCGGTCGGGGAGGAAATTGCTCATTCTCACGCGACGAACCGACTTCACTCCAGGGATTCTGCTCTAATGGAAAAAGTACAAAAAAAATAACACAAACTTTTTTATTACGCAAGCGACTTGTCGCAGATTTAGTATCGTAAACTGCACGGCGAACTTTCGACGTAATGATCGCACAATCTAAGTTTTTAATTGTGTTTAAGATTAATCATGGTGTTTAGAGAAACTTGCGAAAGATTAGTTACCTCCTATACTATGCAAAAATATAAATCTCAAGTAAGGTAGTCGTTATTGTAAGAAAACAATCTCATACTTTATAAGTTAACTATGTTTTAACTACTTGAAACTTTTTTTCATCATCATTATCAACTGCTAAACACCAAAAAAATAAGAGAAGATTTTCTTAATAAATACTTTTCTTTGATTTAAACTTTTAAACATAATATCATACCCTGAGTCGTGAGAGATATTATCTAGATAGGCTGATAGAATCTTATCTCAACTATAGTAGAAGTGAGTCAGAACTACGTTTATCGATCACACCGGTCAAGCGATAGCCAGTTTGCTATGTTTAAGTTATGATACGATAAGATAATATTATTTCACGAAAAAACATAAGCCTCCTTTTGGGGCATTAGGGTAAAACAACTATAGGTCGACCGCAAAACTGAGACGTTTCTGACGTCACTTTTGTCGCCTTTATTTTCATTTCCCTGCGAAATAATGTACTCCATAACATTGATATGAATTAAACGATATTTCTTTTACCATAAAAAAGAACATTTAATTCATAATAAAAATATGGAGTACATTATTTTGGGAGAAAAATACAACATAAGTGACGTCAGAGACGTCTCAGTTTCGCGGTTTACCTATAGCATATTAATAATGACAATTTATGACCGAACCCGATACCAAGCTGTTTCAGTTTTCATGTAGGGAATACCAAAAAATTGCAGTTCGTTGGTTGGTGACTGGTTATTTTATCCTCAACATTGATGTTAGAAAATAGTGGTGTTAATAAAGTACAACTGTATTCTATTAATTTGATTATTAATAGTAACGCTAGAAATCTTTAATTTTTTAAAACGCCGGCGGTAGTTACCAGGGCATTCTAAATGAAGTTTTTTAAAAGTAAAACCAAATTGATATTACTTCAGGCTCATGCGCTCCGTAACGTAGCTCTACCATATCTGTTGTTACCGCCAATAAATTAAGATAATTTTAGATTAGAATGAGCAATCTTTTATGCAATTTCCTTTATGCCAACTTCTGTCTTACTTCATTCCTTGATACTCACTTCTTTGATTTGTATATAAGGATTCTATATAATAATAATAAATGTAAAAATAATTCTTAAAACTTGTGTTAGTGCTGATTACATTCAAACTTCAAAATATAAAATTAAATTAGGTTGATAATAATTATATGATCTAAATACATTGCAATAACAAAAACTATACAATTGAATGGCCAAAAGATCAGGGTGCAGGTATATGTAACCTGCTCAGGGCCCCTATTTTTGAATCACTCGCTTGGATATGGCGAGTGATTTTCTTTCGAAAACGATTTTTTTTCTATGACTTTTGACACTACGTCGACCGAAAAGCACTCGCCATCTTGAAGCGAATGATTCAATAATAGGGCCCCAGATGAGCCATGAGGGGGCAGTCCCAGCGGAATATATCATTAGAATAATTTTAGATTACAATTGTGACCAAAAATTTACAATTGTTTTACATCAAACCATATTAGGTACAATGTTCGAATATAGTATTATTCCAATGTATCGGCTACGTGCAAATACACCTACAATCTACCTCTATAAGATAAGAGTAGATAAGCGCCAATATGATAATCTTGTTTTCGGAAACCTTACAACAGTAACAATCGAGCTGTGGCAGTGAGTGCCGTGTGTGTGAACAACTGCTAATTGTTAAATTATTTATTTTTCCTCAAGGACTTATTAGCCAGAAACATGTGGTAATTAATACTTTTTTTTTATTTCATGTGTGCTCGTTTTCTCTACTAGGTGTGGGATAGTATTTTTTAAAGCAATTTATAATTAAGTATTGTAATGAAATTCACTGCTTCTGTGTGAAAATTGTTTGTTTGCCGGTACAAAGAATGAAATTAATGTAGCAATACAGCTATCAGGTGCCGGTTTCGTGATCGTAACTAACTCAAGAAATGGTTAAAATTCGTTACTAGCGGTTAAATAATTACGACTGCGCATGTTTTGATCAAAAGATACCATAATCAATTGACAGAATAGCAATAATTACCTTTTTTATTCAAAGTACGCACAATCGATATCAATACGTAACGAACAATAACACACCAACATACACTCACTGGCCATACACAAATAAGGGGGAAAAAATATTTTCTGTTTTTTTTTTTAATTTTAATTTAACTACTCTGATTTTTGTCATGTATTTCATTTTCGTTTAAATACCTCGAAACAAACCCTAACACAAGCATTTCTCAAATTGCTTAATAGGGTGGTTTCTATATTATCGACGGATCCCGGGCTATTTGTATTAAGCGACATTTTGTAAACTTTACACCAGAGCTGTTTAAAGTTTTGATTTTTGAAAAAAAAAAACATAACTTCCGCAATATGTTAAATTTCGAAAAAAAAATATATATTTATTGATTACGTTACATACTCTGCAAAATCTGATTAGGTTTTTTTCTGATATTCCTTTTATTAACAATACATACATGTCGTTTAATACAAAGTGATCCTTTTTTTATTTTTTTTATTCCAGGCCAAATGATTTAACCGCCTAGGATAAGTATTTGTTGTTCCTGGCTATATGACTTATCCGCCTAGGTTTATTAATTCTTGCTCCAGGCTAAATGACTTAACCGCCTAGTACTGAAAATAATAGCTCCAGGCTAAATGCATGAAATTGAAGAGTTGTTAATTTCATACCTGAACTAATGATTTAAATGTCATATACCATACATTATCGTGTAAAGCCTATTTAGTTTAAGCGCCGATTTCATTTTTACTTATTTGTTTCTAATCGTGCCTGAGTAATGAAGTTTTCTGAAATAAGGAGACATAATATTTATAAGGTAAAGCTAATTGTATGAAGCGACTTTACTATGTATTTGTAGGGTTAAGTTAATTGTATTATGCGACAATCTTATGTATTCATAAAGTAAAGCTAAATGTATGAAGCGACATTTCAAAATATTTATAAGACGAGGCTAATTGGTTTAACGTACATTGTCTGTAAATTGTTGATCCAGGAAAGAGGGTTTAAATAACTCTCTGGTATTTTATAGTGAGCTTAAGTACACAGTTCCTAAATTTGTCAAAATTTTGTGTCGGTACATACATCGCAGTGCAAAATAGGCTCCGAAAATGCGACTGCATTGAGCGACAAAAAAGTGCCCAGATCGTCACTAAACCCAGCTCAAACGACGCGGAAAAATTCGCTGATTCCAAATATATGTAATGGAAATGTTTAAGCAAATAAAATCATTTTTATTTTATTTATTTTATAATGGTAACAACTTTTAACCATTACTTGAGTTAACTATAGATAATGAAACCGGCTTTTAGGCCCAATTTCCCCATCGAAAGTAATGGTAAAATGTCGTTACGTGCGGTTGAATATTATCGTTTGTGTATGTTTTGAAGAAAAAAATATCTTAACCAAATGTTAAAATGGCAATTTTATTTTTTTCTTCAAAACACTAAATCGTTAAAATGCAACCAATGGTAACAACACTTAACTATTACAATCGATCACGCAATTGGGCCTTAGTTATCTAGATAATACCGCTTGATATTGTTTTGGACTAAGGACATTTTGCCTTAGGAGGCGACAGTTGTTTTGAATTTACTAGTGGATTCAATTAAGATATGACTAAAGCCAAAAGTAATGAGATAACTAATCCCATATTAATAGTTATTAAGAATAGTACCTTGGTATTAGGGTACAAGGAAGTAAACACTTTATTTTCTTTCTTTTTCAGTTGCTGCGTTTGCAATCTATTGTGTAAGCTCATCAGCTTTGCCGTATCTCTTCTATTGGTAGTGGCATTCATACTTCTCATTCTATGGGGGGTAGGAGTTATTTTCGGCACAAACGATCCAGAACAGACACAGGCTATGATGGAGCAATCAAAAGCAGCTGCGGGAAAATATCTCAGCATGGCCAGTGATACCGTTAATAAATTAAGATAATTATAGATTATAATAAGCAATCTTGTTACTTCTATCCGATTCTTTTTGTGCCAGCTTCTGTCTTACTCTATCCTTGATATTCTTTCTTCATACGCTCTCTTTCCAAAGACTCGTAGGGCCTATTTTAATATTTGTTAACTACCTTTTCTAAATATTTATTTTGCTTCTCTTTAGCTTTAACTAAATGAAAATTAAACTATATTCTAGCTTAAAAGGTGAGCTATGACTGAAACAGCCATAATGTACAGTTACTTATTTTGAGTCTTACTTTAGACTTATTTACGATAAGTCTCAAATTATAGCTTAAAATTTGCCGTATGATAAGAAAAGATACACGGGGATAGAAGTTAAACATAGTTCAAATAAATAGCACAAATGACGCTATGTTTTAGACTTAATTTTTGGTATAATGCTTTATTATGCGTAGATGAAGTTTAAAACATACCATTTGTATATTAAAATCCAAAGATCGTTAAAATGTTACTATAATTCTTTGAATGTTTGAAAAAGAACTTAAAAGTAACTTTTATGATAATGCACTTTTATTTATATCATATTATAATGTGTGTAAGCGATGTAATTTTAGAGGTATGTGAGTTATCGTAATTATTAAATACGTATTTTGTGAAAATGAATGAGTCTTTTTATAAACGTATTTTTTATACTGCACATGTATTTTGATTTATAAAACCTTCTTCTTAGTTCAATTGCTTTTTTAGTTCCGTATCTATTGAGAATATTTTTCTTCTCTGGGTTCATATATTGTCAGTTTTGTGATCAGGCTGTATGGCTCTGTTACATTGCCTTTCCCATATGAAAAAGATAATTACAACTACAACTTCTGTCTTAGATTAAGACTTCTGTCAGCTTTGTTGTCAATATCAATATCAATCAATATTATTGATGGTGTCATGGTGTCAGTCCAAGTGTCAGCTGATAAAAATTGAGTGAGAGTTGAAATAAATTCAAAGGTTTCGTAAACTGGAAGTTTTTGAATAAACTGACTCAATAAGCAAGGCGCTGATTTGAATTCGCACGGGGCGCTTTACCCACACAATATGTTAGTACACACGTACTGTACCACTATAATCTTATCAAAAAATATTTCACGTGTCTTTTACTCGGTATTACAGATTGCAGTTGGATAAATAGCAGATAACTATAGGATGTTTTTGTCGTCGACATCACAATCGATATGCGTTTCTTTAGTAATGAATGAGTGAGTCACGTAAAATGAGGTAATGAAGGTAGGTACCCACACGTGCATGAAAAGTAGATGTGATAAACGGTAATGTAGGTACGGTCGGTCGGTCTAGGTATCCGGTGCCTAACCACTTTTCAAAGAAAATCGCTAGCACACACAACACAAAAACGTGCGTAACTTCTAAGAAAGGGCGACGAGAGGTGTAAGCGATTTCGGATCTTATGGTGGTTAGGCGGCTGTGACCTCAATAGTACAAAAATAATAGTGATTATGCATTTTAATGTGTGTAACCCATGTATGTATGATAGTGTTGTTATACTACAATAATTGTGGACAATGGCTATTTCTGCTCGTGTCACTTCACAGCAACCAATCTTTCTAACATCTGAACATTATCTAGTTTTGACTGACATTTTTGTATCAGTAAAATGAACCAAGTCAGTAATAAGTATCTTCAAGGGTAAAGCTTTTAACATGTATGAAGAATAGTTTCTGATTTATAGAATAGTCCTCTCCCCTAATACGTTTACCAAACAACAAGGCTTGGTTGTACCATATCAATTAACTATAACGTAGTATCTGCCAACCTCCACACGAAATGGTTAGGTTTAGTGTAAAAACATACAGACGTAAATTAACCTTTTTTCGAGGCAGTCGGGTAATAACTTAACTTCGTCCTAGTAAGCGTATTTTATTTGCTCTCAAAGTAGATAGGAAAATGTATTTCTTATTTTATTAATATAACGAACTTCCTGTTTTACAATACATTATCATAATATGTGGTATGCCTAATATATTTTGATAAAATATTGGTTTTTATTATTTTCAAGCAGGTGTCAAGTGCAAATACATCGAGAATATAATTTGGTTTCCTGTTTTTATGAATAGCCTAATCGATTACTTTTAAAATGTGGTTAGTATCAGATCTTTTAACTTATCAGATAAACCTAACAAACAAAAGTAATTATTATTTCCTGTTCCAAAAGGGCATTCCGTTCTTTAAAAATAGTAATTACAAATATTAGGCTGTAGTTTTTTGTACCTAAAATTCAAATCAAACATTTGCCCCTTGCGGGATAATTACCGCGGGGGATGTTTGTGGGATGAGAACGAACATTTGTACCTTTTAGTCTGGTATAAGTATTGGAAGACGTCCCTGTCATAATCGTTGTCTGGTGCTTCTTAACACAAGGAAGAAAATGCCTTACTTTCAAACTAGACTATTTTTATTTATTTATTGTAAGTAGTCAGTCTCGGTCTTTGAGTCTGTGTTATGTTTATATGCCTTTAAATTGTTCGAGTAAGCAGATCAGTAACGTATTGTTACTTTATGTCGTAAGACTCATCAATCAATACATAGAGGTACAATCTATTTATAGTCTTATCTCACAATGAATATCAGTCTTGTAAAAAAATATATCTAAGCCTCACAGATCGATAGGGCGAGAAAAAAAGTGTCAAAAGAATGTTGGTAAGCACATCCGCGAGGGATTTATTTAATACGCATTGTGATATTATTTTGTGAATATGAAGATACACCTAGACCAAAGCTCTTGTCGCTAAGTTCTTAAATCACTTTGCATAAAATTTTGACATTGTATTAGTATTACTTTTTTTGACATTAGGTACTGCTTTAAATTTAAAGGACATGATTTTAAATAATATTTGTTTTGATGATTTATCTAATGTACTAGCTAATCTACTTTTGTTTGCTTAAAACATTATTAAATAGGTATATATTTATGCTTTGACGAATGTGTTTGTTATTTTTAGTGTCCTTTTAAAATATATATATATATTTGCATGTCTGACATAGAAAAAACATGCTGAACTAAAAGTGTACCTACCACCATTATCTTGACCATGTTTTAGACAAATAAAGATATTTCATTTCATTTCATTTTCATTTGCAAGGTGTTGCTAAACTTTATCCCAACACAATCAGTCGGTTTGTTATTTATTACTTTTTGGGAAGCCCCCAACAATTGTTTTATAAATTATTGCATTTAATTAGTTTTTATTTTATTTTGTAAGTGAATGCGACCCTCAATATCTAGTATACTACTATTTGCTGCAGAAACAATACCTAAATTGATAGATCTTTTTGACCCTTATCTCCTACTGATTTTTTTTTCTTCTTTTTAGCTGCATATTAGGTTTATTGTGCCAGTTAATAAATCTTGCAATCGCAGTACTTTTTATTACACTCCTTGTATTTTTTGCAACAGTAGCATACAAATTGGCAGAAAAGGCATGTAAGTTATGATTATTTAATGTAAGATATGTTTACAGTCTGTTTCACAATGTGCTCATAAGTTCTGGTTAGCGTTATCCGTCTAATACTTTTTACGAAATGACGTGTCATATTTGAATTATTTGTTGCTTAGTGCTTATTTTGTTGATAAGGAAACATAGTACACTTCCAAAAATACTTTATGATGTTTACTTACACTTTGCAGAATGTATAATAACGTGTGAGCGTCGAAAATGAAAATGACTCAAACATATAAGCTATGGCAATAACTTGGTTCTTCAGGAATGAGTGAAATAACACTGGTTCAAGAAACAATCTATAAATGTAAGTAATTATTTTCTTCAGTAAATACAAAGTATGACGAACCATGATATTAATTATTCAAAACAAAAATCTGTACATGGGTGAATATCCCAAGCGTAATTTTTTTGCGTCCGGGCTGAGAATCGTCATGTACTAAAAAGGTACACTTTTGTAATTTTTTTTCTTGAAAGTAAACTTTTGTATCCATACCAGGCCATAAATATAAATTGTATAAAATATTTCAGTTACTTGAAAAAAATTAAATTACCTCGCAATTCTAAGTTTGGTGGCTTGTCCGCAATCCGTTTTGCTGGATATTTCCCTCAGTCTAAAGAAAATTACAGGAAATTTTTCAAATTCATTTATTTTATTTACATTCGGATTAATTTTCCCATCTGCTGTTAGTGATATTTTCATATTTGGTGCGTTACCTAACCCTAGAGCATGACAAGATGGTCTGTCCGCGCGAAATTAACAATTTTGGTGGCATTTATGAAAGAGACAACCTAACCCGCATAAACAAATAAAAAAAAAATATTGTTCCCGACTCTCACTCCAGTCAGCCGGGCACTCACGCGCAGTGAAGAAAGAGGTGCGCTATCTCGTTGCGTTTTTCCGCCAAAAATGAAAGTATTCAATTTTTTTACCTCCGGACAAAAAATCTGCAATTTTGGTGTTCCTGTTTAAATTACTTTTTAGTAATTAATTTGTTGTGGCAATGCAGTGTTTTATGAACGCATGGTGTGCTTTTAAAGTGATATAAAGTTAGGTAGAATATCCGAAACAGTTTTTATTTTACGTATTTTTTTATATAAAATTTCAATTTTGGTGGTTTTGGTGGTAATTTGGTACACCAAAATTGCTTAACTAACACCAAAATTAGACGAGATCGAGAAGTTCTATTGGCAGTTGTACACCTCAGTTGCCAAACCCGTTGATAGCCCTGTCAGAGACCCAAGAGCTATCCTAACCCGTCACTACACCAAAGACATCCCAGACATCAGCCTCTACGAGATTAGGATGGCCCTGAAACAGCTTAAAACAACAAGGCACCTGGCCAGGACGGAATCACATCAGAGCTTCTGAATGCGGGTGGAACACCTTCAGAGACTCTTTAATTCCGTGCTGCTAGAGGGCATGATGCCTGAGGCATGGAACTGGAGTGTGGTGGTGTTGTTCTTCAAACAAGGAGACATAACCTTATTGAAGAACTATAGACCCATCTCACTCCTGATCCATGTCTACAAGCTGTTCTCAAGAGTCATCACGAATCGCCTCGCACGTAGGTTTGATGACTTCCAGCCTCCCCCCGAACAAGCTAGATTTCGAAAAGGCTACAGTACCATAGACCACATCCATACGCTTAGGCAAATAATACAGAAGTCCGAGGAGTATAATATGCCTCTACGTTTAGCGTTTGTGAACTATGAGAAGGCCTTTGATTCGTTTGAAACTTGGGCGGTGCTTCAGTCTCTTCAGCGGTGTCACATAGACTATAGGTATATATAGAAGTGTTAAAGTGTCTGTATAACAACGCCACTATGTCGGTACGCCTTCAAGCTCCTGGAATAGGAAGGATTCGGCATCAAAGTAAATGGCGAATACATCATACATCTCCGGTTTGTCGGATGATATAGTCCGTGTGGCAAAGACGCTGGATGATCTTGGCACTATGCTCGAAGATCTTAAACGAGTATCCCAATAAGTGGGTCTTAAAATGAACATGGAAAAGACGAAAATTATGTCGAGTTCCCGTGTTGTACCCACTCCAGTATCTGTTGGGAACACAACTCTTGAAGTTGTCGATGCGTACGTCTACCTTGGACAAGTGGTCTAATTAGGTAGGTCCAACTTTGAGAAAGAAGTCATTCGACGAATCCAACTCGGCTGGGCAGCGTTCGGGAAACTGCGCAAGAGCGTCTTCTCGTCTCAACTACCTCAGTGTCTGAAGATGAAAGTCTTTAACCAGTGTGTGTTACCTGTGATGACATACGGATCCGAAACGTGGTCTCTAACTATGGTAACTATGGGCCTCATAAAGAAGCTCAAAATCACACAACGAGCGATGGAGAGGGCTATGCTCGGTGTTTCTCTACGAGATCGAATCAGAAACGAGGAGATACGTAGAAGAACTAAAATAACGGATATAGCCCTACGAATCAGTTAGCTCAAGTGGCAGTGGGTAGGGCACATAGCGCGTAGAATTGATGGCCGATGGGGCAGAAAAGTTCTAGATTGGAGACCCTTCGACCAAAAGCGCAGCGTAGGACGACCACCGACAATGGACAGACGACCTTGTAAAGATCGCAGGATCGCACTGGATGCAGACCGTTTACAAACGGTCGCTGTGGAAAGCCGTGTGGAAGGCCTATGTTCAGCAGTGGACGTCCTTTGTCTGATAATGATGATGATGATGATTTCTAAAATAACGGCGGTTAATCATGGCTTTTTATTACTAAGCGCGGTTTCTCGCAACTTCATCTGGTGATTGTCTGAGGCACAGAGAGCTTAAACCATTGAAGAACTTAGTTAGTTAGTTAGTTTGGCTGGGGTGTTTCCGCACTTAGCCTCACGATTGGGCCATTATACGTATATCCCTCCTTTTTCATTCTAACCACCCCAGGCTCTCCCAGAAGGCTAGCAAACTGCCTAGATTGCTAAAGACCTCTGGGAATGTTGCCGGGGATTTGAGAAAATTTGCCCGTTGTTCCATCACACCCATACACTCTATGAGCACATGCTGTGGTGTTTCTTCCCATGCAACCTCTGCATAGGGGACTGTCTGTGACACCTATTGTGAATAGATGTTTGTTTAAGAGACTGTGGCCAGCTATAGTGCCTATAACCATGTGCAGTTTGTCTCTTGGTAACCGGATGAGGTTGCGGGCAAGCCTTTTCGAACCTTCCGGAATTGCGTTCTTTGTTTGCCTGCAACCTTTACCATTTCTCCATGCTGCTTCGGTTTCTGCACGTAGCCAAGTTCTTATTTGGGTCTGCGGTATGGGTAGTAATGGTTCCGGGCCATATACTGTTGTCGCCGAGCCCCTCTTGGCTAGTTCGTCGGCAGCGTCGTTGCCTAGTGAGTTACTGTGTCCTTTGATCTATTGCAAGGTTACCTCATTTGTGCTTGCTATGGATTGGAGTGCTTTATGGCACTCCCAAATAAGGACAGATTTGATGCTATTGTTTTGTAGGGCCTAGAGCACCGATGCGCTGTCCGAGACGATTTTAATGTGTTGGTCTTTTACGTCTCTGGCTGCAACCGCCTGTGCTGCTCTGGTGATGCCGATACATTCTGCTTGAAAGATTGTATTTAGCTTGTCAAGAGTAGTTGATATATTAATATTTAGGTCATTCGAGAAGACTCCAGCTCCTGTACCCTGTGAGGTTTTGGATTATTATCATTGAACAACTATTACTAGCTCAAGGAACTGACACCACGAACAAATATCGTGCCTCATGAATTGACGCCACTGGCCATCAACTTATACAAAAGGTTTCTTATTCGAAATTCAAATTTCAAGGAATACGTCACAATTTTGTCGTCGTTTGTCATTTTTGCTTGACATATAGCTTCTCTTTATGTAGTAATAACAACTCACTGGCTAAAACCTACTAGTGTGTATAAAGCGAGGTTCTCGGTACAGTGGTAGGCACACGGCATCATTCTCCTCAAATCTGTCGAAATGTTGCAAATGATTTTGGTGATTCCTGTGTTTGTTTTGGATGGAAATGTTAAAAATTAATCGACAAAATATGACAAATCAGGTAGGTCGATGTGATACCGTGTGTACCACTCACTAAGATACTTATAATTAACATTCAAAACCAAAAACACAGAATGTTGCATTACCGTATCTGATGGATTTCTAATTTTGGTGCAGTTGATAAATTTTGGTGTCAGATTATCTAATTTTGGTGGCCTGTGACAATTTTGGTGGGTGATCAATTTTGGTGTTTCAAATATTTCAGAAATTATTATTATTATTTTAATTTCACTGGCGTTTCATGTAACTGTAGACAACACTCTTGCTTATGATTAAACAAATTTAGCCGAAAAGTTATAAACTAAAATTACCACCAAAATTAGACAAAAATTCATGGTTGTTGAGATTTGCCCACATAATTAGAACTATTTTGTTAAACAGATATGTTAGGGAGTGGACGTATGGCTGCGGCACGGCGTTGTACGCGATGTATTGCGCCGGTAGAAGGTAATAGGAACCGTCGTTCCAAAATAACGGTCTTGTTTTGATATGGACCGCGAAAGAAATCCACTAGTGAAATCACATAATCTACATCTTAATTGTAAGCCCTTTAATGAAAAAATAAAACTCTAATTGCACAATGCAACAACAAAACAATTACCAAGCAGTGTGCCTCCGCCGTACTCCGTGCAAGGTGCCATGTCACGGCCAAGCCGGCCACTAACGGCGGCCTTAATTTTACGGTTTTAATTTAATTTAAATTGTTTTATTTTTATTTAATATACAGTACACACTGACTTACAATTGGCCAATCCTTCAGTATAGTAGTCTAACAGTAAACATGATCCAACTTAGTTAAAAAAAACAAATAAATATAAATACAATGTCAGGATTACAATACAATTTGTCACAAAAATTAAAACGTCAGAAAAACACGTTCAATTCGGTCATAATCACTAAAATAACCAAATTATTATGTTAGTTCAGCTTATTGTTATTAAACGACTGAAACAAAAAAAAAACAGTAATTTAACCATAATGTGTGCTGCCACTGTAATATCCCTTTATTCATTAAAATAATTGAATTGACTCATAAATTGTGATAAAATATTAGTCTGGCACTCGTAATATTCTCTGTGATAGTATCCACAATTAAAATGGAAAACTTGTGTTCAGATTTTATCATTATTATGATTTATTATTTCGAATTTTTTAATAGTGGTTATAATATGATTCCGATCATGGAAGGCAGTTTTATTTCAGTGTTACCGATAAAAGTACGCATTAAATTTACCGATATGAAGAATTTGATATTGATAGACAATTTCAGTGTTATTTTGGCCGTAGAAAATAAAATAAACACACATGAATTTTCTATTGCTTTAGCTATAAAGCCTTTAATATACTTTTCGTCTATGTTTGGAATGAACATGATTAAATATTCCAAAGATGACATTATCAAAGTCAAAGCGCTCAGCAAACTATACTGCCTGTGTTTTGTGGCAACCATCATATCTCTTTTTATGTTTATTCGACCAAATAGCTGGAAATATACACAATCTGATATTCCTTTGAACGTCCTAACGAAAAGTTACGGAATACTTCATACGTTTGAAGCTCTTTACTCAGTTTTCATTGTACCCTTTGCAAATAGTCCAAATTATGTTGAAATGTTTAGAGTTCTCGACAAAGTTGACTGGCATTTATGCTTTTCAAAGAAGATATTTAAGAGAAGAGCCGCCATGAGCATTTTTCTAGTTATTCTGCCAATATTTCATACTCTTTGGACGTGTTACTTAACAAAGTTTAACATTCTGAATATTGTGGCGCATATAACTTGTTTCATAATAATGTTGCAAGGGACAATAATTTCGTTCTTCACTTTGAACATTTTGATGAAACTTAACATACTGAATTATTTGCTGACTAAAAAAACTTCTGCTAGTTTCACGGAGAGCAAGAAATTAATTTTTAAAAGATCTAGCTTTTACATATTTTTTGAAGTAAGTAGATTATAAGATTTATTAAAACACAATTTACGGATTAAATTGTGTTTTCATAAAAGAGTAATATTTGCGAAAACTTCAAAATCAAGTACATTTGAAGATGTTACATGTACTAACGTTGATTCTAGCTGACCAGCCTTCAGTAGGTTATTGCTGTCCACATAGTATTTTATAATTATCTGATAACAAATCAAGTACTTATAGTTCGATAAAAAAACTTACTAGCATTTGCTTACATCAATGAATTATCTTTCATCATTGATTGGAAATCCCAGAACAAGCACGTAATACTACGAGACTACGGTTGCTTTGTTCTTATTTTGATAGATTATTTTAACATATTAAAGGTCGATTTTTCAATAGACAGATAAGAAATATTCCTCGTCAAAATACAATATGGCTTATTTGAACTGTATTTTTTTTTAAATCTGTCGCTATATAATTTATCCGTCTAATAAGTTTTATCTGGCCATTGAAAAATCGGCCCTAAATATTTTTGTGTAATAAAATATTTTTATTTTATTATACAAAAAATATTTAGGGTTTTACGTTACGTAATTTTACATTTGGATTTTAGAAAGTAATGGGGGAACCGCTGATTGTTAAAAAAACTAATAAACATTATTGCTGGTACGAATTGATGCAGATATACGATAAAGTTACCGACTGTACTTACATTTTCAATAAAGTCTATTCTGGACAGGTATTGCCTTTCATAAATTTAAAATTATTTCTTTGTGTTGAAGTTAGGCGTGAATAATTAAAAACATTGTTTTGAAAGATTTGCATTTTATGTATTAGATTTGCATGTCTGGAAATTCTTGAGTCGCTTGTATTTTATAAGCATTTTAGTAACGATTTTTTTATTTCTTGTTAGGTGTTATACTACATTTTTTTTGTAACTGTAACTTTTTTAATGTTTTTAGGTTTATTTGATGTTCAGTTCCTGGGTTGTGTGCAGTTTGTTGGTAATATGCAGGATTCTGTCACCAACTGTTCAAGTAAGTACGCCCAAAAGCTCTTTTCCTTTTACAAAATTTGGTTTTTCGCTTGTAATGTATATGTTTGTGCTAGATATCAAAGTAATAAAAAGTTGTTGGCTTCCAAGTGATATTTGTGTATAAACAGTTAACGTTAACAAACATGTTCTGATTTTTCAGTATTCGCAAGTAATTATAAGCGACATCTTTACGTACTGTTCTTTGAATGGACGCCCTATATACCTGACGAAGATTTCCGAATTGTTTATAGCACAACGAAAAAAAACTCTGTCCATTTTAGTGAACCACTTAGTCCACGGCAACTTGGGTAAGAAATGATTTTACTTAAAAAAATTAAAGTCAAACAAACTGATTAACACGTTCCGGGACAGTACCCGCCTACAGGCGTGAAAACAATAAAACATCTATTGTGTCTGGAGTAGTGTCCCGGAACGTGTTAAGTTCAGTCCTAATTGCACAAATAAGTGCTTTTGTAATTGATTTAAAAATAATGTTACGACCAAATCAAAAATACATCTCCTGGCAAACTCTTACAATCAATATTAACTACTATAATAGTATTTACCATGTCTGTCTGTAGGCACCTCGATAGATGAGTTTCATGACGTAGACAATCGAACGTAAATAATATTTGCTTTGCAAAATGATGAGGCGTTTGGTCATATAAAATTTTAAAAGAGTAAGAATAGACAGAATATTAAATAATAAGTATCCTATTATAATAGTTAAATCTATACTAATATTATAAAGCTGAAGAGTTTGTTTGTTTGTTTGAACGCGCTAATCTCCGAAACTACTGGTTCGATTTATATAATTCTTTTTGTGTTGGATAGTCCAGTTATTGAGGAAGGCTATAGGCTATATAACATCACGCTACGACCAATACGAGCAAAGATATGGTGGTAAATGTGTAGAAATGCCAATCAGTTTTTAAACTTGGTTTCACACTTGGAAAATAATCTTACAGTTTGGCTAGGTTTAGAATGCATTTTTTATTCACAAGTTAAACACAGATTAGTTAGAGTATGGTTAAATAAACTATTTTCACTGTTCGCAATACATAAATATATATTTTTCCCACTTTCACAGATGAAGATTACAAAGACCAAGTGCAAACCATGATAGATCTTGTAGAAACGAGGAAAATAGAGATATCAGCAAATGTCTACAAGGTAAACGCACCGATTGTCGTCAGCTTCAGTGGCCAAACTATCTCTTACGCTGTTATTATGATACAATATTTTTATTTACATGTGTTTGAGAAATAGTTAACCTAGGTGTTAATTCATAAGCAATAAATAAGAATTTTATTGATCTAAGAATATTTTTTTTCATCCAGATCAGTTTTTGCCTGATAGTTTGGAAGGTTTTAGTCCACTTCTAAAAAAGGTCACTTCAACATAGGTTAGTAAATTACCTAATTCAAAATTTGCAGGCAGTTTAAAGAAGTGAAAAATTCATATTTTTAGTCTCTCATAACCTTATCTCAATTTTATTCACTGACATTAAAGTTTATAAGTTTTTGGTAACAACATTGAATCACTGTTACTTATGAAAGATAAATCAAAATCATAACGATTTGGTACTAAAATTAAAATTCTGCAATTGCAAAGTTTAAATTTAGAATTTAAAGAAGGTTTTTTCTTTGACAGTCCAAATGTCATAGATTAGTAAAGTAATAAGGAGCATTTTTCAATTTAATTCCGGCTCACAAACGTACATGCAAGCGCACTGCCCTGTTATTTCCCCGGGGACAAATGGAATCCGGTACAAAAATATGAAGTGTCCTCCGTCTGCGATATAAATGCAACATTGTCTAACACGGTCTGAGATTACACTTTTTATTTGGTGCTTTAGAGTGTCATTCCAGTTTTCAAAACCTTAAAATGTGAGTGACGACTGGTGTCATGAGGGTCGTAAACTGACGCTACATGGTAAGGTTTTTGTAAGGGTTCAACAAAATAGTACCTATGTACGTTTTGCTTAACGCAAGTTCAATACAGGGTCACATTGCAAGGGGTTGCCAAAATTTTGGAGGTGAATGAGACCATTAATATGAACAACATTTACTCTTGGCTCATGGTCGAAATCTTAAATAAAATTTCAGGTGCCCCATACAAAATCAGCTAGCTACATTGACGATAGTGTGTGAAAAGGCAGAAAAAAAATTAAGGTTTTGAACGATAGCTCCATAATAAAAGTTGCAGTTATATATGGTCTCATTCACCTCCTAACATTTGGCACCCTTTGCAAAGTCACCTGTATAGTCAATGCAAAGAGTGAAGCATAATCCTGCCATTTCAAATGATGGTAAGTAACTATATGGTTGACTCTAAATACAAATTCATGTTTCATTGAATAGAAAATATTCATTGTATTAGTTTATTATCTAATTAATAAAAATGTTTTCTTTCTTTCTTTCTTTCTTTAAATTATATAGGTACATGAAAAATATTATAAGGAACAATATGTAGCTGGTTCATTAATGAATTGATTAGTTAATGTATGAATCTAAGTGTTGTAATAATAATAAGTTGTAACTTTTTCAATGCCCTCTATGGAAGTACGGGAGAAGTACTGTGTTGTTGGTACAGATTATGGTTTGGTGCGAGACGAAAACCCAACGATACCGTTCCGCTTTTAGTTCACGTAAATTCCAATAGATGTCATGCTCCGCACAGTTTCATACATA
This sequence comes from Pyrausta aurata, assembly GCA_963584085.1. Classification (NCBI taxonomy): domain Eukaryota; kingdom Metazoa; phylum Arthropoda; class Insecta; order Lepidoptera; family Crambidae; genus Pyrausta; species Pyrausta aurata. Next base: position 8,820,271 of record OY757258.1, on the reverse strand, counting down.
AGTTTAGGATTCAAGAATGAGCAAGAATAAGAGGAAACGCTTCTTAAATTATCCTACTACTATTATAAAGGCGAAAGTTTGTAAGTATGGATGTATGGATGTATGGATGTATGGATGTTTGTTACTCTTTCACGTAAAAACTACTGAATGGATTTGAATGAAACTTTACCACAATATAGCTTATACATCAGAACAACATATAGGCTACAATTTTTGAGGTTTCTAATGTGAGGTCGTAAAAAAACACATTTTTTGCGCTTACTAGACTAGACGGGACGAACCTGAAGTCCACGCGAACGAAGTCGCGGGCAAAAGCTAGTCTTGAATAAAGAAATTTTAAATTTTCCAAAATCACAACACAAGAGGTAAAGTAAGTGTGTCATCATCATCAAAAGTACCTAGTAAAGAAACCTTCGCAAAATCAGAAAGCCTATCGTGACTTGGACGGTACTACGTCGAGCTGTGTTTGTAGCATTGTGTTGTTGTGACATAGTAATATTTTCCAACATTGAGTAATATTACTTACGTCATTATATCTTAATAGTGACGTGTTTGTCTACTATTCAGCCACGCAACTTTGTTGTAATTAAGGCATGTAACTGAGGGCCAGTGATGACGTACAGACAGGTACAGACAGACTTAACTGCATTTTAGTCTAAAATAAACTTAATTTTTATGCCATCAGTAGTTACCTGCAATAAACACTTCTGGAGAATAAACCATGCTACATCTACAAAGGAAAATATTTTTTTTCTTTATTCATGTTATGTTTATTGAAACATAATGTAATCTGCCATGCATTAAGCCTAAGAACGACTGACCCAAGTATTTTACAAAAAATAATTATTATTCATTAGTATAAAACGGTATACGATAGACGGATAACATTAATTTACTCATTTAACTTTACTATGTTTTGAATGAGTGTCTGCAATGTCTACAATATTATTGCCGGCTCCTACGATAATGGAGAGCCACGTCACATGTTGCACCATGTCGCAGGCCATCATATACAAATAAATATAAATATGCGCCAGACAACACACCAATTGTCTGGTTTGGTGAGGAATTATCTTACTTGTGTTACAAATCCTTGTCATAGATTTGTCATTTTTTTTTATATTTTACACAAGTTAAAAGATTCTGCATGTGCTTTTTAGTCTTATTTTTATTTTATGATAAATACATTTTTATTTGGGTTAGCACCAAAGATAGCAAAATTTAATAATAAATATAATGTATAATGGAACGTTGCTAACCAATAATGTTTTGTTTCTGCAATGTTTTATTAATATTTAATATTTATCGTTATATTTTTGAAGTGGATTATTTTAATATTGAATAGTTTTCGGACCTTATAAACAGCACAAAATTAAGGAAAAATTATAACTCTTGATTACTATAACCAGTATTTACAAATAAAAGGTATTAACACATGGTAGAGCAAAATATGTATATTTTGCTCAATACATAAAACCAGTTAAACATCCAAATGACCGATTGGACACGTAATGGTACGTGGCATTCTACGTCACACGTACACTACCATAGATAATTTCCAAGGACAGCAGACGCCGCCAGCCAATCCAACAACGAATGAAAAAATAAACTCAGTCAAACACCACAACACAACGCCAGTCCGACCTCTCCGACCGACAGTCGAGTGCCGCATTCCGAAGCAACTTCACGCTTGTTCGTTTCGTCCACAAAAATGGCTGGATGTAAGTAAATTTCAATATTCTTTTAACATTATCTCACTTGTTTTATAATAGATAGTCCGAATATATTCAAACTACCATTAAGGAGTGCCGTTATTTGGAGTAGTTACCCTATTTTCACCGATGCCGCTTTGTAGTTTCTCTTTTGTTTTGACAATTATTACGCTCCTCAACAGCGTACTATGCAAATACGTAACGCCACTTGACTTTCACTAGCTTTAATCAACTGTAACAAAAAAATGATTTGTTAAATTATCATTCCCATTCTCGGAATTTGTGTTGTTTATTTACAAACAGACGCCGGTACCGGCAGACTAATGTTAAAAACCAACCGGTTTTCTATTTTTATAACGAAGTGATGATATTCTAGTGTCTGTCTGTTCTAACCAATTTGTATGGAAGTTATGCATAGAGCAACGATTTAGTATTATGCTTAGTTAGTTCCTTAGTTAGAGATTAGTTACATACAATACAGTAAATATGTACGCTATTATTGTACTTATGTACTATATGTTATATAAGTTTCTACTTTTCTCTACTTTATATAAATTCGTCATATTTAAATAAAGTATTTTTACAGCCAATTCACATTGTTACTAAGATTGTAGTTCAATTTTAAATTAAATTTGACGTGTAAGTTACCTTACCCTCTCTACTACCGTCTTTTCTGTGAGATTTTTATTTTAGTATCGAGGATTTTATCAATTGATACTCGTACTAATCCTGTATTTCCCAACATACAGTGAAACCTTCATAGGTTTGACTCATGTCCATGTTCCTATATTTAGTTTCCCAATTGATACTCGTACTAATCCTGTATTTCCCAACATACAGTGAAACCTTCATAGGTTTGTCTCATGTCCATGTTCCTATAGTTTTTAACGCTATGTATAGATTACACGTCCACGCGTTATGTGTTTGCTCCCCCCCTCCCGTCGCAGCGTGATGTTTTATAGCCATAAGTCTTCCTCGATAAATGAGCTACCGAACACAATAGTAGATTGTTATACAAGGGGAGAAAGCGACCCATTTCACTCGAGATGTTTCTAATTGGACGTAGTTCTATAGAAACGTTTCAACCCACACTAAGGTGAAACTGAGATATTTAAGTTTTTGTGTTTTCGTGGTATTCTTTTTTTGTCCTTTAGATTATAGTAGAGTGTTTTACATATTTAAAATAAACAAAAAAAGTGTGATTTTGCTGTAAACGTCATTTTACTAAATTAAAATATAAATTATAAATTTTTGCTTAAAACGCACTTGAAACGTTTCACTTTTGTATGGAAGTGTCTCGAATATTATTCAATAAAACGTTTCATCCCGATAATCTGTAAAAACAAGGCCCTTTTTCAAGAAATAAACAAGAGCCAAATTGCAATTATTTGTTATCATTGTACGGAAAACAAAACATGATTATAGTTTTTAGGGTTCCGTAGTGCAACATGGAACCCTTATAGTTTTGCTATATCCGTCTGTCTGCAGTCCAGCGCAGAGACCTGAGGTGGTAGAGAACTGTAATTCGGCATGAGTGTATATTCTAATCTCTTCGCCAAAGCGGTAAAATACATTTTTTTTAATATTTTTTTTCTGGGTACAATACTAATACATGTAACGTAACTTGAGAATGTTTTTTTTTTCTCTTGCCAAAAACGTCGTGTGGGGTATCGTAAAAGAGGTCTTTTAAAATGATTATGAGTTTTCTATCATCACTTTTCGATAAAGTGGCATGTTTCCGTAACATTTAGTATTAAAGGGCTAATTTTTGTTAGAGTCCTTTGTCGCCACTCTCTCCCAACTAAACGGTAGTAGGAAGATACGTGAAAATTTTACAGCACTATCATAAATGATGGATGAATTTAGAAGGAAAACTATCACGGCTATGATAAGTACTAAACAAATTACGGAGTTGTAGTCCATAAACTTAAAGCAAAATCATTTCCATGTAAATTTTTGCGTAAAAACATTTACCTCCATAACGCGTTAAGATATGAAACTGTAATTGTAGTGAAATATTGAGATTAATTGTCTTTTTCAGCTGTAAAAAAAACAGAATTGTACATCAGCGCCATCAGAAGATATAATCGGTTTTGTCTCATAATTATGGATATTTTGATATTTAAAGGAAATCAAAACCTTATAAGACAATCCTTTTAATGTTTTACAAGACATACACAGGCAACAAAAGTGCTCAAATACTTAGTAGATACGGAACCCTTCGTGCGCGAGTCCGACTCGCACTTGGCCGGTTTCTATAAGTAATAAAATGAAAAATAAAATAACAAAAAAATTAACACACCAACGACGTGTAAAATTTAAAACAAATTATTTTATAGGTATTAAATAGTAATAATCATTAAGAGGATTGTACGATTGTTTTATGTCCTAAAAACATTGATTTCCTAGTTAATGATATTTTTATTTTGACTATCAAATAATATAACAACGTGAAAATCCTACTAAAATAATTTTAATATAATGTATAATGAAATGCTTAAAATTTATTGTTGAATGTTTCACAGCAATGTGAATCATTTAAAATTACTTTTATTTTTACTTTTGTAGGAGGAACATATGTTTTGAATCGTTTATATTTATTGATATCAGTTTTAAGTGAAACAACCAAAAAGCATGAAACGTTGTAAATACCATGTGTAACAAATCTAGTATTTTTTAGAAATGTTTCAATTTATATTGAATCATTATTATAAACTTTTTTGAATAAATCATTTTCAACAAAACGTTTCATGCGTCATAGCACGTTATTTTGTTGGTTAAGTTTGCTTATGAATCATTTTACGATTTTAAGCATGCTCATATTTCATAAAGTATAGCCTGTTTTAAATCAGTGTCTTTACTATTAGATAGAAGGTACCCAGATAGGTGGCCTGAGTATAATAACTCAATTTCGACCAAGGTGTGGGTTGAAACGTTTCTATAGAACTACGTCCAATTGATATATTGATTGATAATTCGAGAGTGAAATGGTGCTTTCACCCGAGTTAAACATACTATTTTTCATTTCGACTGTGAGGAAAACATTAAATTTACAAAAGTGGTTGTAGATGTCTTGGTGAGGTATTATGTAGTTCAGCGAGAAAGGAAAACTCAAGTTTTGAACAAAATATGACAGTTGATTTACAGTACTAACACGATTAGAAAGAATAAAATAAATAAATAAATAAATAATAACGGCACGAATACATGAAAACGAGAGTACAAAAAAGCAGAAAATATCAAATAACTAAAATCTTTGTACAGAATATCGATCGATTTTTTTCCACAGATAATAACAGAATCCAAAAATAATTTCTTTTTTTTATAAAAGTTTAACGGCTTTGGACGAATCCTTCCTGAATGTCACTGACAATATAAAATTAAAAAAAATCATCTTGGCATTATGGCGGGCAGCCGATTATTTTAATTGTTAATTGAATTAAAATTAGAAATTGTATATTTTTTTATCAACGATCATACATAATACCTACACAATATGATTTTCAATTTATAGCTAAGCAAAAATGATTGTTATTTTAATAACATGATGTGACTCAATTATCTTTGGTCCAAGCTTTGACTGCAGGCCTTGACTCTATGCCATGTCAATTAAAACTAAATTACTTTCCACCCTAGGGATGGATAAGCTATTTTCCACCCGGCTATCTACACAGGAAAGTGAGGACTCCGAACAGGAGAGATGAAAAAATATTTTTTAAAATCGGTTCCGTGATTCCTGAGATTAGCGCATTCAAACAAACAAACTCTTCAGCTTTATAATATTAGTATAGATAATATCGTCACTTTGAAATTCACCACATAATGAAAAAAACCCAATGCTCAAAATGTTTTTGGTACTGACAATTCATAGAAAAGGGCATTAGAGAATAGTTTAGTGAACATAAGAAACACGAACAATATAATAACAAGATTATATGAATAGGTACTTACATTTCACATTCATGACTCATTTAGTATCACTCATAAAAGTATTTTCTCGATTCTTTTACAAAAACTACGGAACTTCAATAACAATTGCAGGATTGCGTATGACTATGATTCACAAACAAAATAAGTAGATAACACTGTTTACTCATTATAATTTCACTCAATGTTGAACTTTAATCTCTTATCACGATCATGAGTAACCGTTACGATGAGGTAGGCCACAAGGTAAATTAAAAATGTTGTAATGTTGTAAAAATAAATATTCGATGCAATTTCTTCCTCATACTATTCCTGTGTTTTGTATTTAGATATAATCCATGTATTCTATGACAAAATAGGAACTGATTGAAAATAAGGAAGAATTTTCGAGCTACAGAATTTCCACTCAAATATTACCTCTCCACCAAAAAGATTTGCAACTTTTTTTCAATCAAGCAACATTTAAAAGTTCTGGTATGATAACATTTAATTTACGTTTGCATAATTATTTAATTTCAGATAACCCGTACAACAACTCGCAATACCCTCCACAGTACCCGCCGCAGTATCCACCGCCTCAGCAGAATCAGATCTACCCACAGATATACCCTCAAGCCTATGGAGCGCCTGGAGCACCTGGAGCACCTGGTTACCCGTCTGCTCCTCCAGCGGGAATGAACCCAGCGGGAATGAACCCAACGGGAATGAACCCAGCGGCGATGTCGTACCCTGGGGCTCCTATGCCGACGGTCACTCCAACTCAGGTCTATCCTGGATACCCTGGCGCTCGTAAGTGTTTTGTGAAGCTGCTTTATTTTATCAGCTCTTGTGCCTAAGTACTATGTCAACTTGAACCTGACTATGTCAAAAACAGTGTTTTATCCAAAAGGGATGATTCTGACATTTCTAATGCTTAGTAACAAAAAAAGTATGTGGGTTTTATCAAAATCTATTTACTTCGAGATTAGTTTAAAATTATTATCTTCAAGTAGGTTGTGCGTTATGATATCTAAAAAGCATTTTTTGAACCTAGTACCTAAAAATTTATACCAATTTATTGGTCGGAGAAGTTCCAATTTCCTTAGACCAATTTGTTGGACACAGTAAGAGTTTATAAAAAAAATATCGTCGTATCTAGTTGGGTATCTAGTAATGACACAACGTTAAGTATGACATGTCATGTACTTTCTGACGCAAATACTCTTCCTAAATCATATTATACCGGATAGGCTATTCGATATGTGATTACGTGTACCAAAAGATTATGTGAACGAAATACTATCCCGTGTTTCCTTTGAGTTACAGCAATTGCCTTCAACCAGCTCAATCATGAGTATATAACTTATGTACGTCGTCACCATGTTTCCTTTTAGTACATACAATAGTTGCTCAATCGGTCCTGAACCATGAAAGCACTAATCAGAAACCCATTTTATTTCAGCTGCCTACCAGCAACCAGTGGAATGGATACCCTGCACCGACTTTAATGCAGAAGCTCTCACTCACAGAGCAGTAGTGGCAGGCTATGAGGGACATGATGGCAGTCCTCTATGGCTGATCAGGGCTCATCATGAAGGTGATCTAATTCCTGGGAAGCTGGCTATCAAGCACAAGGCGGCTTACGTGGCCTGGGGAGGGCAGGAAGTTAATGTTCACAATTTTGAGGTAGGTATCATATTATGATAATTTTATATGTATATGTGTATATGAAACCTTCTTGTTCGGTTACCAAATGTCCTCGATAATCCACTATTGATCTATCAATTGACCTATTGGTATTAAAGATGATTTTTGACTAACTAAATTAATAACTTATTGCAAATTTTCCACCACTGATTTTTTCTGCATTCCTAAGCGGTTGTCTGGTAGCGAATGCCCTGCCGATTGTTACACTCTTGATTGTACTATAAATTTTAATGAAAACAAAAAAGAAGAAGCGAAAAGACCGGCTACATTGCTTCTATTTCAATTTCATTTGATTTGATTATTATCATGTCCTCAATGTATCTCTTCTAGAGCAATATTGTAAAGCATTATTGTATGGAAAAATGCAATTTCTCTACTCAAATTAAAGAGGAACGTTACTATGTATCCCGAAACAGATGATTCAATAGACTAATTTTAATAGCAAATGAAGGTCGTTCATTTCTAAAATAAAATAGGAGCAAGTGGCGAACATTCAATTCAAAACAAACTCTTCTATGCAAGCTTTTTGTATGGAAATATTAATAGCACTAGTTAATTTTGTTACGCAGTAAGATAACTTTAATTTCATTTTAAACTGCGTACCTATATCACGAAATTGATATAACCGCTAAATGAATAGGTAATTAAATTTTGACCTTGATTCCTTCTCGTCACAAATTGTAACGTCCGCTATTTTGTATATCTTAGCTGATAATTCAATTTGTAACATAACAATAAATATAATTTGAAAACAGTCCTCCATTTGTACAAAATAGAAGTTTTTAAGATTTGCTGACATTTCAGCAAATATGTTAACATATATATAACATATATAATATGTTAACATATATAACACAAATGTGTGTTATTATAGGTAAACCGCTTCATTGAGACTTCGCCTGCGGGGTACAGGGGCGTGGGGGGAGGCGATAGCGGGTCGCACGCGGGGTGCGGGCGGCGCGGACACACCCGACCGCGCCGCTCACTAACCGCGCTCTCGTCTCCCCCCGCACCCCTTTGTACCGCAGGCGAGGTCTCAATTTCGCGGTCTACATATAGTGCCAAAAACTTAAAACAGTTGCATTAGACCAGATTTTTTTCTTATTATGATCGCTTATTAAAAATTCCAGGTGTGCGTAACTGATCCACAAAGGGTGAAATGGGTGGAAAGCGGCCACGGGTCCACACCTCCTAATGCTATTCCTGGAGGACGTACGGCTTCAGGAGAAACGCTCTACATTGGCAGAGTCAAGCACCAGGGATCTCTAACGCCAGGAAAGGTAAGAGATGTCCATAGAATTAGAATATTTGAGCCAAGTTGAATTCGAACCGATTGATGCTCGTAGGTCGGTTTGATGTAGATACCATTACCCAGGCCTGATAAACTATCAATCGTATGAATTCCAAATACAATACATCGATATGAATTAATTAAAAATTTTACTCGTCATCGTCATATTTTCCCAACCCAACGAATCATACAAAACAGGTCTGGAGCTCTATTCTTGAATCACTCGCTTCAAGATGGCGAGTGATATTCGTTCGAAGATGAATTAAAAGTCAACGAAAATAACTCGTTTTCGAACGAAAATCACAATGATTCAAAAATAGAGCTCCTGTTCCGATATTTTTTTAGAATTTGAGAATTACCAAATATAGTTAAGTCATTTTATGAACCCACAACTTATATTATGTACTGTTTGGTTATTCATAAAGTTTATATTAACACGTTCCGGGACACTGTTCCAGACACAATAGATGTTTTATTGTTTTCACGCCTGTAGGCGGTCACTGTCCCGGAACGTGTTAAATACATTATATTTTCTGTTACAGATCCACCCAAGCCACAAAGTATTGTACATTTCATTCGGTGGAAACGAGCTCCCTCACCAAAACTATGAAGTGCTTTGTACTGCCTAGATTAAGAAAAGTGTTATATCTGTGATTCTAATAGGATCGTTACATATTCGAATAATTATATTTTTGGATCTGAAGTTTTAAAAAGCTCTGTTATTCACAATTTTCAATATTACTCATATTAAAACTTGATGCATTGTATAGCATGATAATATTTTTGTAAAGATTTTTATGAAGATGTTGTTTTTGATGTTTTATAATACGAAAATATATTTGTTTAATACATTTCATAAATATTAACATGAAATTGTTTTTATCCTTAGAACATTTCGACGCGGAGATAGGTCATTATTAGGTATTGACTTTTAAAAAAAAACAGCTAAAAGCTTTGGCTAAAAGTTGGTATAAATAATCGTCATGACCAAAATTCCACTGCTGCGCTGGCACAAAAAAGATTTGCCTCCTCTCCTCTTGACTTGTTTGTTGTAGAGAACTACAGATGTCCTAAGATTTTGAATTATACATCAAAACAATTAATTTAAGTACCTATTTAAGTAAGAAATACGACAGTCTTTGGAGGTGATTAATAACAAACCCAAAATGTTTCATAATCTTTATTGGTAATTATCAAACACCTAAGTACTTGGACATCTACTAATAGCACAGACTATATTAATTAACTTAAGTACTAATTAACTTAGCTTTTTAAGAGTCCAATGAATTTCACAAGGTAATAGAAATAATTAAATCTACACACATTTAAAAGGAACATATTTTAGTAATTATTCTACATTATACAGCGCTCAAAAAATATTTTATTCTATAAATACAATAAAAATAAAATGAAATCACAAATATTTGTAATTCATAGTTATCACAGCTTATGCATATGGGAAAACGTAGGCAACATAACATATCCATTACTTTAAGACTTATAAATAAACATAATATTTTAAACGTTAAGATACAAAATACTCGATTCTTTTTTTTTTACTGAGTAGACATAATAATGGCCGAAATTAATAAACTATCTTTTGAAATTAACGCCAATCATCATCATCATCATTAAATTTAAGAGCTAGACTCCTGTCGGTGAAATTTCTGGAGTGCCATTAAGCACAAAAATGTATTCATTCTTTAGAATAAGTATGTCAACATTTACAGGAAACTTTTTAAAAGAAAGGAAATTTTTTTACTTACTTGGATTGCCAGTTTATCTTGATAGATACGTTATTTTATTCAGCCAGTGTGATTCAAAGTAAGTAGGTTGTAGGCAGGTTTTAAAATTTAAAATGTTTGGAAGGCCCTCAAATCCGCCATATATAATATAATCCATATTTTAAATACTTGAAAATTATTTTGTGTTAGCGTGAACCAAAAACCACTAACAACATTTCATGCTTTGAAATTCTGAGCATTTTGCAAAAAGCCCACTTGAATCTTTGTCAAAAAGCATATTTCTCAAAAGCGTATGCTGTTCAATCAATCACAGCCTAAGGTAACAAACAATCTCTACAGCTATATCCATTTATATAATTTTAATATATTGAATAAAATAAATGAATTCACAAACATTAATGTACAAATTGTAAATATTTAATACTAGTACTTATTTTACTTGTAATTCGGTACGAGATAATCTTAACGCTGATTATTTCTATAGTTTACTGGTGCAGATCATGCTTTCAGTGAAACCCATTTCTATTTGAGATTGGTTTACATTATCTATGTCGTTTGTAACGTTAGTGTTACCACCTTCTGGATGTTTAAGACCATTTGTTAGTTTATTTTCACCGGCTTCAAATGCTTTGTTCTCTATGCCCGCTTTCTCGGGTTTATTTTCAACGTTGTCAATGGATTCTGTTTTGTTTGCGGTAGTATTTTCAGGCTGACCATGCTTCTTATTCGCTAAATATAGCCATCTGTAATTAGAAATTGATAATTCAGAGATTATGTTTGTTAGATACAGTCAAAATAAAATTCATATTTATTTGGTTCATGATAATTTTACATTTAGCGTGATTCCAATATTTTATTAAAGGTCTTTTTGTTATATTAATTTTTAAATTTAAAATTTAAATGCCTTTAGATGTGCTTTACACTAATGGCATTATTTTAACGACTATCATTATATGCAGCCATAATTTTAAAGACATTAATTTAATTATTTGATTTTCTACAATTAACTTTTCCTTGACTTTACTTACACGAAGGTGTACTAAAATTTGGTCAATGAATTTATATATATTCTAAATTGCACTTATACTACAGTTGTACAGAAAATACATGAATTTATACCTGTTACTTTGAATACTCACAAGAATATGACCACAGCTGGAACTGTAAGACCTCCGCCAAGAAGGAAGAAGGCTCCAGGGAATGTTTTGATGGTAGCAGTATACACAGAAGTATACATTGGCGCGTACACTAAAGGCATCATGGCCTCCGCCACTCCGAAGAACGAATTTACTTTGCCTGAAACATATAAAGTTTTTTTGTGCCTATTTGTGTTAACAGCAATTCAGAAACAACTGGTCAGGCTTTTAGCCAGTGTCAATGAATTTAGCGGTCAACAGATTTTGTTACATACTATTTTAAAACTTTCATGTCTACCTAGGTACGAAAATTGCGATACATTACATTTACATACATTACATTACATTACATTTTTTCAAGTATGGATTTGCTCTTGTCTCCAAACCAAGCCAAGTACGAGTAAGACGAAGTCGAAGTTGGAACGAGCTCGCCCAGAAGAAGCCTGTTTTATCTAACTTTGAATAGATTCCGATCGTAATCATTAGGAAACATCGACCCGGGCACTGAGTTCCACTCCTTTGCCGTGCGCATTATAAATATTGATGAGAAGCGCTTAGTTCTTATAAAAAAATACTGGCTAAAAATTATAAATATAATATTATTATAATATTAATTTTGGAATTAAAACTGGTAACTTACCCAATTCATCTCTACCGACAAGCTTGGATACCATAGATCTCATAGCAATGAATGATGTTCCGTTGAATATTTCTATGAGAGGAGCTGCAAGAAAATACAAGAATTAAACCCCTGTATCAACGTTATAGCAAATGATCAAGTAAAACATTAGTACCTATGTATATTTGCCAGGTTTTGGTGGCAAACGCATACATAAATCCGGAGAGGATTTTGCTCGTGCATGATATAACTCCGATTATAGCATCATCAAACTTCAGGAGATGACTGAAGACTCCCACCGAGAATAAGGTTCCTGGAAAAATATGAAAGACCCAAAATATTATAAGCTGCTGCACTACTACACCTATAGAATCGTTACAAGCAATTTCGATGATTATGTATTTACATTGAAAAGATTGAAATCCAGTATAGAGCCATTGTAATCGATCTTAAATCTATAATCAAATAATTTTTAACGATCCGTTTAAAAATGTTTAAACAAGTTCTGGTAAAAGTTATCTGCCAGGTACTTCATACGAAAAGATGTTCTAAGTAGGTATATATTTTTTTGGTTAATGTTTATTTGTCAATTTTGAAACAGGCTATTAATATAAAACATATTTCAATAATCAATATAAAATGTATCTTGAAGGCTTTTGTGATATTGAAATTGTGAACAAGGATGGTACCCGAAACAAAATAGATAATAAGTGTTTAACCCAACCAAATATCAAACTCGGAATCTGAGACGTCCACTCTATATGCCTTAAAAACCTGTGTGGTGCAGCAAGCAAGCCACTTGAGCACAGAAGTATGCGTTACTAATAGTTATACCAAAGATCTTACCTACTAATGAAGTACACATCGCGTAAGTAGAGAACATGCTGAAATCAACCTCGTTCCAGTTAAACCGATATCTGGTGAATAAGTACATCACAGACATTTCACCTGAAAAAGAAAAGTTTAAAATACATTAGTTAAAAAAACTCATAGGTGTCAAAGATTTTGGAGTTAGCGTAAAAAGGGTCATACCTACCTAAATTATAATATAGGTACAGCTCAGAAAGTTAAACTAGGCGCAGGGAGAAAATTTATTGTTACTGATGTAACTACACCCCGGACACTCGGAAGAAACTTTTCATACATTGACAGACGGCGCGCCGTCTCGTGTTGCACAGACGCTGCATTTGTGTGCGTGCTATAAGGGTTGACAAAGTCTGTTACACCGGTCATAGCTATTATCACTTAAATAAACAGATACCTAAACAACGTAATTTACTTTTATTTTGTATACAACGTAACAAGCACTCATTTTCGTAATGTCATATTCACGTGGTATCGTGGATAAATAAAAAGATAGTATCTACCTTAGCAACACCTAATTTCACTGATCACATAAATATTACAATTATAATTTCTTAACTACACATAATTATAAAGAATGTTACCTTTACCTAACGTTTTTAAAGTTGTTCACTGTAACTGAATAGTTAGAATAGGTTAGTTATGGTTGCATATTTTGTATGAAGTTACTTACTGTCTCTCATCTTTTGGGAAACGAAAAAAGCTTCTATCGGTGTCATTTCTCGAGGACGAAAGACACCCGTACACTGCACAGTACCTAGGCATCTCTCGTACACAAAACTTTGTTCTTCCGTTAACGTCGCAAACATGCGCGTGCCATGCCCGCTAGGCGACCGCATAATGAGAACCCTAATTCCAGCGCGATAGTGAGGTAAGTCAGACTAGGGAGGGGAGGTGAGTGGCCGTTCTGTATGTAGTACTATTATATATTCTGTGAATGTAACCTTACTTGTTATGTGAATTCAAAGGTGCACTCTACCTGACTTTTGATACTTTTTTCCATCCAATTATAAGTATATACAGGGTGACTTTGCAAGGGGGTGCCAAATTTTTTATCAAAAAATATCAACAACTTTTACTATGGGGCAATCGTTTGAACATTTTTTTCTTCTGCCTCTCCATACATTATCATCAATGTAGCTGAATGATTTTGTATTGGGCACCTGAAATTTTATTTAAGATTTCGACCATGACCCCATAAAAAAGTTGTTTATATTGATGGTCACATTCACCTCCAAAAATTTTGCACCTCCTTGCAAAGTCATTCTGTATACATTTTGGAAATCTACTAAACACAAGCTCAGCATCATAAGCAAAATTAAATGAATATTGGCAACATAGTTAGTGAGTTTCCTAAAATCCTAAGAAAACATATTTTTGTATTACTGGCCTGATTTTTCAATAGCCAGATAAAAAAATATTCGTCGAATAAAATACAATATGGCTAACTTGAAACTGAGACCTATTTGTCAGCACTCATTTATGTAAATGTCAATACAATCGGTCGTTTTATATTTATTTAGTAAGATAAGTTTAATCTGACGTTTGGAAAATTGTTCCTAAAAGTGATAAACCTACATTTTAGTCAAAAACAACAAGTTTTATCTCACCATAAATAGGGCCTATGACGACACACAACACAACGACAAGCATTATGACCCGCAGCCGCCTCTTGTTCGGGCCCCGTTTGAAGGCGACCATCAGGGTTTCCTTCACGTATCGTGTGTTGAAGAATTCGCGAAGCCATTCACAGCAGTTCCTCGCTGGCTTCTGAAAATGTTATTAGTAGTTTAGCAAGATGCATAAGGAGAAATTTAATTAGTCTACACGCAAATATTACAAAAATTGTATGTACCTATTTTTTCCTGTTTTGCTCTTCACAGAAAAACTTTTACATATAGGGTTTTTATTGTAATTTCTTTAAATGGATCTGTCTTATAAATTGATTTCAAATAATCACTCCCAGCTTGAGAAAAACATGAATGACTGGAATTTTTTCCCTTGCTCGGGTACAAAAATAAAAATAAGAAAACCATTAAATGAACAATGACTCAAGTTATCTTAGTAAAAATATACTGGGTTGATGCCCTTTATCTTAAAACTTGCAATAAGCATGTAGGCATGATTTAAAAATAAATAATTGCAAGATGCCAATTACAAGAATGATAACATTTAAGTGCCCTGAAGCACTAATTAAGTGCACTACAATCTCCTTACTAAAAGTGATTGTTTCGTGTGTTGCTAAAAATAAACAACTAGAACAAAGTAGCCGAAGGTCCTTCCTGTCAACAGAGTGTGACACCAATCTGGGTCAAGTTGATGGCCTTTTCACGCTTAAATGTCGGTTTTAATCATTGAACTTGAAGATTGTTTCATAACAAATCAATTGTACCTGCCTACACTTTTGTTTATAATCAGAATTCGTTCTCACGAGAATAACTAATGAAGATTGTGAGGCTGCGTTCCACGAAGTTACTATAGATCGGTCGCTCATAAAATGCTATTAAAAAGTTTTTAAACTACTTACTAAGTTTTTAACGATATTATATGGAAATAGTGTCAAACTTTCGGACTTTGCTTGTTTTCCTTTTCGTCAAAATTGAAGTTACAATTTTGTCAATAGCATTCTTTGAGCGGCCGATCTATAGTACTAGAAAACGTCAATAAGCTGTGAACTCCTGAACAAAACACTGTTTTTCAACGGACTTTAAAAGGGAGAGGATTCTCAATTCAACTTATGTTTTCTAAGTCGGGACCTTGGTGAAAACCATCAAAGCTTCTTTATTGTTGGTCAGTAAGGAAACACGCAACAGAAACTTAGGGGCAACCTATCATAACTACATCTGGCATCAGGCAGCACCAAATCACAATTTCCCGTGCCTCTATCCTTTTCTATAACTCAGAACTTAAAATTAAATAAAGAATTTTGTCGTTAACATAAAGCACCTGCTTAATTTTCAACGAACTTCGTACCTCTCTCTTACAGGTGATAACTTAATTTGTTATAACAAAACCCAAATAACATAAGCATTTGTTTAATAGTGCATTGTGCAAAATAGTCCGGCTATTCTATATATTATAAACTGGATATAAATTAACACTTCATTAATGATGCTTAAATAATAAAGCAAAGAATGTAAATTGATTTTAAACGTGTTTCTCCGAGCGAATTAATAAATCTAAAGTCTTGTTACATACTAGATTAATTTCTTTTCGTCAATAATTTTAGTTGTAATGAATATTCTAATGAAACTTTTTCATGAGACAAAAGCAAAATCGAGAAAGACAGTGATAGACATCTTAATATTATGAAAACTCAAACATTAATTGATTCAAAATAATAATAATTAAATTAGTTTCATTGATATTTCTTAAAAAAGACATATGTAGTAGTATATGAATTACGGAGTCTTTTATGCCGATTTAGATGGCGGCCGATCTCTACTGAGATTCGCCAAATAATAATGCACAGCAATCCATAATTACTTTCATACTTTTATACCCTCATGTCGTGTACCCTCATGGTTCCGACTCGATTACGAGACGCTGCGGCAAACATAAATGTTACTCGCAAATATATTCCTCCCACCACAAATGTATTTATGTATGCATTTACTGTGCAATAAATACAAATCATTACATGACAAAATTTGAATACTTAAAAGGTGAAAGTAGGACAATATGTAGATGAAGCTTTCGTATTTATTATTTTGCCGTAGTGTAAATACTCAGAAAAGAATTAAATACTGCGAAAATGTTTATTATAATATCTGAGTTTCAGTAACGCCTCACATAAAGTGTACAATAGTGCTCGAAAATCCATTTCTATAATTTAATCAGACATGACAAACCAGTGTTATTCATGTCGGGTACATAGAAATCACCAGACAAAATATTAAAAGGCTTTGTTTTTCATTCGCTTGTCATTAAAAGATTAAACGTAGGTCAGTCAGGAGTTAAGTTAGATTGACGTCGGTCTTACCCATATAATCCTTAAAAAAATGCGCATTTTTAAGCAAAGAAACGATGTGTTTATATAATTTACTACCTGGAAATGCATGCTACAATTATAAATGGGGCAGTGGTGTGTCGTGGTCGTCAAACCGTTTTAGACCTGAGAAGCTACCTACTCGTACGTCACTTTGAGAAAGTATGTAATGATATGTCTTACTGATACACCTATACACTGTGTATTTTCGAATCTTGATCAAACGAAATGTGCGGATACTAGACCCAAAATTATCGACAAGAAAAAAAGTTTTTTTGTGCCAGCCATATTTTAAAAAAAAATTGTCGTTTCTTCTTACTGAAACGTGTAATTTTTTTCAAAGTAGTCTCATTTGAAAGCTAAACAGTTTATCTATTTAATAAGATAATAAGATAAACAAATACAGCCGTAAAAAAAAAGTAAAGTTAGCCTGTAAGCATCCCACTGCTGGGCAAAGGCCTTACCTCAAATGTGAGGTAGTATGAGCCATACTCCACCACGCGGGCTCAGTGCGGATTGGCGGAGGGGTGTTTGCAAGGCAAGCGACCAACCTTGCTGTCAGATTTTTATCAAGCCGCCCATAGGGCCTCTGACTAGGCTTAACGACTAATACCAATCGATATTAGCCGGGACCAACGGCTTAACGTGCCTTCCGAAGCACGGAGATGCTCGTGATGTACGTCACTTATATGGTCGGAATGGTCACCCATCCAAACACCGACCGCGCCGAAAGTTGCTTAACTTCGGTATTACTACCAAAGCGCTGCCACCACTGCGCTACGAGCACCTCTAACAGCCGTAACTAACAAAAACAAAAAAAAAACTTTTGTTTTGCATTTTTTATCTAACATTTTTTTTTATAAATTTGGGTCTAGTATCCGAACATTTCGTTTGATCAAGTTTCGAAAATACACATTGTAAAATATTATGCATAAAGGGTCTAACAATCTTTCTAGGAAATGTTTTGATCCTAAAATACGACAACATTTATGTGACTAACATCAAATCCAAATTATAATAAAGTACCAATCAGCTGATACCTACGTGTGTATGTAAATAACTCACGGTTTATTATATTTTTACACACCCATTCCACGATTGCCAACTTGTACCTAACCGATTTGGAAAACCACTTGCATTATTTATTTGTGTTGTTTGTTTACGGAGACTTGTGCTAAATAATAATGCTATGGTTCGGCAAACACAATCATTGCTATGTCACGTGTACATGTTAAGAAAAAAATATGAATGCAGATGGGTATAGAAAAAGCGAGTTCACTTAAGTTCAAGGCGTCGATTGTCAGGGTCCCTAATTTTGAATCTTCTTCTCAGTCGTATCTTCATTTCTAAAGGTCGTGCCCGTCTTGGTAAGCCTCGGTGGTTGATCTTACGTGGTGTTTCCACGCCACTCTATCTTCAGCTTGTCTAAAAGCGGCATTTTTGAATCACTTGCGTCAATATTACGAGTGATTTTCGTTCGAAAACGAGTTATTTTCGTTGCCTTTTAATTCATATTCGAACGAAAATCGCTCACCATCATGAAGCGAGTGATTCAAAAATAGAGCTCCAGGACAACTTGAAAGCAGCATATCTGTATTCTTTTAACGTGATTATGTAAGAAAAGAAACTGTCTTTCACATAAAAGAGAAAAAAACATTGTAAAAATATATGTTCATCTATCTTGAAATTACCAGAAAATAAATAAAGCTTATAAATTCGTTTAAACACAAATAATTATTACATTAAATAAATACATATCTCCAGTGCAAATATACTTAGTTTTGAATTTAAAATAACTTACAATATCCTGTTGTATACCTTAATAAATAAAGAAACGATTTAACAAATTTTCATAAAACATGGCTAAGAACACTCGGGATACTATGACACAAAAAAGCTAAAAGAAAATCGGTTCACCCCTTTTTTTCGTCGGGGGTTAAAGAGGAAAACAAAACCTTACAACAAATACGCTCGTATATAACTTAACTCGAGCTAGAGACAGAAAAACACACCCATTACTATCAATTTTCGTAGCACGTACCTACAATAAAACTCAAAGCCTTCTTTGGCTGTGGTTACACACAATCACTTATGACCTGTTACGTCATACGCGCAATTCAATGACACGACACCAAATACCAGTGATTGTGGGAACAACGGCAAAATACATGGTTCCATTAAGTCACGATCGGCTTGAAAAGGTTGAAGGGGTAAAATATTATGTTAAATTAAAATACATTTATGTTACTAGATGCTGTTCATTAGAATATTGATATCTGGGCACAATCTCTCGTGATGTTAAGGGACGATGCGGCCTAAAGTCACTGCAGCTATTTTGGTACTCCTTTTACTAATGCAAGTTAGATACCAAGAATACGTTAAAAGCTTGAAGTTCAACAACAAAAATATGATCTGAATGCTATTTCCAGAATATAATAGGTTATTCATTACGTTACTCGTGTGCCTAAGCCACAAATAGAATTCAATAGTGTCACATTATCCACATAATTGATATATTGATGTACCTTTGCCCTGACACACATAGACCCTCTTCTTATTGATGATCGTTATCATACCATTTAAGTACCATTTATCCATTATTATCAGTTCAAAATAGTTAATACATCAGTGCTACATTTAATTAGATACCTGTCGCGAATTGGACTGTGACTGTCATCTCATCGTTCCAGTAATCGCTTTAAACAGACGACTTCTTATTTAGTTCAATGAACCATTTAATTGGCGTCGACGTTATAATGTCAACATAGATGCTATAAAATCATTCAGATTCAACTAATAAATTACTTGCCAGCCCATCACCACGATTATGTTAATAAAAAATACTCACCGTATTCAAATCAGGCCTTTTGACTTCCTTGATCCTATAATATCCATAGAAGAAGCTCAGGATATACAACGACGCACTCAATGAGAACACACCATAGAGTCCAATCTTTCGCACTAATATTCCACTAAGGGCGGCTCCAACTGGCACTCCCACCGAATAAAATAGATTCACAACACCGATCCGTAACGTCCTCTGTTCCTCTGTAGTCACATCCGCGATATAACTAAACACACCCATAAACATCGTGAACCATCCACCAGTCAAAGCTGGAAATATTGCTTCGGTTACTGCTGCAACTTCAACAGGTAACTGGTGAAAGAAATAGGTATTGACAATCAATCCTATACTAGTCAAGAACTCGCCGATGATTGGTAATAGCATGCAGAATTTTCTCTGCCCAATCCTGTCACTATATGCTCCCAAAAAGATTAAGATCCCG
Organism: Pyrausta aurata; assembly: GCA_963584085.1. NCBI lineage: Eukaryota > Metazoa > Arthropoda > Insecta > Lepidoptera > Crambidae > Pyrausta > Pyrausta aurata. Next base: position 8,800,016 of record OY757258.1, on the reverse strand, counting down.
CATGGTAAGAAGGATTGCAGCACAGTCTTCCATCCGGCAACTGATGCTACTAGTGTCTGGACTGCTTCCTCTTCAAGTGTATAATTAGCGGTTTCTCTTCTCGTTAAGGCATCACACACGTGATGTTCAAACCCTAAATTGACTCTACATGCCTTCTCCAAATATAAATTCTGAGTCGCTAATGCTGAAAGAACCGATGGCATAACGTAGCAGGCTAATATCGGTTCTACTGTTATCATGGACATGACTCGTTTTGTTTTTTGGAAGATGTCCAACTCATCCCAATCATCCTCGACTTTTTTAGTCATATTTTTTTCTTGCATCTGATTGAGTTTTTCTTTATTAAAGCTATTCTTAATTACATTGGTTCCATTTAAGTCGCTGCCATTAATAGCCTTTTCAGCTGCTTTACTGCTATCTAGATTCTTCGTATCAGCCGTCATGACTGAAGCACGTATCTGAAACAAGGACGAGATATCATGAAATGGAGTATGTATCACACCACCCAGTAGTATTTATTGTGTCCGCGTGCCTATCAATGTAAACTTCATATTTCGCTCAATGGGCTTTGTACCTCTGATTGGTAAAAGCAGTACACCGGACGCCGTAATCATTTCATGATTGCCTACGTACTTAGCGTAATCGTCGCCGACTGTTAGACAGAATTAACTTTACCTAGCTACAATGGTTTATCGTGGCGGACCATCGCCGTTGTTTCTCACTAAGTCACGGAAAACAGTTTCTTTTGTTACATTGTTTATGATGTGTTCAGATGAGCGTTTAATCTATATACCTGTATGTCAACAAGTGCTCTTGTGTTAGGTAGCTATTTTTCTTTTCTCAATTTAGAGATAAAACACGTGCGAAGATACTCTACCTTCGGAGTTTTTTTTACTAGGTGTGAAAACTGATAATTGCAGAATTAAATACTAATAGTCTAAATTGGTGGAGCTAAGTGAGTCTAAATATTTTCGTTACTATATTTAGCTGTATTCAGCTTAAATGTTTTGTTTACTTTTTATAGCATCTTCATAATTGTGATGCCTCAATTCAGCAGCATCCTTGAAAATGCATAATGGGTTTTTCATGTCCACGGAAAATCCCCAGGTTTTTGGTAAGGTCGTTCTATTGGAGTTTAAGGAGTTTTTAAAAATCCCCTTCTTAAGACTATAGCCACACAAGGAGGTTTTTGTTAATTGCACTAAATGTGTTTGCGCATGGTTATGTTAAGTTGTTATGTGTAAATTTGTTTTTTTGTAATTGGCGTATGTTTTACATTCTGGATTTCTTATACCCACCATGTTGAATTTTAACTCAAGCAAATGTTGAGAATTATGAATGTGTTTTATTCAATGGATAGAAATTGACAAACATTACTTATATGTTTTGCGATGGAGTCGTTTTTCTAAAGGTTTGAATTAAAAAGTAAAATCCGTTCAAAACAAAAGCTTTCTTACATTATAAACTTAAAACAGAAATAACAATAAATAAACGTTTTTGCATCTAACTAACAGATGTTAAATCACTCCGAATTTAAGCTCAGTTTTACATACTGATATTCTTTGTGTAGTGTGTCTATTGAATTAGATCAATAGATACCGTTCTATGAAATCGATTCTAAACTCAGTCTCCAAATTGGTTCCAAAACTGTTGAATACCTAATTGTAATCACGGTTGAATGGTGCACTGTGATTCCGGTCTTACTGTCAGTTGCTTTGCGGGAGTTTATTTGCACAATACAACAGCTGGTACGAAAAATAACGCAGTGTCATCGGACTGACCTTGCTGTAACTAATTCCGCGTTACAAATCGAGGCTAGCGACTGGACATGTACGTTTGCATAAAGGGTCTGGTGCTATCAATAAAAGGATGTCTCTTTGACACGAACGCGAATCACTAGTGTCGTGAGGAAAGGACATCTCGTATGTGTAGCTGGAATTAAATCATGTATAGCGTTTGTGACTACTTGCAGTAGGTAAAGTTACTTGGTTTTAAAGATTTCAACCCCACGTTCCTAATCGGAGAATGATGAAGCTAGAAGGCTAGCAGAAGCAGCGTCACAGCCACAATGATATGCTTATCAACATTATTTTGTCATAAATACTATACAAACCTAATAATATAAATTAAAACCCATGATCATCATCATTATCAGCCAAAGGACGCCCACTGCTGAATATAAGCCTCCCCCACGGCTTTCCACAACGACCGGTTGTGAGCGGTCTGCATCCAGTTCGATCCTGCGATATTTACAAAGTCGTCTGTCCATCTTGTCGGTGGACGTCCTACACTGCGCTTTTGGTCAAAGGGTCTCCAATATAGAACTTTTCTGTCCCATCGCCCATCAGTTCTACGCGCTATGTGCTCTGCCCACTGCCACTTGAGCTTACTGATTCTTCATAGGGCTATGTCCGTAAATTAAACCACGTGTCCACGGTATTCGGGTGCATGCCCATACCTCTCGGCTACCGACACATTGGCAATTTGGTATGCGCCTAGATAGCGTTGGACACGGGGTTCGATTCCTTGTTTGACACAGGTTTTTTTTGGAAGTGCAATTCATATCTGAAACTACTTGGTACTTAATTAAATCCTGCTAAAGTTACTATTGACTCGTAAATTTATAATTACTTGAAATTAATTGAAGTAAATAGAGGCTTCTCAATAGGAACGAGTAGGCGTATTACCTGAAGAGTTCAATGACACGAGCATTTTCAGAAAATGAAGGTTACATTAAAACCTAAAACTAATTTTAGTCGTAAATCATCTTTGTCCACATCACAAGTGCACAAAAACTTAATTTGTTCTCTAAACTTACTAAGTATTCTGAATATCATACTGTTTACGGTAAACAAGAGTCAAAATCAACGGAGCGTATAGACCATGTGACATTCATCATCATTCGTATGCGACAATAATAAATAGCTAATTTCCCACGCTATTAAAATGTTCATCACTATTATATTTTTTAGCTTCTACATTTTAGGTTATACTTAGAATTTTACTTGAGTTTTTTTAGTACTGTGGTTTATCTAAGTAAGTAATTGGTTCATCAAATCGATTGTTTACTAAATAAACATTGATGACCTGTCAAGCCTGTTGCTTAAGAAAATGCGTTAATGGTAACAGTGTCTATTTGATCTAGAAAGCATTTTTGACAAGAAGTGGCTCCTGAAAGATGGCTACAGGTGTCAGACTCATTCAGACGGCATTTGAATGACGTGTCGACGGCACATTGATAGCTTTCGTCGATAAACCGATCTTGAAAATTTTAACATGACGCGGTACGTCGACTGTGTACTAAAAAGGTTTTGCATAAAAATAGTTAAATTGTTATTGCGTATAACCTTTTTTTTACTTATGTAAAGTCCCAATCCTAGAGCTATATCATAATTTAAGAAACAAATCAAATATTCATGTAATTTTTACCGAAACAGATTTCAACTACCAGTGGAAACCAACTCTTACCGACAAATATGGTTGGTCACCTCAAATCCATTCTCCGACAACAACGAGTTTCAATCAAAACTAAGAACGACCTCGTCACAAATATCCATGAAATTACTGAGATACTATCATCACAGGCAAATTGTTTTACTGCATAATAACTGTAAGAGACTTAATGACAGATAAGCTTTAAAAGCAATTGAAGATTTTTTTTAAAGAATAATAGAAACGCGGCACAGAGCAAATTTTTACGAGAACTCTATTGGCGTCGTTCTTTTATAAAAAGATGTAAAAAGTGATTTCAAGAAACTTAATTAATTTGTTTTACCAACTTGCATGATTTCTTAGCTCTGTTATCGCATCGGCATACTAAAAGGCTGTAGAATCTAATCCGAAGATGAGTAACACATTCATATTTACTGTAACTGTAGCAAACATTCAGCATCTGTTGAACAGTAAAATTTACTATGTACGAGATTATCTACAGTTTGTTTTACAATGACTGGGCGCGTACGTAAGTTAGAAGGATAATCGATGGAGCAGAAAATACGAATATTGAAATGGTCTACGCGAAATGAAAAATCTTGCTTTAGACTTCCAGCACTGATAAGTTCTTGTTAATGACGCTAACGCTAACTTAGTGATGTCTGTCCAATACCTAATACGAAATAGCGTTCTATATTTGAATTAGATTGTGGAACAGGCCCTTACCTGAGTAAATTAGGGTGGAACAACAGAGCCTAACTTTTTATGTACAAGAATAACGACTCCTTGTTCTTCAAAGAATCAAAAAGATTTTGTAATACACGAGTTGTTTTTTCTTCGGAAGTGAGGAGACAAAGACTGGTTGTTTTGAAAACAATTTCAGCAAAATGTCTCCAATGTTTAGACAACAGGTCGTGGTTGAACGTTTGTAAACAGAGTGGATAGTTTAATGGTCTACGAGACATCACGTTCATTCATTCTTAGTTACGAATGTACGGTGTTGTATCTTATGAACGCTTTTAAACCAGCTTATGTGTATGAATGGATATGCCAATTGCCACTATCTTGGTAAATTTGGGAGCTCTCAAAGACGTACACTCATCGCGAGGTTACTATTGCTGTTTGGCTTGCACCATAACTATTATCAGCACTGTCAGTAAACATTATTCGCCGCAGGACGTCCACTGCTGAACATAAGTCTCTCCATGGTTTTCCATACCGATCGAATCGGTTGCAAGCGGTCATATTGTAATAAAAAGTAACAGCTGCATATAAAATTGTAAAAATGTAAATTCTATAGATTCATTTGTCATAATTACGTACCTACTGTTAACCCTTAGCAATAAATTAACTTCAACAGAATTCAAACGATCTTTTTATATGGAAAATTACCCGTTATTATATTTTTACGCTTCTCTCATAATAATCATTGACTTACACTTTTCCTACTTTTAAGGGTTTCGTCGTCCAACAATGAACCTTATAGTTTCGCCATGTTCGTCTGTCCGCCTTTTCAAAAGACATTATTAGGGCAATTAAAGCTTAAACGCTTAAAAGATACGGAACCGTTCGTTTCGTTCGTTCGTTTTCAATCATTTTTAACAAATTCAAGCGAAGATTTTTTGACAAAATTTAACTCTAGCAAGCAAAACGTGTGTTGATTCTTTCACGTATGAAAAATCATGTAGATGCGATGTAGAAGTCAAACACTGTTTTAGAGCCACGCCAAGTTCAACTTACTTAGAACAATGTGATAATAGGCGTGCAAGTATAGCCTTATGAGTAACAAAGCCTCAGGATACAATGGACAGAGCAATTATTGGATGAGCATGTGGTTAGGCAACAAAGGAATGATAGGCTATGCGACCTTGCACGTGAAAACTCATTTTAACCCTTATCACTGCTCAGCATAAAGAAACATATAATTCAGGGCCTATTATGGAAAGATAGGACATTTACATGTCCTGAATTCTTTGTTCTCTCGGTATTATCTTCTTACTACTATTTGTTATGATTTGTACGTATGACAATATGAAAAATAAGTACTCAGTAATTGTTTGCTAAGTGATTTATGGCCACACTATTTATTACTAAGCATACGATTGTATGAGCTTTTTTGTGTGCTATTTTGCAGGTATGTGTGCGTGGGTTTTGCGCGACTTTTTGCATTTTGTTTTTAAAGTTGATTCATATCTATCACCTTGTAAAGAGAACAGCAACGTATTACATCAAACAGGCATCAACCATACGGAAGCAAACCATACGTTACGTAAAGGGATCAGGAGGTCTACTACGAAAACCGGTTAAGTGCGTGTCGGACCCGCGCACTGAGGGTTCCGTGCCACCCTTAACTAAATTCAGGGTCCACTTACTTTCACTTAACGAAAACATCACAATATATTGCGACAGCAAAAATAACTTTGTTTTTCATAGTGTTTGTATGAAAGACAAAGTTATATTTGCGGTTGATAAAAATGTGCAATATCTCAAAAACTACTGGTTCGATCTTCTTCAAACTAATTTTCGTTGCAAGTTTTTGTTGAGATCTACATCATATATTTTTTTCAAAATTTTCACTTTCTTAGTTCAAAAGTTAGATGGGGGGGGACGCCCATTTTACCACTTTGGAAGCGTCTATATCTCAAACCTTACACTTTTAGAAAAAATTGTTTTAGAAACCTCAACATCATTTTAAAAGACCTATCCATAGACATCCCACACGCATAGGTTTAAGTAAAAAAAAATTTTTAGGTTTTAGTTTCATGTATGGGAGCCCCCCCTTAAATATTATTTTTTCTAACTTTTTGTATCTGAATCGGAAAGCGGTGAACAAAATACACCTACCTACCAAGTTTCAGCTATGTGATGCTTATAGTTTCAGAATAAAGTGGCTGTGACATACGGACGGACAGACAGACAGACAGACAGACAGACAGACAGACAGACAGACAGACAGACTTGACGAAACTATAAGGGTTCCGTTTTTTGCCATTCGGCTACGGAACCCTAAAAACGACATCCGTCAATACGAATATCGTTTTTCGGATCCGAAAGGTTTTTAGTATGGAATCCCTACTACGAAATGCTTCGGATCCGCAAAACGATTATCGTATTGACAGATTTCGTTTTCCGTAGTAGGCCTTCAGCCATTTAGCGGCATTGGATTGGCTATGGATAGCAGACGCCTCAAGCGAAGGATCGAGTTTGCAACAACTTATGACAGTTCTTCTTGTGAGTGACAGCACATTTGACGGGGTGGACGGATAGTCGACGAACATCAGACGACTAGCCGTAAGCGCGTGACAAAGCAGCATGCACTGCTGGTTGAGAGTGGGTCCTATGAATTTGATAGGTATGCAACATTAAGGAGTTTCATAAAAATAATACTAATACAGTTAATACGGTGCTGTTCCTTTTACGGGTAGTTAGATCTGCTTCAACCTTAAGCGTGCGACTTTTTATACCTACGACGCTAACGCTAACATAACCTGACAGAGATCTCTTTTTTCTATGTTGTCATAAAAAGTACCAGTGTCTGCACGCGTAGGTTCGTTGAAACCAATATCACTCAAATATTTTATGCTGATTTTATAAGCTTTGATTGATTAATTTCAGAAAAAACGCTGCTCAATAGTGTCTTTGACGAATTAATTGTAAGTATTCAAAATTAAATAAATATCACGTAGGTATTTTTGCCAAATATTATTGCAATAGTAACTGTATCACGTTCAATTGCTATAATTTGTTGTTCCAATTCTAAATGTATGGGTAATTTTTACTCAGCTTAAGAAAACAATGGTTTATTAGATCGAAGTCATTAACAAGATAATAGCAATTAACTGACACAATAAGTACTCGTATACTTTGAGTAAAATGATTGTAAAAAATAATAAAATTCTATGTGGTTGATATCAATTCGGACAATCATTTCCAACCATTCACAGTGTCATTTTATTGTCTAAAAAATTTGAAACATTAACTGCAAAAATGTGTGTTGATATGATCATAGTTAAGTATTTTAGTATTCTTATTATACTTTTAATTATTATTTAAGTATGAGCTTTAATGGTATTCAATTGACAAAATACCGACATACAAAAACCTACCTATTGCGCGTCCAAGCAAAAAATACAGTGGTATAAACAGTATTGGCTTGCTAAAAAAGTCAGTAACAAGAGGTTGTTAAGTTACAAGGCAGTCAAAATCTGCATTACCGTTCTCTTTGCGAATCGTGTTTGAGACGAGGTTCAAGGTGCTTAACTAAATGCGAATTAGACTTACGAGTCTCGTGACTTTTAACTCACACGCATACAGGGTGTCCTTAAAAACATGGCTAACTAAAATGCATAGTTAGAGTCAGTGCTATAGATGCAGTTGCAGAGAAATTGATTGAGAGCCTCAACAACACTCTTCTTTGTAATTTCCTGTGGGTTTTGTTAGAGAAAAATAATATTGTATTTTTTTACAGTATTTTTTCTTTAAAAGAGCTCACCAATTAAAAGACACACATATAAGTGATATTCTATAGTGTATCAGAATCCAGGGCCGGAGGCCATCAGTTTATTTATTTAAAAACTTTATTGCACAAATTAAAGTTTACAAAAGGTGGACTTAATGCTAAAATCATTCTATCCCCGTTATACCTTTAGGTCATACAGAGAGATTGTGATGATATGCAGTTTTATACTATCTACTATTTGAAACACTCTGTATCACTTTGACATTCGTAGTTTTTTAACATCAACATTCGTGGTACACACAAGTTTAATTCCATTAGTGAAATCAGAAAACAAGTTGGTAGTGTCGTTTAAAGTCGAACTAACGTAATCATATTTGCCGAGTGTGTGAAATGTTTGCCAAAGAGTTGCGATCCCAAGCTAACATCTAGAAGGTTATAAGAGGTTAAAAGTAATACTATCGACAGACTATATCGACATAATTAGTGGTGCTAATTTTTCCTCAAATGTAGCAAAGTTTGAGTTATGTTGTCAAAAACTATCACACATTAATTAACTACCTATAATAATCTATCGTCATTAAAATTATTTATTTATGTTATTCTGATAATAATAATGAAGTACGTATTTATAAAGCTAAAAAGTAAGTAACAATAAATATGCAAAGAATAGATATGTGTAAATGTAAGATGTATGTATGAGTCTCAAAGAACAAGCAATATGTCGACAATGTTACCAAATAATGTTTACAACATTTCCTTAACCTGTCAGGCTCTTTATGTTTAACAACTCCGACGCAACGTCGCCTTAAAAAGTGCCATTGGAACGAGTTAACTCTAAACTTTTTTCCTTGACCAATAAACAAAATGTCAGCTCTTATTAATCAGGAAGTCAAACTATATCATCATGAATGCAGTTCCATACATATCTGTAATTAATTATTAGTAACTGCTAACCCCTTTGGTCTATCGTTATGAAAATACACTCTCTTAAAAAGATTTTTCCCCCATGCGCTATCCCATTTTACTACTTGTAATAAATGTATGTTAGGTTAGCTCGCGAAGAGTTAATTTGTTCAGAAAGATCACTTGCACTTTTCTGGCATTTTTTTAAATTTGTTGTAACCTCGTCAACTAAATTAGTAAGTTAATCTTTGCACTCATCTCGTAAAGTAGTAGAAATAAGGTTGAAAAATATAATAGTCCACTATGTTTACTTGCTTAAAGATAAAAAAGTGGTCAAAATTAATTGACGCAATTGTTTTCCACCTTCTTATGCGCAAGTAAACGCATTAAGATTTTTTTTCTCTTCAACCAAAATATTTTTTTTATCTTCACCTTTTCTTTATGTCCTTTCTCCCTGGTTTAAGGGGTAATTAACGAAGTAAATTATGTGGATAGGTAGGGCAATTCTTATACAATCATTAACCCCATGCACGACACAAAACGAATGTTTAAAGTAAACGTCGGTGCGCGTTAATGCAAGTGGAAATTGAAAGAACTAGTTAAGTCAATTACTTGTTAGTTCAATTGGTAAATAGCATTCGGTCAATCGCATAGTTCAATAGTTGATTATTGTAGGCGTTTAATGTGCAGATGTTTAATTGTCAAGGGTTAAAATAGCTGTTTATATTCACTTACTCCAATAATTACTTATCAAACAAACTGTGGTTAAAAAAGTATTCTTAACTTGGCTTATTGTTTAGAATACTTTTTTATCCACATACGATATTGATCTTAGCACGAACAATAAAAAAATTGCAGGCAGTTGCTAGGCCCATTCCATAGCGTTTCCTCTATCCTCGAAAATATGAATGTAAAATAACTTAACTGAATCTCTTGGGTAGAACCAAGAGCGAGAGAATGTAAATATTTGATTTATTATTTAGTAAAATCGTAATGCTTTTATTTTAGTAACTTGAACCGGATACATATTTCACGAATTATAAGAACTAAGCTTTTTACCTTAGCGATATCCTTGTTATTGTTTTGGAAACAGAAAATTATCATTTTAACGAGACACCCGATCGTATAAAATTATTTTTCGAAGTTCAATTCAGTTAGTGCGCATATTTTGAAGCCTAACTTTGCCTTTATGTTGTAATGTTATGTTCAGAAATTCATAGTGTGACTTTCACTTCTCGCTATGACGTTAATTTGCATAGCATCGTTTGTGCATACTTGTTTATTAAACTCGCTACTGTTTTATTTTCATACTTACGGAAATTACATTTATGTTTAAATGGTTTTGTTTAAATTCTAGAGAAGTCGCTATTTTTATGACATCAATATTCTTCACCACCGGAATTTTATTATTGGCAATTTAATATAAAACAAAAAAGCGTATTTCGGTCGCAATAAAATTAAAAAATATGTCACATCGGAACTTACCAACTATTTCTATTAAGAACTTTTCACAACCTGTTCATCACTACACTACCGTAAAGTCACTCCGTCCAAATTCTCTATTGTCAGCCCCGCGTTCGATATAAACCGCGCGGTCTGCGCACGAGTCGACGCGCGTATCCGTGCTGAGCGCTAAGGTGATTGCAGTTAGTTCGCACCGGCTTACACTCTTAACCATTTCGACAAGTAACGGATGTCCATCTAGTCAGTCAATACGTCTGTAAAGGCTACTGAAGATTAATGTACTTTTAATTTGCGTCTGACAGATCTGCAAATACAAAAAAAAATGGGCAGACGTGTACGCAGTTTCGATCGGCAGACTCGAATAATATTGTCAAACGCTGTTTCGGACTCAACCTTTTACCAACACAACGGTTTAAATTAAATGAATAAATGTTGTGATGAAAATAATGATGGATTATAGATTTCAAACACCTATTTAATATGACAATTATATGTATTTAAAAACATTAAGATATTATTCTAGTTTCGGTTTTAGTTCTTTCTCCTAGTAATGTTAAATAGTTAAAGTTACATTAGGTCAAGCGAAAGTATAACGTCAGAGGAATTTCATTCAATTGTAAAAATACATTTGCACATATCTTTTTCATTACTTAAGAGCTAATGACTCTTGAGAGTCTAGTTATCCCTATCGTTATTATTTATATCTCTTTTCTACCACGATACGTAACTTTTCCTTTACTGGGATCATATACCAGATCTTCCACTTTCCTTAACCCTTCATTTACCCACTGTAATAATCTTATCTATTCTAGGGATATCGTCCCGAAGGCTTTAAGGGTCCTAGCCTAGTCCTGGGTATATGACGGCAGTGACCATGCGAATAAAAGTTCTTTCATCAATTAATTGAAACATTAAACAATCGTTCCAATTGCAAATAGGTAATTAAATTACGTAATGCATTTTACATTAGTTATGACAGTTACGCAACACTGGCAGCTAGGTATGCTCCAGAAAGAAAAACATTGATAAGCCCCATTCCACCTTCAGAACACAAGACGCCGGCGCCGCGCCGCTGCCATCCTTATGTCGTCGACATACCAAAAATGCGCACTAAACGGTTCCGATCAACATTTCTGATGCGTACGGAATGGATACGGTACGTAAGTAATGCATTGCGCTGCCGGCTGAAGCGTTCCCTAAACACTATGATTGAATATTTTCAAGAGAATAGTGAATAGGCTGTTACTGGTCAGACATGACAATATAATCCATCCTCAACCACATCATCACTTACCATCAGGAGTGATAGTGGTAAATTTCCTGATAATTTAGTTTAAAAAAAACAATCCTTGATTAGACTATAACATTCTACAAATTTATTTATTTTTGCTGAAGATTTTCAAATCTGAATGAATTCAAAAAACGAGGTGTTGTTTTATACCCTTATTTTATATGGGATTGATGTTTTTTCATTATTTGATATTATTATTAGTTCCGTACATGTGAACGAAAACCTGTAATATTGCCTCAAAACCCTAATACAGTCTATATGACGTCTTTTTCGAGATTTTATTGTTCTATATAAAAAAAGTTAACAATAAAACGATAAGTAAACCATAATTTATCCAATATCTTTTTTCTTTCTCATACTTACAAGTAAACAAAATCCATGAGTAAATCATAAACGTTTTATAGGTGTTTCCCAAGCCAACCAATAAAAGACTTATTCCATCAATCGTAAACCGATTTAATTTCAAATTTCGTGAATACAATGTACGTAAATTTGTCGTGATGTTATATGAAGACTTAGGGACTAAAATATTTAACAGAAATAACGTTATTTACGAACACTGTTCAGAATAGACTACTCGTTGAAACAATAGGATAGTAGAGTCGCTTTGATGACACAATTTTATTTTACTGAGTGGAACTACTTTTATAGGTTCCTATACACGTATTTTGTAAACTTTTTCAAGTCTTTAACACTTGTACTGCCACAATCGGATTAATCCAGCCAAGGCCGTATTTTTACGAATAAAACGGCCAAATCTCTCGTCATTCAGCAAGGTAATCAAATTGGGCAGTACACTTAGTACATTGATTACAAGCTTGAACACAATGAAATTTAGATTTAGGAAAGGATATCATAACATAACGATTTTTATAGTTTATTTTTGTTTTTAATATTGTGTTTTGTCACCATACAAACCTAATAATATAAATTGCACTTGTAAAAAGCAACTGTGACTCTGTGACAATCTCTGTTACAGAGTCGCAGTTGCTTTTTACAATTTATATAATGATTTTTTATAATGTACTCAGGTACAGTACCCATTTTTTAATGACCCAGATAATCAAATTCTAAATTTCTCTTACACATACAATCTCAACACAAAAGTTACTTGTTTCAATTCGAATTCAGTTTTAAGAAAAAGTTGCAAAGAATTATTTATTATGTACTACTCACATTTTCTTTAATTTTGTCAAAATGTTTGCTCCATTTATCTTTGTTTTAACATTTTTGAAGAAACCAAAAATAGCGCACGGGCGTGACTCAAACCAGTATCTTTCTGGCTATCCGGGCCAAATGCTCTTCCAATTGAGCTACCGTGCTGCCGGTCAACCCGCGCAAAATTTCTGCTCTCTTATACAGTTCTGATCTCGAAAGATGCTAGTTCGAGTCCCGCCCGTGCGCATACTCGTATTTTGGCTTTTTATTTCATCTTTTATATGTGCATGTAACCCATTTGCTTGTTGCTTCAATTTTGCTATTTTTAAGCGTTTGAATACTATGATAGTAGATGTGTACGATATGTTGCAGATATACACGACAGTTAAAAACTTAATTAATTGGAACTTGTGATGATTATGATTAAAGTAAAAATACCTGATTTCCAGTAAACAGATGATGACATCATCCGTAAAATAAATACAAACAAATGAAATTACAAGTTTATCAAGTGGACTTAATCAGGCATAGCTAGTTATTAACAATTTTAATTGTATTTACATTATACTCGTAGATAAATTTTACGCTAGTTAAGGTATCTCAGTACTAACGGTGGTATGAAATGATTTGTCTTTAAATTTTAGTAACAATACAACCATTTGAATAACAACCATATCCTTTATGATTAAGTATTATCTCCAACATCGTTGATTATATTAACCGTTTGTACAATTAATTTGTAATATACAGGTTGTGGCCTGTAATAGGAACAAAAATTTTAAATATAGGCCTTGAAGTATCCAGTAATCAATTCTAAATGGTTTTAATTTATTATATTATACAATAAATTCGTTCTTATTTTCTAACAAAAGAAATAGAACCAGCAATGTATTGCACACAAATGTGTCCAGTCACAGACTTTGTCATTGTCATTGACTACATCATCAATGGCCTTTTCGACTATTTCAGACGATTCTTGGTGTTATTTTTGATTTCATATAATATTAGGGATTATAACTTTGGATAACTTTATCTCTGAGTCAAAGCCTTTTGAATTACTATGACCAGGTCAAGGTAACTACGTATACTCTATCGAATCATTAATTATTTTTTTGCTCCTATTATAGGCTACACGCTGTATAACAGGTCACAAATTATGTATTATATTTTATTCTCTCTGAAATCCCTCTAAAACATAATCCATTTTTCATAGTTTATCTTCACTTATGCCTTCTACTTCGTTGCGTTTACCTTGAGGAGTTTCATTTGTGACAATGTCCAATGAACCGTTTTTACTTAAACCAAAAACTGATAGAACCTTACCTCCTACATTATGTTTTCTTACACAGTAAATTACTACAATTAGTATCGTCAATAAAACAACCACGGCGCCGACTATAATGGGTGCGCTTTGATCCATATCTTCTACTTCTGCTTTTAGTAGCTTCATGTTTTCTTCTTTCAGATGATCTCTTAGTGCTGAGAAGTATTCGAGAATTCCAGCAGATGACAGTTCAGTTTCCCCTGTCATTACTTGAAGCACTTTCCGCCAATCTTCGCTGGCTCCCAAGGACATCCCATCACTGCCAAATAATAAACATAAATCAGTTGCTACGAAAAAAGAATTGTATTGTTTTCTGGTGGTTCGTAACAAAAAATATTTTAAAATTGCTTTTGTCTTGTTATTGTCGTCTGAGTCGTTAATAAGCATTCTCTGTAGGCTCGGTGGTATTATTGTATCAGTCATAGGTATTACACCACACACACGAGATCCCGATGAAGATATAAACGGTTTTGTAGAATTAGAGTATAGTAGAATTCGACCCCCTTTATCCTAACTATAGTAGCAACCATTTGTACGTAGCAATGGCCCACTTTACTAGTTATAATTTTGATATAATTATCAATTTAATTGAAAAAAACGGTTATTCAAAAAACTTTTTTTTTAAAACGGTTGAACAGATTTTCATGAAACATGACTAAAACACTCTGGATAACGCTATCTACGATACTTAAAAAACAAAACTAAAAACCTACCTACTTAGCAAGCTACCAATTATTCAGTTTTGATATTACAAAGTGGCATATCAACATTTTAGATGGACAGATTAGCTTAGATACCTGAGCAGTTTTCCTGCTTCCTTCACTCCGTATATAGAGCATTCGTGCAGAGGTCCTGTATGGTTGGCACGCTTGCATAGAGACATCAGTATTTGGAACTCGAGGACGTGTGACACCAGATACCTTCAAGAAGTAATAGATACATTTAATGCCTATAATTTGTATAAGTAAATCTTACAGTTGATGGGTTTGTACACTCTAGAACTTCTAATTCTGGGGAAGGATGCTAAGTATAACCAATAGCTTCGAATTAAAAACTTTACTAGTTCGAATTTTCGTTGGTACGTACATTGACAAATATTGTAAAGTCAGTGAGTGAATTTAATTTTTTACCTAGCTAACACAACATCTTATCTTAAAACAAACTAATTTAACTACAACTAATGGCTGGGCATAAAGTATAGGTAAAGTGAACATACTTAAAGGCAATGTATATATAGTCCCTCTAGCCGATTTCGACTACGGTGGCCAGTCACAACGACTAACCGACGGCACGGGACATATTATAGTGCACAGGTGTGTGCGCAAACACAAGTGCACTCTCTATTCCGTTCACTCTCATAGATAGCCCGATGGGACAGCAATCTGACACGACCGGAGAGAGATCAGGCGCAGGACTAACGGCTTAACGTGCTTTCCGAGGCACGGGGGTGAAACACCGCCAACTTCCAAACTCCGGGCTTCCCTGAGAATTTCTGAACAGAAAAACCCAGGTATATATTTTTGGCCCGACCCGGGAATCGAACCTGGGACCTCCGGCGCAGCCATCGCTTTAAAATGCGACCCTCTCACCGCTGCGCCACCGAGGCAGTAAGGCAATGTATAAGGTGAAGGTAAATATGCGATCACCTCGATTTTACCTCAAAAAGATTTGGCAATAACAAATGAGTAACTGTGATTTGATAGACAGGCAATGACTTCCATGCCTACTTTTAAGTTTTCTCTCACAGTGACGAATCAATGTTTGTAGCAAATTTTTGACTTACAATAATTTGCAGATTTAAATTAGGAAAGTGAGTTTAAAACATTGCCTTAAAAAATCTTGTACAAAATTATTAATAGAAACTAAACTTTATTTGTGAACAGCGTGCGTATTGCGTTTTCAGTTAAGTTTGAAAGTAAGCAGCTATGCTTTACTGCCAAATTAGCAATTCTTATTACAATTTTGCATTATATTCATAATATTATTATAAATATAATGCAAAATGATAGATAGATATAACAGTCATAGATGTAACAGTACCATCAGATTACAACATAGGGCCAAAAGAAATCGAAAAACTTAGCAGGTACCACCCCCTTAAAGTTGAAATACTCTGGAACACCACCACTGAAGTTGTACCCATAGTTGTTGGAGCAACCGGAGTTCTAGCCACAAACATACACCGTTATTGTGACAAACTTGATTCACACATTAACGTTCACATTATTCAAAAGCAGGCAGCCATCTACACATGCACAATACTCAGTAAAGTTTTAGGTGACACAGTATTCCTCACAAATTATAATAATAATAACGCTGAACCACCTCTTCCCTGAGGGTCTCGGGGCGGGAGTTCAGATTAAAACCGATCTCACAGATCAAGTAACACAAAGTTTTAAAAATAATATAATAACATAAATATTAATATTATTGTAGCAAGTATATTATATTCGTTTACATTGAGTCGGAATTGAACTGCTTGGAAATTGAATGGATTGAGCAAGATCTCTATCTATAAGTATATAGCTCTCTATATAGATTTAGGTTTGACAAGAACACACAACGCTATCAAACTTTATTAAGTAGTATTTATGATTCGATTGTTAGTAACGGTTCTAGATTTTTGCTGCTGCTAATATCTCAGACCTGTTCATTCGGCAGGTAAATACGTACTATGTATTCTTTTTGAATAATGCTTTTTGACATGCCATACCAGGAACTTATCAGCGACTGGTGAATTAAAGCCGTGAATGTAGACTTGTTCCAAATGAATAATGCCTAGGTAGATTTGCTAGATGTTAAAAATCATGTCCCTGGTAAAATATTGCAACGGAAAATATTATTCTGCGTGATAAAAACCCATCAACCAAATTACAAGTTTTCTTACAACGTTTTATTATAAATATAAGGTTAATAAAATAAATGTGATTGAGAATTTACATTAACCCAAAAATACGAATCACTTTAGTCAACTTTTATACTATATTTTGATTAGTTACTTACTAACTATTTATATCTCGACTCTTTGGGTCTTCTACTTAGTGCCAAGTTATTACAATAATATTTTTTATTTCGGAACCTCCAAATGCCTATTGTTGATCCCAAAATCTATAACCAGGATTTATGATTACCTATTTTTCCACACAAATATAAGAATATGACGTCAAGCGCGAACATTCGCAAACAAAAACAGGAAGAAAAGAAACATGTACGCACAATCAAATGCAAAAAAGATTGTTGATCTCCAACGCATTTGACCTCTCATCTCTTGAGGCCATTTTATCTAAATTAGAAACAAAAAATATGAACTTGAAAGGTAAAACAATTAATAACTTTTTACTATCTTGATGCGTAAGATTAAACATTGGTTTCCCAATAGGTAAAGAAATAATAATTTCAAGTAGGTACATACTAAAATCAATTCAGATTTTTATTTGAAGTTGATTTCTTATATTAAAAGTTGATAATCACTCGCTTTCTAAATGTTTTAGATAGATCCACGTTAAATTAGATAACAAATAGCTATAACAAATCTAGATACGAGTACTAAATAAAATCTAAACTAAATCCAATCAGCATGCGGCATGTACAGTCACGATATGTAATATATTTGAAATGTTGTTTGAAGTTCACATCGCATTATGGTCGAACATTTCTGTTCAATAATGCTTTTGTTTCTTGAAAAATGTTTTTTTCTTTCTTTCTTTCTTTCTTCCTTTTAGCACATCACACCATGTTCTTTTTATGAACAGTCCATATCCCAAAACAATCAATTTATTTGATTGCAAGAATACACAAATATGCAAGTTACAAACTGCAAATCTTAAATGTTGGTATTTCCAGCCTACATGCAGGCGAATCATTTTTAGGGTTCCGTAGCCGAATGGCAAAAAACGGAACCCTTATAGTTTCGTCAATTCTGTCTGTCTGTCTGTCTGTCTGTCTGTCCGTCCGTATGTCACAGCCACTTTATTCTGAAACTATAAGCATCACATAGCTGAAACTAGGTAGGTAGGTGTATTTTGTTCACCGCTTTCCGATTCAGATACAAAAAGTAAGAAAAAATAATATTTAAGGGGGGGCTCCCACACATGAAACTAAAACCTAAAAATTTTTTTTTACTCAAACATATGCGTGTCCACTGAATAGATAAATAAGGTTAGAAATGCCCCGGTCAGTGCAGCAGAGGTGAGCTAGTTGTGAGCATATGCACGAGCAGTACTTCAGTCGCGTGACAAGAGCGTTGCACTAATATTCTGCAAGAACAGCGATTTTGTTGCACCAAGTATTTAAAAAAATACTCATTGATGACTGTGCACGCACATTACTAACAAAATTGCTACCTTAGCACGCAATGTATCGCATCCAATTTGCTTGGTTCGCTTGCGTACACAACGATAGGCATGTAGCTCACGGCACAGTAAAAATATCGATAAATGGTAATTTCCCTACTGATGTTTTAGGAGATTAAAACATTATTAATTAGTTAAAATAAATATTGTTTAGTATTTATTTATAACAAACTAGCACCCTCCCGCGAGTTCGTTCGCGCGTCTAAGTTTTACCGTTCCCATAAATCGTAGAATTTTTTATAAGCCCATACGCATTACTACTTCTATAGTCTTCCCCTATAAATATGCTATCTAAAAATGTATCTGTCATAATTTATAACCAGACAAATAGTTTCTGATATTAGCGCGTTCAAACAAACACACAAAAACATCCAGCTTTTTAATTAGTATATTTATATATTATAGATATATTTTATGTTATATGTATTTTACGTCCTTTAACACAGCACGTAGACCGGGTCTGATTCTTTTTCTTATTTTTTATGTTGCATTTGGTTTTAATTTTTTTTGTTTGCTACTAATAAAATAAAGTTTTTTAAACTTATACGGGAATATTATCTTTTTATTAAATAACAAAATGGAAATACTATGTACGCCTATTGTCAATTATATGTTATTCTTTCGGATGCTAGAAAGAGTAGGCTATAGCTATTGTGCCATGTAGATATCTACCCTATCATAATCAACAACACCTAAAGGCCGTTCCCACGAAAAGTTTGCAGAAAAGTTTCACATTGAACACCCTTCGACAACATCAGAGCGTGGATATCCACCGGCAATATGACCTTCTGAAGATTGTAGGATTGCATTAGACATAGTAGACGGCTGGCGACCGGTCGCTGTGAAAAACTGTGGGGTCTATATAACTATTCTGTTGAAACAAAAAAATATATTAATAAACTCTCTTCTTGAGAGCAACATCAATCACAAACATGTGTCAAAACATTGCGTTTTCAGACATGTCAAATTATTGTCAAAAATAAAATAAAACATATGTTAATATTAATTTATTTTAATATCATTTAAATCAAATTATTAATGTTAAGCAATACGTAAAAGTATTAATTTTATCTATTTCAAGTAAAGTATAGCAATACAATTTTTTTTCTTATTGTTTTCTATCGGAAGGTAATTGTACAACCCTTTGATGCGATCAAATGTGCCGTAAAATAATATACGCAAAACTAAAATCTTATGGTTTATTTTCAATTCATATTGAAAAAATACATTACACCGGTAATTGAAGTTATCGATATCGATCGACCTAAAATATCGACTTTTACCACAACGTAGTATTTTGACATTAAAGAATGAACGTAGCGGAATGGTGATTGATGGTTCCACAGCTAGCAGCTCTGTGATTGGTAGTTGGTTTTACGTACTCATTACACCAATCACAGAGCTCTCAGCGGAAAGTGTGATTAGTTTGTGATATTGATGCGTTGATTCATTGATTGGTGCTTTTGGCACTGCAGCAACAACGCCGTACCGCCCACCGGCGACACAGGTTCTCATACAAACGAACTGTCAGAACGTTTCTAACCTTATTTATCTATTCAGTGTGCGTGTCTATGGATAGGTCTTCTAAAATGATGTTGAGGTTTATAAAACCATTTTTTCTAAAAGTGTAAGGTTTGAGATATAGACGCTTCCAAAGTGGTAAAATGGGCGTCCCCCCCCCCATCTAACTTTTGAACTAAGAAAGTGAAAATTTTGTAAAAAATATATGATGTAGATCTCAACAAAAACTTGCAACGAAAATTGGTTTGAAGGAGATCGAACCAGTAGTTTTTGAGATATTGCACATTTTTATCAACCGCATATATAACTTTGTCTTTCATACAAACACTATGAAAAACAAAGTTATTTTTGCTGTCGCAATATATTGTGATGTTTTCGTAAAGTGAAAGTAGGTGGACCCTGAATTTAGTTAAGGGTGGCACGGAACCCTCAGTGCGCGGTTCCGACACGCACTTAACCGGTTTTTACAAATGAATACATATATCCGTTTATAATTAACATTATTGATTAATCAAATAAAGTCAACAATTTGAATAATATGATGTCATAATTAAATTAAGATAGTCATGAATTAAAGTAAGTATATTAAAGTAAGTAAAAATATTTTTTTTATGAATATATTAACCAATTTAAATACTTATTTGTACGTACAGTACTAATCTACACGATGAATTTCACAATCTAATCTCATCTTGGTATACTTCCATCTCAAAGTACATGATTTTAATCAATTGCAAACAAGATTATAGCTTTCCTTTTGCCACTTGTTACAAGCCTCAAATAACCATGCCAAACACCGTTAATAGCACCTCTGTGCCACCGCTTGCGTAATAGCCGTAGGATAGTTGAACCTGTGTCATAAATAAGTTCCATACATGGACCAATGATTTGCTAGAAGCTTCCCTATCGATACTATGCGGGCTTTGCTCTTCGATTTATAAGGTAATGTATAGAAGGTAAAATGGATTGCATCTCATAAATAATCTAAGTATGATCCAATAAAGTAAAGTTATGTCCTAAGTTCTGGTTAACATTTTCTGTTCACATTTGACGTTCCACATTTAAATTATGACGACGCGTTTGGTGTATTGGTTAGCGCTCCTGACTATTACGCCGGCCGTTGCGGGTTCGAATCCTACAAGGGGCAAATGTTTGTGTGATGAGCACGAACATTTGTACCTAAGTCATAGATGTTATAATGTATTTAAGTATTTATGGGAGACGCCTCCGTCATAATCGTTGTCTGGTGCTTCGTAACACAAGGAAGAAAATTTCTTACCACGAAACCAGACAATTGGTGTGTTGTTTGGCGCATATTTATATTTATTTGTTAGTTAGTGCTTATTTGTTGATGGTGGAACAGGCCCTTGACTTACTTAGTCTGTAGCATTCGGTTAAATTTCCGCACCGAACGGAACGCACCAAGGGTTCACCATGCATGCATTTAACCGATAAAAAACTAATATGTCTTAAGGCCCATTTGAATCAGACGAGCGAATGCTCATTCTATCCCCACTTCATCAAATTCTTTTACTCAGAGCATTCATTCGTTGTTCTTTTGCGTCCTATAGAATATTCGAAGAAAGTTTGCTTGATATTTTGGTGTAAAACGCTGCTTCCGAGCTTCCGTTTTGAACAAGAAAGAATGTTCTTGTTCCAGCTCTAGCTCTTTGTTCGTTTGGTCAAAACCCGCCCTAAAACAAGCGCAAAATACTTATAAATAACATTGTTTTAACTTACGTTATATATTGAACGTGGGAAACTACGTGATATTTCGCAGCCGGATCCAGATCACTCTCGTTTCGTGGCACAGGTGGTGACACCCCTGTCTCTTGCATTCTGAAAAAAAAAATACTTACTTTTTTATAATGCCACATAACAAACTCAAACCTATGTATAGATTGAAGTACAATTTGCAATTGTGTGAACCGATGAAATAAAACTGTAACTATTTATCAAGAGCCGAATAGTTTTAACATTTTTATTTAAAGTTGCACACATGTCCTAGCCAGATACCTGACTTGATAATCCATAAATTATTCGTTGCTAAGCAAGTTATTTTTACCGACTTAATTATTTACTTATTTTCTATGATGTATATTCAAGATGTGGCAAACATTACAACTATTGCACATATCAATTCAATACGACCATTAAAATAACCGGTCATATTGCATCGAAGATAAGTAGGATGTTTCCCATGTCCAAGATCTGTAAATCTGTAAATTATAAACCTCAGAATAGATTGAAATCCTAGTTCAAGGTGAAGATCACGGCAACTCTTCGCTAAGTTAGCGAAAAAATTTCCTATTTCGGGATTTCTTATAAAAGAAATATTTTTTGTTCACAATTTTTTGTTTGTTTATGTTTAAACGGTATTTATTGAGAAGGGCTATATTAAGATATTGGAATTTAATAGACTATGAGAATTTTAGATAGTCATTGCCTTGTTTTAGAGGAGTATGCCTAGGTTTGTTAAAACAGTTCCATATAAACTTACACATCGGTAGTTCTTTAAGAGCTTTTCAGACTTAACTCCGATTTATTTTTCGTTGATCATGATGATTATTACCTTAAGTTCCACCAATGCTGGTTCCAGTTCTCCAAGCTACTGTTACCGAAGACATCCCACCGCCACTTGTCCAAAACATAAGCATATGCCATCAGAGGAAACTTCTCTAGGGCAACCCAGAGTAGATGGTTCAACGTCACCTCAGGTCCTGTGTCCACTTTTACCAGGTTTAGACTCTTGAGATGATTTGGAGACGTGAGCTGTACAGCCACTATGTCAGAGATAGCATCGTGGAAAGCTGAAATGGGAAAAAATATCGATCAAAGTTCGTAACAGTGAGCTCAAGTTATTATTGGTTAAGTGAGAAATATGAAGACCATGTTTTCCCCCTCACTTGAGTTGTTTTCTCAGGCTATTTAAGTATAAAGTTGGTAGGCCTGTTTTGTGATTATACGAGTGTTTGTAAACAAGCAACAATTGAACCGACCAAAGTCAAAGAGGAAAATCCGCGCCAAAACATTCAATGCCAACATAGTTACACGCCTGTTCTTAAAGATGCACAAAAACACTTTTTTGACGTACGTATTTCAATTTCGTGATAAACCTTTTCATAGATTTTACTCTAAAAAAGCTAAAATTGTATTTCATAACCTGGATTGGGGCCGTCTCTGTACAATGGAGGCAGATTACGATAGTGTTTGAAGTATTGTACGTGCCCTAACAACCGCGCAGCTCTTGATAAGCCCACCACGACGTCTGTTACTTTTTCACCACACCACTTTATCCTGAAAAATACGAATGAAATATTTCAAACTTGACTCTATCTACAGAAGCTGTTAGACCTTAACCTAAATTATTGGCTTCAATTTTGAGTTGCAGTTCTTTTATTATGTTCGGAATACCATGTGTTAGTTGACGTTATTACCTACTTCAAGTTGGTCTTACTTATCAGCTGAGCCTTCATCAACGTAGTTGATTAGTAGCAAATCGCAATATCTCTTGATCTCGTCACGAACCACTAGCGTATCTACGTCATGTAAGCAAATAGCGAACAATGGATCATTTCGTCATCGATTGTTCGCTCAAACGTCTGTTAGGATATCGATACGATTGAATTTTGATACATTTGATAGTACTTTTACTTTCAGTATCGACGGCAATCTATGTTTGAGATAATTTCCATAGTTTTTGAAAATACTTCTGATTAAGAATGTCGAACGATGAATACTTATGTTGTTGATCCCAACAATGGGCAAACCCATCCCAGCAATGTTATTTAGTTAGACCACATTAAATGCTGAATATCTTATACTTTTTCAGTATGTTCGTTAACGCATTTGTAAATTGACCGTTATTAAAAAGAGATATACAAAACAACTAGGTATCTAGCATTGAATTGACACTTCTAGATTAGCATTCATATTTAACAACTAACCAAGGTCTCAAAATTGAAAGGCAAAGTAAGTGGCGGTAGGTACCTAACATAAAAAAAGTTTAATAAAAATCTGTACTGGTTCGCTTATTAAGAGTGTGCTTACTTATAGTTGACTCCATCGCACATGTCGTGGCTTGAGGGCAGACAGTTAGCAGTGGCCATAGTTTCTTTTATATCCTCATAGGAATCTTTAGCACTTTCGAATCCAAGAGACTGGTGGAAGTCATCCACAGCATTGAATAGATCCTTGGAGTGAATCGTCTCATTCATGAGATTAGGCCTTACGAATTCTGGATATATTGCCACTTTGGGGTAGATAGCTTGCCATTCTTGGGCCCATAAGTTGCCTGAAACATAAAATTCAGTAATTAAGAAAAATAACTGTTTGACTTAAGTTAAGGAGATGAGAAAATAATAGAAACGATAGAAAGGTGAAGTGGGTGAGTGTTAAGACACCTAATTTGACACGACCAATAATTTTATTAAAACTATAATAGAGGGAAGAATAGAAGGAGGCGAGGAAGACCATGAATAAGCAATACGGAGCAAATAAAGCAAATTTTAAATGTCGTGTCGTATGAGGAGGTCATGACAATGGCGGAAAACAGGAAAGAATGAAAAAAAAAAACAAGCTCTTAAACTTGATGATGATGATGAGTTATTTTCTGTTGCTTAATAATACTCATGTCCTCGACAATTAATGCTATCCGAATAAAACCAAAGTGTTAATTTCGTCGTCCATCAATTAAAAATGTATTATGTATTATTTGTTTTCAAATATGCGATGATAAAAGAAGGACAATGAAATAGGTGACAGAAGGAATAAATGACAGTATTTATAAAAAAAAATAACTCTAATGTACTACTCAATTAATGTAGCGGCAAAACAATTCGAGAATATGAGTGATTGTAAATTGTTGCTATTCAACCATTGTAAGGAAATAAAGAAGCATAGAATGGAGTTTAAGTTTGCATGCATCAACTTATAAGTACTGATAAGTTGATGCATGCAACATTATATTTAATAATATTTATACATGGCTTTACAGCAATCATAATCCTATGTATATTAAACAAGTCATTGTATTGACACATCATTCGAATTAAAAGTAAACGAATACCTACTGTTGGTGGTAGTGGTGATATTCTCATCGTGTAAAAAGTAATAGAAGCATTGAATTGCAATGTTAAAATAACAACATACAAATAACACCGTAAGGTGTAAAAATTACAAGAAGCTTTGAGATACGAAAGTTGCTTACCCAAAATATGTGCAGGAATCAAGTTGTCATTCTTCTGTAGATCATCTTTGTAAAAACTTTTCAGTTTGACTCTAACGTAATCATGGAGAAGGTCATACAAAGGTTTAATTTCATGCCAAATTCTATCCACTGTTTCAATAAAGTGGTCGTCTTCAAACGCATACCGCCACATGTCGCCTGCATCAGTGAAATTTTCAGACTCGGCGACTCTATTCATTCTTGTCACATAGTCTTTGAAGATAGGCCTAATTTTCTTGCCAGTCGTATCACGATAAGCCTTCCAATAATAAGCTAATTCTTTGGTGTCGTTACTTGTTTTGAAAACTGTGATTACATCTGAAAATAAACAAAGATATAATTTCTTTTGTGATTCATATATGTAGATTTCTGAATCTGCAGTGCTTGCGTATTAACATTTATGTGTTACTTTTTATATTTGACTAGTTGTTGAAGAATAATTTACTTGTTGAAAGACTTTAGTTCAGCTATTATAAATGTTAGAAGATTGTAGAAGGTGTTTAAAGTGCTTTCTTTTGAAATTTCATCGAGAAGTTTAAATGGATCGAGTTTGTGGTGGTTACAGTTGAATAGGTGAGTAAATTACATTTGCAATCGTACGTAACATAAAAATCTAAGAAATCAAATAGGTAATAATCTACAGGTAAATAGAAACATACAGGATGCTTGGCAGAACGATGAAGATACCATAATTTTATGCCATATATGCTATGGTGATAAGTGCGATTTTAAAAATAAATAAATTGACGATAATTTGTCAATTATCGCACCACCATTTGACTTAAAATGATTGCATAGGTGTCTTTTATCAGCCCAAGAAATATCGACATTATTCCGCCAAACATCCTATATACATAAAGGCGAATTTTAAAACAAGTACGACAAATTATACTCTATCGATGTTTCGTTCAAATAACTTTATCCAGAATTATCCAGAAACCAGATAAAACCTTAGCACCTTAATGAGCTCAAAATATGTAGGAGCAACTAATAAGGAACAGTTAACATATCTAACATTACTTTGTTTAGAATTACTTATGAGTTTGTACCACAGTTTTTTTTTAATTCTAGCAGCCAACGAAGACGTTACTGAACATCAATTAACATAAAGCTACAAATTCAGCAGACTGACCACTCATTGTTCGCACCGATTCCTCCGAAATGCAGGAAGTGGCGTTGTACGCACACACGGTCACTCTGCTCCATATTCGCTGCATTGTGTCTATTTCTTCTCTTTGCTGTAATTTAGCAAAATACCAAATATCATCATGAAAGTGCACCACTACACTACCCAATTTCAACTCTACACGGTTTTGGCCAGCTGATCTAAAATATTGTTTTATACCCTTCCTTAAATATAAACGCTAAAGTATTTAAATGCATTTGTGTAAATATGTTTTTAAGCGATATAATATAATGACAATTTAGATCTCAGGAATCATTTTTTACGTTTGGGAATTTGATATTTACGCTGGGCGGACCCGTGGAGAACAACTAGTGTTATAGTGTATGTATACTATTTGATATTTTTACAGGTTAAATAAACTAAAATATTTACTAGCCAAAAACAGGTATCTATAATCGCTTCTATAAATCTAACAGAGCAAATAACCTTGCTTTGGGGCATCTGAACGTTTGTCCCGCGCTCTTTAATAATCCGTAGCTTCCGCTTTAGTTTGTCATTTGAGGTCTGCTCATCATTTATGTATTTTTTCTTCAATATGTTCCAATATTGCTTCTTGATTTCATCTTCTTCGGCTGCGATGCGAACCTATGAAAAGTGGATTTATTAAAACGTCAACATAGCAATCAGCAAATTCTGTTAACAAGTTCAAGCGCTTTAAAAACAAACCATTCTATTCTTTTTCCCCTCGTTATTGATGTCTGTCACATACGACCAAAGCGCTTGTTGCGATGTTTTGCAAATATCCAAACTTAGTTTATCCATTTCTTCCATAAAAGTTTCAAGCGTTATATTATTACTATCCATTTGCTCTAACTTAATTTTAAAACTTTCAATTTCATCATTACTTTTAACTATTATAGAATTAGGATCTAAGATTGTTTTCATGGCGTCGTCTAAAAACTTTTTGTCTTTTTCTTCTAGCTCTGTTTCTATTTCGTGTCCACTTTCATCCGACTGTTCTATTGTTTTGTTATCTTTAGGCAAACTCTTTTCATCGGCTGACATTTCAGAATTTGGAATCCCTGGAAACTGGACGGCTATTGTGGCCACCGCAATCGTTGCCACGATCGCTAATTGCTGGAACAATGCATGTTATTTAGGTATATTTTGCATGCATTTTGCATCTTTGAGTTAAAGTTACACTATTATTATTACAGACGTGTTGACGACCGGATGCTGCATAAACACCTTTTAACATTCGCGATATGCTAAAGATAAGAGCAAAGGATGATGCTATACAGATCCAGTGTCACGAGATCACAATTTAACAATAGTATTTCCGTCATTAAATAATAGCTGCATCCTGATTGACCATACGATGCCAGTCTAGTTATCAAAACTATACCTATGAATAACATTGGTTGAAGCCATTTGGACTTTCCATAGTAAACTTTATGTATAATCTACTACGAATAACTAACATGGAAATACCCCGATTTGACCACTACTTTACTTTATCGTCGTTATATTTTTCAATTGAAATGGAGCAAAGCGTTGTTCCGATTTGTAACGTTATCAGTGATTGTGTAGATTTTTTTGTGGAACATAAACATGCAAGTACCACAATCAAGGCGAGTTCCAAAATCTTCCATCGGCCATAATAAAACCTATTTAATAAATAGTTGGAAATAGGTGGCTTTAATTGCTAAATATAGTTATTTTATCATCAGCAGAACATGCCTCTTTTTAAATTACAACATCTAATTGTAAGACAAAATAAACTAGTGTTTACAAATAGTTAACTGCACTTATGCCGCAATAGGTTGAGGTTATCGGCGGACTTCACCTATAATTAAATACAAGACATGCACACATCACGCAGGTCATGTAACACACATGATCATCTTTACTTGAGAAACCAAAAGAATACCTACAAACACTGTCATTTTGTCACAGGAACAGTCCAAACATACACTTGAACACTCACAACATCAACTACATCTTTGATAAATTCACTGTTGTAAATTCATTTCACTGGTCGTTACAGAGTGCGCGCATCGACTGTTTGTGAATACTGCCGTATGTTTGCTCGTTTTGTGGTAGATTTTTCAAATTGCAACAATCGATTGGCTATTTTGTTTTGAAAACGTATCGGACGGTGCGAGCCGAGCGCGGGCGCAGCGTGTATTGTTGTGGCATCGAAATGCCTCGCTCGATCCAATGTGCATACGTTCTCGTGCGACCGGACGTAGCTCCTGACACCTTATTATCATCCTTTGTTATCTATATTGGGTCCTCTCATAATACGCTAGCTAATTTCGCTAGCTAGCTTAAATAGTAACTATGAAACAATAGCCCCTATAAAGTTTATTTTTGAGCAGCATTTAACAACTACATAACAAGCGAATTGTTGCACCTCAACAATAGCGTTGAAGATAGTCAAGTCTCAAATAGCATACCTATGCGCTGACTCATGAATAACTTTGAAGATTACGGAAATTCATTTGTGTTCAGGAACAATTAAACACTGTTTTTTCAAATTCAATTTATTGTGATAACATAAATTAACAGAATAGTAAAGATTATTCTTAACTAGAGTGGCTCTTCAAGAACTGAGCCAGCATTTGTGCACCAGCTACGTCGATTTCTTCGTAGCCGTAAGGTTCTAAGGCTTTTTTCATATTTCCGTACCATTTATTTACGTTCTCGTGCTCGCTGAAGTCATATTCGAAAGCCTGTAAAGAAAATTAACAGATAAATCGCATCTAAAGCAGGCAGCTACAACAATGATGATTACTTCATATAATATGGCAAGTAACGTTTTATTGAAAGCAGCCCTAGTTCTTCAGGGTCTAAACTACCTATCAATAAACCCTGGATTTATCTGATCCAGTTTAGGATAAAAAATAATAATTTATTTATTTATGTACTTGACATGTGACGAAAATTTAACAAATTCCATTATAAATAAACTAATATCTGCATATAATTTTAACAAATATCAAACATTGCAGAATATTACCTCTAAATTTGTAAAAACAACTATAATGGAGATGTCAGCGAGAGTCATGTTGTCGCCAGCCACGAACGCTTTTCCCTCCAGCATGGTGTTCAACCAGCCAATGGCCTCGTTTAGCTTGCCTTGCTTCTCCTCATCCATTGGAGCACCCGTCATTATCATGGGACCCTAGGTCAAGAGGTAGAGGTAAGACCTTTAAGCATAATAATTATCAATACACTATTTGAATACATTTGTCACCTTCTTAGGTTTAGTTGTATGTAGTATTATATTATCTGTGGTTGTATTATAGTCATATGTGTCATTTTAACTATTTATCAGAATGTTTATGTGACGGTACAAAGTGTATGTAATATCTAAATGTAATATCTAAGTAAAAACCATAGAGAAAGAAAAAATCTTCGCTTTAAAAAGAGCGTGCTACTTAGTGAAATTCTATAGGATTTGACAGCAAAAGACCTTATGACAGCGAGACCGTTTTCTAAGAAATAATGGATTTAGTGGATACGTCAAGTTTCCGTCGTTGGAATTTTTGAAAAATTATGAATGGATATAATTATAATTTAAGTTTTGTATAACAATTTCAGATGAAATGACTTGTGCTTTCAGCAACTGTGAAGTGCGCCGAGGATACAATCCCGAAAATCATACTTTCCACCAGTAAATATGAATCATTGATAAAAAATTGAAATCCAAATTTTATAAAATTTGTGAGTGAAATCGACTCTGATGCCAAATTGTACAGTAAATTTAGGACTTCCTTTGTGATTTGCAGCCATATATCAAAGTTTCCAATAGATTAATTCAGGTATTTTCAGTAAAATAAGAAACCGTTTCTTTACACTAGGGCTTGACTAAATGATGACGTCATCAGTATCGATAAATTTTTTGACTGATTTTTTTAGGTAACCGTAATTCTTGCACAGCTTCTTCTCAGCACTGGCCCACACAACTGGCCCGAAGCTGTGCTGTGGTAAGGTCTATGTTGGAACGTGTATAAGTGTTTCTAGAATGTCTTCATACATAAATAAATAAATATGTAATTTAACAAAAATGAGGTTGTCTTGTTTATCAAATAGAAAGTATTATGTAATTAAAAGTGCATTATTTAATTATTTTTGTTTCAATTTACATGATTTATCGTAACCTCGTCGATAAAACTTGGACCACCATAAGATACACATCACTATTGAACGCACACATGTAAAGTAACTTTTTGGTTACGCTGAAAATCCGCGTTTGTCATTCTATACTATACTACTTTCTATGGTAAAAACGGTCTATTAAAGGAACATCAAACTTAATTTAAATCTGACACATCAAAAAGCTTTTCTACTTCATTCTTCATGTCAAAAAATACTCAGAATCACTTTCTTGTTAGCATAATGACTGTTTAAGATCAAAGATGGGCGATTGTTACTGATTTCAATAATCGAATGGTTTGATAGTACTAATATTAACAATCGAATACAAAAACTATCGATCGCTAGTTTGAACAATCGAATGAAACTACTAGTTTCATTCGTTTACTGTATCATACAAAATTGGTCTTTTTGGCTTAAGAAATAAAGTCCAATTTTAATAGTTATTCGAAAGAACAATCGGATGAAAAATGACAGTTTGTATCAGGTATTCTTAGCATTTCATATCTCTCGCTAGATGGCGTTAGCGATTAAAAATACGAACAGTATGTATTTTTATGTTTTACGATTATACATTTATATGTATTATTTTTACTTGTTGTCTGTTTTTTAAGTTGGCGGATACTAAACATCCTTTTTTGTGTTGCTTGCTATGTACGAAAGCGCCATCTCTGTTGATAAAAAAAATACTGTCATTGGGTGTGTTAAAAAAAACAGCAGTCAAAGCAGAGCCACAAAATTGCGGATAAAGAAGCGCTAAGTGCTGACAATGCTTAGTTGGCTATCCATTTTTATCTAAAACAAGCTGATTATGATTACTTGTAAAACTCAATAGAAGTTAGTGTTTTGACTGTCTATTATCAATAGTAGATTGTTATACAAGGGGAGAAAGCGACCCATTTCACTCGAGATGTTTCTGGCGCTCGAACGAAGTGAGAGCGCCAATAATTCGAGAGTGAAATGGGTGCTTTCACCCGAGTTAAACATACTATTTTTAATTTCGACTGTGAGGAAAACATTAAATTTACAAAAGTGGTTGTAGATGTCTTGGTGAGGTATTATGTAGTTCAGCGAGAAAGGAAAACTCAAGCTTTGAACAAAATATGACAGTTGATTTACAGTACTAACAACATCTAACACGATTAGAAAGAATAACGGCACGAATACATGAAAACAGAGTACAAAAAAGCAGAAAATTACATTTTAATCAAATAAATAAAATCTTTGTAAAGAATATCGATCGATTTTTTTCCACAGATAATAACAGAATCCAAAATAATTTCTTTTTTTATAAAAGTTTTAACGGCTTTGGACGAATCCTTCCTGAAATGACACTGACAGTATAAAATTTTAAAAAAAATCATCTTGGCATTATGGCGGGCAGCTAAATATTTTAATTATTAATTGAATTAAAATTAGAAATTGTATATTTTTTTATCAACGATTATACATAATACCTACACAATATGATTTTAAATTTATAGCTAAGCAAAAATGTTTGTTATTTTAATAACATGATGTGACTCAATTATCTTTGGTCCAAGCTTTGACTGCAGGCCTTGACTCTATGTCATGATGTCAATTAAAATTAAATAACTGTCCACCCTAGGGATGGATAAGCTATTTTCCACCCGGCTATCTACACAGGAAAATTATATTTTCCGAACAGGAGAGATGAAAAATATATTTACCTTTGTCAGCGCAAATTAAGTAAGCAAAAATGTCCTAGCAGAGAAAGCGCTTCTAAGCACTTATGATAGCTGTTTTCTGCTAAACACACCCAATGATCGCTAGTTTGTATTCAAATGAAACCACTAGTTTATTCACTTACTATGTCACAGAAAAATGATCTTTTTGATTGTGACATAAGGTCTACTTTTAATTGTTATTCGATGAAACTATCGAATGAGAAAAGTCACTATCTGATTGTAAGTTCGATTGTTTGATGATTCCATTAGCCACTCGAAATTGAATATTATTTAGTATAGAGTTTACTTTAACCTAAGGATTTTAGAAAATAAAACTAGTAGTAATAAAATTCTAATAGAACGAAAAGTCATGAAACAAGGAGACGACATCTTTCTTTTCAAATTCGAATGAATTGTTAGGCTATTCGAATAATTCGAATGACTCCAACAATCGAATAATTCGAATAATATCATTCACAATCGCCCATCTTTATTTAAGATAGCCTTGTTTAAACACCTGCATATGTGTGCCATTAGCCCCTTACTCATTAATACTCATACTCATTATACTGAAGGCGCCTTAATGATGTTTTCGTTCACCGTCAAGTATCAATTTAGAAAACACTGGCCGTAAGTTCTGGGAACTATGACTGCATTGTGTTTGAATTTCAACCATTATTCATAGGGTGGACACTAGTATCGACTGAAACATGTACTGTATTAAATGGCTGCTGTAAGAACTTGCTGTAATAATCAATACGATGAAAGTTTAATAAGCTAGCAGACAAAACTAAATTCTGTTTTAGAAAATAATGAATGTGACTGGTTTCTAGCTCCAAGGATTAGCATGTTTTAAAGTCTTACTTAAAGTGTCACGTGAACAACCATGGCTCGCAAACGAGGGATCTTTGAATTGGTTAGTACGTTATTGCTCGACTGAACTACTAAAACACTTACGCTAAGAGTAACATATATCATGAACAAGGTCCTGAGGTCAAAGTTCAGCCGTTGCTCAACCACGGCTCGCAGACAAGGGTTCTTTGGATACATGGAGACGTCTCAACCTGTACGCATTCGCTATTATACGTCATTATCTACTCAACTACTTTTAAGGAACTTACGTAAAGATTAATGTATCTCATGAACAAGGTCCCGAGGTCGAAGTTCAGCCGTTGATCAACTATTGCCCGCAGACGAGGGTTCTTCGGGTATACAGAGTCATCACGCCCGTATGCATTCGCTAAGTACGTCATGATTGCTCGACTGAAAAGTAAAAAAGAATAGGTATAATTCTAATCTATACTAGTATTATAAAGTTGAAGAGTTTGTTTGTACGCGCTAATCTCAGAAACTATTAGAGACTGATTTAAAAAAAGAGATTTGTGTTGGATAGTTTATTCATCGGGGAGGGCTTCAGGTTAATACAACATCACGCTCCGATGGGAAGGGAGGGAGCCAACTCAAAACGCGCGGAAACGGTCGCGGGGACCGCTAGTACCGCTAGTAATTATAGAAAAAAAATATATCATTCTTATTATAACGCACAAAAGTAGCAAAAGGTGCATAGGAAAAAAGTATTTTCCTTATTACTCCCGCTGCTGGGCAAAGGTCTAACCTCAAACGTATGAGGCACTATGACTACTAGAAGTCATTAAAACTCCACCACGCGGGCTCAGTGCGAGTAGTGGATAGTAAAATCATAAGAAATATAAGTTAAATTTTGTAATACAACAACAACTTATCACAAACTATTCCATGGACATCTTTTGTTCTCAACTTTCTCAGAAACCCATGGATGCCCCATTCATTAGTAACAAGAACACTAAACAGTAATTCAATGCGTAATAAAATCTCCTATCGGCTTTGAATAGGACTTTAGAATGTTATTTATTAATTACCACTTGTTATTTATTATCAGCTTATAATTTATTTATCATCTACATCTACTAAATATATTCTATT
Organism: Pyrausta aurata; assembly: GCA_963584085.1. Taxonomy (NCBI): domain Eukaryota; kingdom Metazoa; phylum Arthropoda; class Insecta; order Lepidoptera; family Crambidae; genus Pyrausta; species Pyrausta aurata. Next base: position 8,765,948 of record OY757258.1, on the reverse strand, counting down.
TATCTATTCAACTCTCAGCGCCACGTACTGCACTATTAGGTATGAGATTTATGTAATGGCAAATAATAAACCTGGAGTCCTATTTTTGAATCACTCGCGTCAAGATGGCGTGTGATATTCAATGTTTAAAGTCAAAATTTGGAATAAAAACCAGTTGTAATCTACACAAAAAGGATTTGAAAAAACCGGTCAAGTGCGAGTCGGACTCGCGCACTGAGGGTTCCGTCCCAACTTACTGAATTAGGGATTCTTACTTCCACTTAGCCAAAATACCACAATATTTTGTTGACCGCAAATATAACTTTGTTTTTCATAGTGTTTGTATGAAAGATATTTATTAGTTTTTGAGATCTATATCATTTTTTTTTTCAAAATTGTTACTTTCTTAGTTCAAAAGTTAGATGGGGGGGGGGGGGGGGGAAACGCCCATTAAACCACATTGAAAGCGTCTATATCTCAAACGTTAGACTTAGAAAAAATGGTTTTAGAAACCTCAACATCATTGAAAGACCTATCCATAGACACCCCACACGCATAGGATTGAGTAAAAAATTTTTTTAGGTTGTAGTTTAAGTATGCGAGCCCCCCCTTAAATATCTTTTTTTTTCTTACTTTTTGTATCTGAATCGGAAAGCGGTGATCAAGATACACCTACCTACCAAGTTTCAGATGTGTGATGTAAACAGCTAACAGTTTCAGAATAAAGTGGCTGTGACATACGGACGGACAGACAAACAGACAGACAGACTTGACGAAACTATAAGGGTGCCGTTTTTGCCATTCGGCTACGGAACCCTAAAAATCATTGCTCAATTTTGTAAGTACCCACGTCTAGATTTTGAGTGATTTCCGTTGATTTATTATGTGTTTTCGAACGAAAATCACACGCCATATCCAAGCGAGTGATTCAAAAATAGGGGCCCTGGCTGGTTACTAGCCCAAAGGATTAGCATAGCTATCCAACGCGGCAACGCAGCCAGCATATTTAGCCTCCTTGCCACAAGGAAACGGTTTTGTTTTTGAATAGATAGGTTTTATGTTAACTTTTTATGATGCATGTCCCAGTTTTAATTTGTTTTTCTTGTTTGCAATTAGTAAATAGTAAAAATTCTACATCTTGTACTGGCAACAAAACTGATATTACCTTTCCCATAAAATAAAGCCAGTATCATCCATTGTTGGAATTGTGTGTTGAGGGTTCATCTGTAAGCAAAAAAAAACAAACCTATACCTCTTCCTTTTAATTTTTGTTAAGCTCTATTACTCTTAGCCGGCAAAACATTTTAATCATAGAGATACAGAGTTGTTAACAATAATGTTAATAGTGTAAGGGCCTGTGTTTTAAGTAATACGATGTCCACGAGAGCTCTGCCGACAAACTGTTACACAGTTTGGCAGTATATCGCATATAAATATGTGGTGTTACTTTTGAAAAAAACAAAAAAAATGCAATGTGTCAATTATGCCGTTAGAGTTTAATCCCTTTACCTCACAAAATTTTCCTAGAGTCAAAGATATGAGTAGCTCTGAACTTTACGGCATACATTGACTACATCATACATGTCTTATCTAAATTGACCCGACTGTAAATTTGAGTCAGTCTGCTAGCTGCAAGTGACATCAAATGGTGTGCATCACTGGATTTAGGTCAATACCCATGACCAGCATAAATTTTATCATCTTTATCTCAAGGGCATAGCGCTTCATCCTAAAATATCCAACATCCAGGCAAGAGGTGCCTACCTTAAGAAACTCTGGAGATAAGTGAGCGCCTTCCAGCAAGTTAGTAATCTCCAAATCCAGCTCTATTCCCATGACTCTAGCAGCCATCATCACAGCTCTGCAGGGGGGTGAGGGGGGAAAGTAGTACAGCTTGATGGGTTGAGTTGGCATCTTGCTCTTCGAACGAGCGGCTGCGTTGCTGCAACCAAACATTTATATGCGTTTAATTAAACACATAACTTGATTAGGCTATGGACGGGTTAGAGTGCAGTACAAACGTTATGAAGTGAATTGGCTAAGTATGGGGTATGTAAACGAGGCATTTACCTGGGCATCATCTTTGTTTGCCCTTACAAACAATTTTGCCTTAGGTAAAAGTAAAGAAAACTTTAAAAGTGAGATATAAAGTTAGCCTGTAAGCATCCCAGTGCTGTGCAAGTGTGAGGTGAGCCACACTGAACCACGCGGGCTCAGTGCGGATAGCTGGGCTATTTGCAAGACAAGCGACCAGCTTTGCTGTCAAATATCAACAAGCTAACGGCTTTAATGTGCCCTCCGAAGTACGGAGATGCTCGTGATATACGTCACTTAAACAGTCGGAATGGTTACTTATCCAAACACCACAGCACCGGTTTAGGTTTCGTAACATTTGATAAAAAACAAATAAGTGGCAAAAATTGTTCTATAATAAAGCCAAAAAGTGTCATTTCATGATGTCCCGATAAAATTATTACAACAAATCCCTACGTCTTGTATAAGACTAAATTCTCACAAAATAGTCTTTGCTCGAAATAATTCAACAGGCATCATGTGTTTTATTACCTTACTTTTCTACCTAGAGTTAGTTTGAGTGACAATGCACTGTATTTATAGAAAATCTAATAATAAAATGAAATGAAGGATATTAATTGATGTTTCCATTGATGCATAAATAATACCAGTCACCAAGCCAAGTCACCGATGCCACCCATTAATCAATATTAAACTCACCCTTGTAAGTTTGCTACTAGAATCGTTATCGATATGATGCTGGCGAAAAGCTTCATTTTCACTGATAGTACGGTACTTCCCTGTCTTACGTTTTATTTATTTAGTAGCCAATCAGCATCTATTAAAATTTTATTAACATAATAATAAAAATACAGACAGACAGATATAATCTTCATCATATCTAATTATTTCTGACCTAAGGTTCTAAGTGATCCTAGTTATGGCTCTGAGTTGAAAATCATTTTTTTTAAAAAAATATTCAGTAGGATGAAAATGTACTAATGTTTTCATGATTGTATCAAATATAGGTAATTAAGTTAACAAACATGCAATGTTGATATTTTTCTCACTTCATAATGAGTGTAGTTGGTTGTTACTTGTTACATACATATATTTATAACATACTTGACACTAATTAGGTATTTAATGCTTTCGAAGCACTATAATAGGTCAATTATTTTAAAATATTTTTTTTTAGGAATTACATTATCAATAGAACAAAGGCAGAGTTTTACAATTGTCAAATTGCCTTCAAGTGAAAAATAGCTAAATTACGATTCTTATCTTGCATCAAATAATAATATCGAAATTACTGTCTACTCTTTTGTCTGGTTATTTTATAAAACTCACTTAGAAACTTGAACTTTTCCGATGGCTGTTTTGTCCATACATTGGCCCAGTTTGAATGAAATGAAACACTGATTGCTAATCAAAACAAAACCTAGAGATTAACTCAGAGATATTCAGCTGTATTTTGATATCCAGGATTTAAACAGATATGTCCAACGTTTAGTTGGACCAAAGCATACTAACTCCTCTTCTGTGTGTGCAACATATTTATATCATCGCTCATTATTTCCACTAAGGCTGTTATGATTGAGGTGGTCATAGCAACGGTGAGTTGGGCGGGACGGTGGAAATCCAAGTCACTGTGACACCGCAAGGATATTCGTTTGCTACTTCACTGAAAGAAATCGATTTAAAAGTGAAGAAATTGTTGATTTCGATTTAAGAATCAAGGTCGGACATGTATTTTAGGTAAAGAGATCTCTAGGAAAAAAACTAGCCTCTATTATTATAAAGCGTGTAGAAAATAAGAAGGTGGGCTTACTTATATTAATTCTGTAAGTAAATATTAATACTTACAAACTCTCATGATGGCGGATTCTTAATGAGTAACTTGGCAGGTGAACTAGTATTTGAAAATTGTAAGTTCATCATGATTCCTGTAGTCATTAGGGGAAACTCGCAATAGGTAGTGTACTTATTTATTTTATTTATTTATTAATTTTTATTTAAAGACTTTATTGCACAAATTAAGTTTACAAAGGTAGACTTAATGCTAAAAGCATTCTCTGCCAGTCAAACCTTTAGGTCATGCAGAAAGACGGCAACGGGTGCAGTGAAAATATATATATATATTTAGGTACAGCAGACTATAATAACTGTTAATTGGCTTTTGTGTCATCTTTGAGTGATATTTATTATATAATAACTGTATATTTCCAAAACAAAAATAAAATAAATGAATAAATAACGTCGTACATACTACCCCTCAAATAACTCTAACTCTAAATGACCCCTAAAGACTTACATTCTTTTAAATTCAAACGTTCTTCTCCTTTCTTACTCTTTCTCGTCTTTCATCTCTTATCTCTTAGCGTTGTGTCACGTCCATATCCCACATTCATGTTCTGGTAAAGCTCGTTAACGCTTTCAAATGTGTTTTATGATGATGGATTATAATATCTTTATGCAGAGGAATGCTAGCTTTACGGAATTATACATCTAACCATGCGCATATAGTCACACCTGTAGAAGTTTAATGGGAACGTATGTAAATAATATAAAATTATGGAAAATGCTGAAAATTAGATAATAAATTCTAACTACCTCCATGGGTAAGATATAAATAGCTATTTAGAAAAACATAGTTATTTGACATGTAATTTGAACTGAAAAGGCCAGGAGGCCAATTCTCGTGCAGTTCGTATACGAAAAAATTTCACCGATCGAATTTTCTTTTTCAAAGAAAATACGGTTATTGCTTTATCCGGGTCACGATTTCTATGCATTTTGATTTCTTTCGTGCGGTAGTTTTTTTACGTGGACATATTACTTGCTTTTTTCGATAAAACAGTGATACTCGTAATTGAATTACCACACGAAACGAAGTTCGATCATACGAGAATTGTCCTCCAGATAGATGCTATATGATTACCTAAGCATGACTTAAAATAAATGGATGGAAAAAAAGTTGACTTTAGTTAAGTAGGATCTTCCTGAGAGATTTTATTTTAAGTAGGTATATTAAATCATAGGAGTTGTTCAGTGAATGCATCTTTGGCAGTTATACACATCTTTTATTTGAGTCACTCTGGAGTTACACTCTGGAGGTAACCTATCCGACCCTGTAAAGATTGCGGGATCACACTGAATGCAGACCACTTGCGATCAGTCGCTGTAAAAAGCTATAGAGGAGGCCTATATGTTTAGCAGTGGACGTCCTTTTGCTGATAATGATGATGCTGATGAGGCAAATTAAAGTATGGTGGTAACTACTACTATATTCAAATTTTCAAATACTAGCTTATGCCTTGATAAAATGTGTTTAAAGATTTCAGCAATAAGTCCGCAAATAATAACTTTCATCGCCAGTGGATTATGCCTTTCCAGTTTAAAATGACAGATATACTCCTATGTAATTTTAACCATAGCATGGCACATTAAACATAAACAACATACATTTAGCAAGTGGAATTGTAATGGTGACAACGAGGATTGTGGAATCATCGCATGACAGTGGTACGGTGTCAGTCAAGGTTACCATCATGGGCATGCAATAAATAGAGAGCAGGCAATACCCGTACGTACCCTAAGTTGGACTTTGAATATACCTGATTGAACTAAAAAGGTATCATATTGCTATCACTTCTCGTTTTCAAAAAATCCGTGGACAAGAATATACAAACATAGAAACAAACATATATACAAACATACACTGTCGAAATTTTACACACGTGTTTGGAATCCTTAATAGATCAACATACTCAAACATCATCAAATTCTAAAGATATCACAAACAAACATGACGAATTGAAAACCTTTTTTTTAAAGTTGGTAAAAGTAATTTGAGTTTTGAAATTTCTTCAGTTGTACAACTGTTTCTGTTACTTATCAAGAATTGTTATGTGTATCTGAATTTACCAGTGTAACCCCGTCTCCTGTTCGAAGATCAAAAATTAATTTATGAGGAAAATTATTTAATTTCCATAAAAAAACCCACAGGGATGGAACATATTTAATGACACCATGAATATTGACCACCATGCAATTGAAGTGTGCAATTTTGTGGCGTATGATATTATTTTAATTGTAAACAATTCCAACTAATTACACGAGTCACTGAATCATCAGATCATTTGTTAAACACATATTTTTACCTCGTAGGCATCATCGACGACTGTCATCAGCAACCGTTGATACCTAGTTAGCTAACATAGGTCCAATTAGCCTTTAATGCCTCATAACAAGATCTAATAACTTAATGATGTAAAAGTTTTAAGTATACTTTTCTTAACTAGTGTCTTCCTGCGAGAAACCCGGTATTAGTCATAGTACAAATTAGATGTCACTTTATTCCTGAATTGGTTCATCGTTCATCATCAGCTCATAAATTCGTCCAAAAACTGTACTGACTACATAACATTATGGGATTTACAGTCCGCTTATAAATAAAATTGATGAACACACGAATTCAAAACAATTTATTGAGGCAAAACACAAACATTTCCACCAGTCATATACATACACACTCGCAAATTCTGTCTCTCCATATCCTTTTAGAGATTACTGGAAACTACGCACTTTTAATTCGATAAACTTAACTGCTTTGGTATAAAAATAGTCACATATTACAGCAATCAACCTAGAAATATATCTTTATGCACTGTGATTCACTTATCGTCCAACACTTCCACCGTAGACGCACTGCTTGCATTGTCATTGTCTTTGTCCTTATTTTGTTCCATAATATTTTCATCTTCTTTCTTTGTTGATGGTGTGTCGGAAATATCTGTTTTTAGTGAGTTGATCCTTCCTCGATCTTCCTCGTTATTTGGTCCTTCGCTCTGGCTAATCTTCATTTTCTTGCTCTTAGAGTTGCCCATCTTGCTCGTCTCATATATCTTGTGGATTATCTCTTCGTAGATATAAAAATATTTCTCGATAAACCGTGATAAAGGAGCGCCGGGCTTAGTGAAAGCGAATCGACAACTGGCGCGGGGCGTGTTAGTCAAAACATATAAATGCAGTCACCCATATGATAAGGCGGCAATGACACATTTGCCCGAGAACGTTACATTGACCGGATGCAAGTTCGTCAGAACACAGTAAAGATGGATTGAGAAAGGTCACTTCTGCTTCTGTGATGGAGTTGGAGATAAAAAATAAAACCATAAAATATATTTTATCGTGTGAAATCCATGGGGATAGACGTAGATTTGTTAGAGCGACAACATATAAAGAAATAATAGGTACTAATACTTGGCATCGAAAACCTAAAGATAGTAGTTAGTATAATCACCGAAGTGACTATTAACAGGAAAACAATAGGTAACTGGTTTTTGACGACATGCCTACATATTATGTTAAATACATTTCACTGATGTCCTTCCTTATATTAGACAAATCAAGTCGTCCTTATAAATAAATTACCCAGCACCTGCATTCGTTTCAGTTTGAATCTGTCTATTATTAAATGGCTAAACACAGGTTTCCCGTATACAATTTTTTTACAGCGACCACTAAAAAGCGGTTGGCATCCAGTGTGATCTCGCGATGTTTAAGGATTTTCTATCTATCCATCTTGCCGGTGGCCGTCCTATCAAACCTACTTACTTCTTGGACAATTTGAACGGTTGCTATCCTTATTGTGGTTGGTCAGGCAGACTGCATGTGAGCGGTATAGCAAATTAGCTACGTAAATGAAGTGATAACAGAATGCGAAGACTTTATTGACCGACAATATCAATGTAAGTTACTCTGTTTATCTCACATTCTCCTAGAACAACCTTGTTTTTAATCATTGTTTTCGCTGTAGTGTTTGCATTTTTTTATACCTAGCTTTTAAATTAATTATCACTTTATGGCTTATCAAATTAAGCCGTTAAGTTGACTTGTCAAGTCTCCTGTTTTTTTTGGAAAATAAGTTAATGTCTAGAAAGTACCTACACCTTTAATTTGCAAACCATTAAACGGGGATCAAAATTTCAGTATGGTATACTTACTTACTCCAATGACATCATCGTTCCACCAGACGAATTCAGATTAAGCATCTGTGCAAATAAGATGGTTGAATCTAAGAAATAAATTAACCGTTTCTCGACAACGACCATGGGTACATTGTTCAAAATTTTATTTATGTAATGAAAGAGAACTTCACATGCTCCAAAAAGCATAATAAAGTGGTATTCAATGACGTCATAGATAAAACTCCGCTCGAACTCAACGCTCGCCATGAGGCAAATGCGACGTATCATTCTAAAAATATCTGCTTTGATATGATGTTGACCCTTATGTGCTTACAACAAGAACTAATGGGAAGACATGAGTCAGCTCGGCTCAATGACACAACTTGCAATGACTTCACCGAATAAAAAAGATGAACCTCATCACTTGAAAAGCATCTGGTGTCTTCCTGATATCTTTGTCATTTACTATAATAGGGTTATGTCAAATGCCATGTAAGAATTTATAGCTATTTATTTTTCACAAAATAATCAATGAACACGGTAAACTACGATTTTCAAACGTGTTCACAAATAACGATTTTTGACTAGGTAATAAGAGGCGGAATCCCCCGGTCCTTAAACTGCGGCGTGAAAGGCAAGAGGGAAACCAACACAATATCTTCCCTTAATTGAAGTTTTTATGTAAACAAAAAACTCCACCGATAAGAGCCTAGGTCTTAAATTTTATGATGATGATAATTAGATTTAAGTTTCATACGAAGAAATGTTAATACGATAACAACAATGGTACTCTATCTGATAGGAGACATGATTCACATTTTACACCACCATAATGTTGACACAATACATTTGCAGAAGGTAGTAGACGTTTTGAAGGAATTTTTATTTCTACTATACAAATATGAATCATTTAACAATGTAGGTACTATGCAATAAAGATAGATCTTAACCTTAATTCTAATTATAGGTGACACCAGTTAGTTAATGGATGGAGATTTGATAATGACAATATGCAAATGCTTACAGCAACGTTAATGGAGCCCTTAAATCTAAAGATTACTTGGAAAAATGCAAGCATCATGTCATTAATAATGATTGACCTACCAAGGACAGGGGTATTTATAGACATATTTTTAGGACAATAAATCAAAGCGAAAGACTTTCTTGTGTCAGCCAGTCACGCAATCTGATAAAACATACTCAAGGTATAATATTTTCTTTGTTTGATTTCATACTGTCATTTACTTTTATTAATGTCGTATTTCCATAAATAGTCACCTTTATTTTACATGAAGTATATCTTTATTCCGTGTCAACTTTGTGTTAGTTGTTAAAACATATAACATAATTGTTATTCCTGTATTTGTTTTCAGAAAATGTCAAAATTGGTGATATTGACTCTTTTGGCAGCCATAGCTGTAGCTACCGCTCGTGGAATAAATGGAGGAGATAGGAAAATAATGAACAACGTAAGTTAACTACATTATTTTTCCGTAAACTTAAATAACGCACCTATACTATGAACCATACCTTAACTTACCGTATCTGTTTCATTACAGGAAATTGTACCAATCGATAAAGAAAGTAGAGTCTTATTGGAAGTACCGTAAGTATAATGTTCTTTTTAGAATTATTATGAAGCTCATTTAATTTTGTTTGTCTTAATAGTCCTTCTATTTATTTACAGGTTGATTGGATCTTTAATCTTTAAATCATTGAAGGCTGTGTGGTATTTGCTGTCTTCATTATGCTCACTCATAGATTATAAACTGGTAAGTAGTTTCTTTGAAATATTTTATCTATATATAAGTGTTAGTGATTTAAATTTATGGTTAAAAGCATTATTATCTCCTCCAATAAAAATCAAGAATAATATATTTATTTATAACTTTGAAAATAATTTAACATTTCTCATAATACAAAAAAAATATATATCTATTTACAAATAATACGAATTACCCAAATCTGCCACCTGAGTTCGCGGCATGGTACCGAGAAGGCTGGCTGCATTAAAAATAAAAAATAACAATAATAATAATAAAAATGATAACAATAAATAACTTATATATAATTTATTATAATTATATTTTATAAAGGTTTGATAGCAGTTGAAATAAGGATCGATTAAAGGACTGGGTACCCTACTACTACATATATCTAGTCAGAATCTAAATTAATAACATTATTGTGTCTATTTTAGTAACCATTACATTTGATAAACCGATTCGTAAATAAAAATTATATATTCGTTAAAAAAATGTGATACAGTTACGAATAATAGGTCCAAGTATTTAAAATATTTTTATATAAACAAAACCTAATTGTTCTTTCCTTTTTTCAGGCAGCTGTTGCGCTAGCAGTGAACGTAGGTTTCTACCTCTTCAGCAACAGCCTTCCAATCGTCGTGGGCGCAGTTGCTGTATTAGGATTCTGCAAACTGACCGGCCTGTGTAGTCTGGGGTATGCCTTAGATAAGGCTGAAGATACGTTGTCGTATGCCGTAGACAACTTGCGTATGGGAGCACTGAAGTTCGAGAACAGCCTTTGAAATTGGAGCTTCATAAAGTAAAAATAAATGTTAAAATAATTGGGTACCGTGTATTTTAAGTTTAATTTATTTATTGAAATAAACATATTATTTAAGAATCAGAGTATACAAAGTTTTATTACTGAATCGACAACATTAGAAAGAAAAAAGAAAAAAACGGTTATTTAGTACTAATGACAAAATGGAGTCTATAAACGTATAGCAAAAAATCTATTTATTATTTTAACAGCTAAAGGTTAAAATAATGCCCTTTTAGCCCCTTTGGACGATAACACTACTAGATAGATGTTTATGAAAAAATTGCAAGATATGAAGATTGTGCTAACACAATCTTCTAAGTAGAAAAAATATCTATGTGTAGGGTAAAATGCCTCAAGAAAGTGGAAACAAGTTGCCAATAAATCTTCTGAAATAACTTTCACCATATCAATCGGCAGAATTTTTAAATCAATTAAAATTTGCCTAAATTGTACATTTCCTTCAAACAAATTTGTAAATTCACTAATGTTGTGTGCATTATAGAGTTATCTATCTACCTATCAATTGAATTTCGCGAATAAAAATATGATCTCACCATTAAATTATAGTCAATGTAATGCCTAGCTTTACCTAAAATGAGTACCTTCTTTAAGCATTCAACAAAATTTAGATTTTATGCTTCATAATCAATAGGAAAGTAATAAAATAACCTACAATTATACCTACAAAGGTAGTTTGCTATTATGAAAATTATTTGTATTTTTTATAATTTATTTATACTTTATTGCACAACCAAAAACTGTACAAACGGTGAACTTAGCGCCATATGGCATTCTCTACCAGTCAACCTTTCGGCTAAGCAGAATTTATTTTGGGCGGTGCGTTAAAGAAATGTTTTTAATTATTTGTCTGGCACATAAAGTCTCTCACAGAAGAACTATTTTTAGCACAGCCACAGAATATATAATAGTACTAAAAAAATACACGTGGAAGTCCCTCAACTGACTTCGGGCGCAGGCGCGGAAGTCTCGACATAGTTCCCTGTAACCTCCAGGTGGCGCTCGAAAAATGCTTAGACAAAGTTGGTGTTTTCGTGTATTTATTAATTGAGAAGAATATTTGAATCAAGCTTAAAAAATACATTTTTTTTTTAGATTCATTAAAGATTTAGCCATGTAAGTTAGAAGGATATTCGATGGAGCAGAAAATCAGAATATTGAAATTGTCTACGCGAAATGTCGAACGTGTTGCTTAAGACTTCCAGCACAGGTGGGTAGAGAAATGCCAACATGCTCAGCCCCCTTACTCTGGACACAAAACCCGATCCAATGAATATAGCCATCCCTGTCACACGCATGCATGGCCTGGTATGAGTGACAGGGATGGCTATAACCATTGGATCGGGTTTTGTGTCCAGAGTAAGGCCTCAGGTAGGGCTTTCCGATGGAACCGACCTATCCTGCGTCTGCGTCTGATCCCTGTTTTTGGAAGACCTCATGTGTGCAAATGAAGAAATCAGTGCCAATTACTTGGCACAACACAACAAATTTAAATCGTTTACTATCAAAACGCAAAAAAAAGCACAGCTATCAATGCTTTTATCGTAAACTTAAACTGTCTACAAATATTATACTTGTTTGTAGAGCTGTAGGAATGAAAGCCAATTTATAGTTTATTTTGGTTTTTATAGTGTTTTGTCACCATACAAACTTAATAATATAAATTTTAGTACTTAACGTACGTAACTTGTAAATAGCAACTGTGACTCTGTGACTTGACTTTTCTTTTATTTATTTTTTACATTTTTATTGCTGTGATTGTTGACATTGTTTGTATGACTACGTTATTGACAAAATGATATTATTATTGTAATTTTAATCTAATAGTATTTTACTTTTAACATATAATTTTCTGCATGAATGTTGGTTATGTTATTAGGTAATTATTACTTGCTGTTAATTATGTTTAAGCTTGTATGCGACTTGGTTGTTATACTGTTAGCTGCAAGTGAAATTGAATTGTAAAATAAAATAAATAAATAAATAAAATAAAATAACAGACGAGGAATTGAACCCCGTGTCTTACGCTATCTTAACACGTTCCGGGACACTACTCCAGACACAATAGATGTTTTATTGTTTTCACGCCTGTAGGCGGGCACTGTCCCGGAACGTGTTAACTGAGTGTTAAAATATTTGTAAAAATATTTTCCTTCGGATATTGTGAGAGCAATCTCGCAATATCGATGATGTCACGCAGCCTACGCGTTAAAAAGCACTTGCAAAATTCCACAGGCTTGTTATTGTGACGGTGGCCGAGTGGTATAGGCATACGCCCGGATAGCGTAAGACACGGGGTTCAATTCCTCGTCTGTCACAGAGTCACAGTTGCTTTTTACAAGTGCAATTTATATTATTAAGTTTAAATGGTTTTATTTATTTACATTACCTATTTCTCATACAAAAAGGAGAACAAATGGGGAACTTAATGCTTTAAAGAATTCTCTACCAGTCAACCATTGGGTAAGGAATGTTACGATGACCAAATAGTATACCTATTTAATAAAGGCTAAAATAAAACTATTTTCTCTTTCTACATACAGTCAGTATTGTAAATTATTAATATAATTTCTAATACCTAATTTGATTTTGATATCCGTTTTTGCAATTTAAAGGTTCAAACATAAAATACTAAATTCATATTTAATAAATAATAATTTATTCAAATAAATTACTTAAAACTAACAGTTACTTGAATCTAATACACTAAAGACCGATTCCGCGATTCCTTTCCTCTCTTCTCCGCGTATTGCTCGACAGCCCTGATGAAGAAGTTCTCAGCTGTCTCCAAATGCTCAGGAGTGACGAGACTGCTTAAGCTTTCCACAGGGACGTACTCTTCGAAGTTGAGGCTGCATTTGCCTGTGAGCTTGCAGAAGCCAAGAGCACTGACAGCACCAACGGCGATGACCAAGAAGTTGGAAATAAGCCACTCGATGACAAACACGCCAAGACCGAGAGCTGTTGACTGGAAAATAAAACAAGATTGAGAATCTATCCAAGCACAAAATGTGTCGCAAATATGACGACAAGATTGTGACGTATTTCTTGAAATTTTCATTTCGTGTATAAAACCTTTTGTTCATCTATGAATTAACGCCACTCGTCATCACGTGCTCTAGCACAAAATTTGTTCGTGGTGTGAGTTCAATACGATACTAATAGTAGTTCAATGATGTAATGATACTCTCTATCCGATCTTTGCGATGATGGCCGAACTTTGATGAGATTGGCTAAATAATGAACAAGAGTTTGAACTTGGAACTTCTTTGACAGAAGCAAACTAAATCAAACGAATTAATAGGTGAAATAGTGTACTCAATGCATGGGAATCACGATATCTTACTTTAATTGTATGATACTTACTATCAAAACAGACTTTTAAAAGAAGTCGGGTAAGAAAAAAATAAGACACAAAATGGTAAACATAAAAGTGAAGAAAAAACTCACAAACTTATGTCCGACTAAAGCGTTGATAATGTCCATAATCAGATAAGCAGGGACGTCTGGTAGAACCCTTGATAACTGCTGGTTAGAATTGTTATTTGTGTCATGAAATGAATCCAAGCCCTGGAACAAAAATAAAACACAGGTTTAGGTAGGCACTGGATCAGGCAAAATATAAAATTTGTTCTATTTGAGTAAGTTCACGTTATCACTACCTCATATAGTTGAGGTAAGGCCTTTGCCCTGCAGTAGGACGTTACAGGCTTACTTTACTATTATTATATTCGTGGATATTTGTGATAGTCTGACATACAAAGATGATAGTGATGTTGTTACTAAAATAGAAAAAAAAACTTACATCTGTCGAGAATGGAAGTTTTGGGATGGGCTCAGACACCGATACTCCCAACACAAAGCAAAAGACAAACAGTGTGCGCATCATCTGAAAAAAAAACAGTTATTAGGTAAGCTTATCCGTAACAGAATACGTCTCAAATACATAATATTGAGATGAAAATCTTTACAGCCAAAGTAGAATAAGTAAACAACAACAACTTTTAAATTTACCTTCGTAAAATTTTGTGAATGGAGAATCCTGCTGCGCTATGAAAGTCAGGGTATGAACTGATGCCTACAAGTGCACAGCATTGGCTTTTTAAGAAAATAAAAATCACTTAACATTAACAAGAGTTGTAATTTGCTAATGATTACACAATTGACTAAAATATATGACGTATATCCCATCTTAATAATTTAATGAAAAATCATTACACTAAGGAGCTTAAGGTAATCCCTAATTACAACTTTGTACATTACTCACCTAGTCATGGCACTCAAGAAAATTAAGGTATTTTGGCGGCAAAATATGTACATGTATAAAACCTTTGTTCATAACTTCATCTCGGCTCTAGGAATCAGGCAGGATCTGTCGAGACCTATCAAAATTTAGGCGTCCTTTTCCCTCCCAGGGGATATAGGCATGGACCCCATTGTAAATAAAGCTCATTGCACATACTAGGCAAGGGTGGTATCATATTTTAGGTGATTTTTTGCATTTTGTTGAATGAGACGATGCACTAAGTATACTTATGGGATCGATATTTTGTGATATAGGAAAGTTTTTTTTTAAACGAAGGACGAAAACATGCATATTTTATAAACTAGGCCAGTGAGCATTATAAATAATTTATAATTTATTATCATTTATTATTATATATTTATTATGAAAACAACTCACAGCCGGTCGTTGTGGAAAGCCATGGGGGAGGCCTATCTTCAGCAGTGGACGTCCTTCGGCTGATAATGATGATGATGGTGATGATGAAAACAACATGGTACATTTTTATAAACAAAGTCATACAAAACTATATACACAGTTTGTCTGAAGGATCCAGTGAGTCTCATTTAAAGTAATTTACAGGTAATAAACTACAAAACTAATCGCGATAATATAAGAATCTATTCGCGCTACATCGAATGAAATCACACTTATTTTATAGAATCGATATTTTGCGAGATACGAAGGAATTTAAAAAAAAGGCGAATGTATGTAATGTAAAAACAAAGGTTTTATGTGGGAGAAAATACTAAATTCCAAAGCTATTTTGAAAAAGGTAATCCAACAATTTGTGAACGTCCCACTTGACCTTACTAACGTTGACTGCTCAAACCAATGGTTATCTATTTCCTATACAGGCTGAAATTTTAATTAGTACCGAAGTGCAAAGACTCCACTGATGAATATGACTTTTACTATGGGCGCAATAGTGAAATCGAGAAAAAAAAGCTGTTTTATACATTTTGACCGCGCGCCAATCGAACATTTGTATGGATTAGCTGTTTTTTTCTCGGTTTCATTAGTGCCCCCTAGAAAAAGTTGTTCATATTCAACAGTGAAGTCTTTGCACAAAATTTTGGTACTGATTAAAATTTCATGTATAAGAAGATACCACACGTGCTTACCCGGAAATAAAAACCACCTGAATAGTACTTTTTTAACTTCTCTATTTGTATATTTTGTCTTCTTGTGTATATTATTCATGAAAATATATATCTTAGCTGAATGAACATCTTCAAATACCGGACATCAGATATATCCGTAACTTCGCTTCAGAAGTCTTGACCTTCTACATATGAGAAAACTCAAAGTTTCCTATAGAATATATAAATAATCCTGTAAATAGAACATAACCAACGTTTTGAATTGCTTCAACTATACAGACAGAACTCATGTGGCTGAAAGAGGAGGAGGTACACAAACACATTGGGAAAATCGTGGAGAGTTCAAAAGGGGTATAGGGTCACCTATGTCCTACAGTGGGCTCATATAATACTATAATAGTAACAGTGATTGTACAGTGGCCAGCATTTCAATATATCAATATTATTATGCTATTAATATACTATACAGCATGTGGCCTGTAATAGAAGCAAAAAATATAATCAATGATTCTACAGAGTATTCGTAGTTACCTTGACCTGGTCATAGAGCTCCAAAATGCTTGGACTAAAAGATATAGTAATCCAAAGTTATAATCTCTAGTCAATGTATATCAAAATCGCTAACTCGTTGTAGTAAATGACAATGTGACTGTATAGGTACTCATTTGTTTGCAATACATTTGATTGCTGGTTCGATTTATTTTGTTAGAAAATAACAATAAATTTATTTTTCAATTTAATAAATAAAAACCATTTAATATGGATTACTCGTCACTTAAAGGGCCTACTTTTAAATTTTTTGCTCCTATTACATGTCACATCCTGTATATGTTATTAAGAGCCATATGACAGTCTGGAGATTCTCAGATTTTACCGAATTTATCAATGTGTGAGTGCGATTTTATATGTCCGGGACACAAAATAATGTTAACTGTAATTAAACAATTTTGATACTTTATCTCTAGGTAGTAGGCTATGCTTATGATGAACATCGAAAATGATGGTCTTATAAAAGTCGATGTGATAAATTAATGTTATACCAGTTTTTTTGTATTTAAAATACCTATTACGAATACAGTGAATACAGTTCGGAATCAGGGCTCGCGTCAATTCCGTTCGCGAACATTTTCCTTTTGATAATTATATAACTAAATTCACAGATTTTAACACAAACGTACAGTTATAATAACGTAAAAAACTTACAGCATAGAAAAAACGAAATGCATCCAAAGGGTGAAGACATATAGAGGCAGGTTACACGCACTGACCTGCAACGACTAACTAGTGTTGTGCCGTGTTGGCTATTTCATGGAATTGAAATGCTTTATAGAGACTTTTCCGACTCAAGTCTTGATTTGAATCTTGTTTTAAAACAATTTTCTAGTGTGAGTCGGTCCTTATTTGGATTGTTGTAACGAATTTCTTAAATATTTCGAGATTAAAAATAGATGACTTGGCACATCACTAGTCAGTCGGTACAGGTTGGTACCGGTTATCTGCCTCTTTATGTCTTCACCCAAATCGTGACTTCTCAGAGTAGGTATTTTTTTACGAATGTAAACTCCACGAGAAACGGGGACTAAGGGTTATTGGTGGATGATGCCATTGGTTCTGCGCTTGATCTACCACGTGTCATACCAGCTGGATGCTATGAGGATTTATTAACACATAAATGCTTTTTAGTGTAACGCTGTTCTTTGATATGATTTGTATTTTGATATATGAAATATGTCACAAGTTATTATAGCTGACATTCAGAAAATGTAGTTAAAAAAATTTCGATCAAGATTTCAAGTATTTCATGTATAACAGATGATAAACAAGATAATTTTTATTTAATTATTTGGTTTACACCGGTATTATATCATTTTGTCCATATACATTTTTCAATAATGAAATATTATACGAATATGGACTTGAATAGAACCATGGAACTTCATGGCATTTGCGTACAATTTGAATACAGGTTCATATTAACTACATACACATCACATGAAATGCTTCTATTTAAACAAGCGTTTTACTATACAAGTTTATAGTTAGGTTGTGGTTGTAGATTGTGGTAGAAAGAAAAGTAATGTTAAATAAGCAAAATATTGCCCTATTTATTTAGGTTTAAACCATTGAAACACTGTTACTAGCGTATGGAATTAATGCCATGAACAAGTCCCACACGGTATGGAATTGACGCCAATGGCCAATGGTATGTACGTACAAGTGCGTATCAAAGGTCGTGGAACTAAATAACGCCTATATACGGTCTATATTATGAAAAACTGACCTTTTACTTTTTGTCGTCCGTTTATTCTTATTCAAAATCCAAAGCACGAATGATGTAAGAAAATTTATAAACTTACTTGTTTACTACTCAAAGTCAAATACTTAAAACAAAAGCCCTTATTTGTCTTCAATTTTATTGGGTTAATGGTCACTTCACCACCATACTATTTCAATAAAACCGACTTCAAAAACAAAACACATTAAAAAGTTTTAAATAAACTCTTAAAAGGACTCCATTTTAGGCAAACTGTTTAATAGTGTGTCGGGTCCAACAATAAGCAAAAACTCACTCAATATAATTTAGAACTTATTTATTGTAAAACGGACATTCGGGCAGTTACATTGTTCAAAGAGAAGAGAGCAAACATAGATAATGCAACAATTTACTTAATGTCGCTACAAATAGCGCCATCTACACTAAAACTGTTGTACTACAATGTTTGTAGTGTCATTAACAGCAAGGTTTAGTTCCTTATTTACCATACACCCGCCCCATTGAAATTACATTTTATTTCAATTTACAGAAGAAAGTAAACAACAAAAAAATAGTTACGCAGAACTACATATTTCAAAGTTTAACAAAAAACTAACAATATAGTCAAACCAAACAATAGCAAAATGATTTGCATTTGTACATAGTGAAAGAGACTAAAAACTAACATACATATTATGTGCTCTTGGCATCATACAAAAAGTACACAACCCTAGGGCGTCCTACGAGCATATAACATTGTTATAACTAGTGTTAATTTGCATACCTGTTGCAAACTTATATGTATAATGTATTACACATTAGTATAATATACAAAGTAAAGATAATAAAGAGAAGCATAAGCCTCTAAAATAAAACATAACATGCATTACATATGTATGCTGTTGTGAAGCCTTGTTTTGGAAGTTTAAGTTCACAATATTTGTAATAATTACCTTTAGTTAGAGAAAAACATCTAAGTAAGAATTACATTTTAAATTATTTATTTTGATCAAAAGGTAAGGGGACAATTTTAGTAATGGGCCTCGAATACAAACCAGTTTTAGTTTTAACAACAACAGCTCGAACATGGTTATCTTTACCCATAATAAGTTCAACTACACGACCTAAAGGCCAAGATAATGGCGGCTGATGATCATCCTTTAACAATACAATAGTGTTCAACATTAAATCAGGATTTTCTTTGTACCATTTATATCTTACTTGTAAAGTGTTTAAATAATCAGCCTTCCATCGCTTCCAGAAGCTTTGGCGCATTTTACATATTTGGTTATATATGTCTAGCCTGTTGTCAGGAAATGTAGTAAAATCACCTTCTGGGAATGATGTTAGGCTGCTCCCTATTAAGAAATGAGCTGGTGTAAGACATTCGCCTTCATCATCCAAGTCTGTTAATGGAGTTATAGGACGGCTGTTTACAATAGCTTCAATTTGAGTTAAAAGCGTATACAAATGTTCATAAGAGAGTACAGTATTTCCTAAAACTCTTTTGAGATGGTGTTTTACTAGTTTTACAGAGCTTTCCCATATCCCCCCCCAATGAGCTGAATGAGGAATTATAAATCGCCACTCAATGCCTTCAGAGGCTACAAAATTAGAAATATGTTCAAAGTCCTTTTTAAACATTTTAAATAATTCGTGAAGCTCATTTTTGGCTCCATGAAACGTCGTGCCATTATCACTGAATATTTTTGCGCATTTACCGCGTCTAGATATGAATCTACGCAAAGCATTTAAAAATTCCTTAGTTGTGAGGTCTGAAACTAGTTCAACATGAATCGCTTTAGTGCTTAAGCAAACAAAAAGACAGATATAACCTTTAGTGATGAGGGGCTTCCTTATACGTGCGATTTTCACAGACAGAGGTCCAGCGAAGTCAATACCTGTAAACAGAAACGGCCGAGAAGGATTTACCCGACACGCAGGTAAATCAGCCATGATTTGTGAAGCAGATTCAGCTTTAAACCTGTAACAGCGAACACACTTGTGTATGAAATGACGTACGCTATTTCGTGCATTCAGAGGCCACACATATCTCCGCAAACTAGACAACGTCGTCTGGGTTCCTGCATGCAAAAGCCTCTCATGCTCATATTTAATTAACAAATTAGTGACGTGACAACGTGCAGGCAGCAGCAAGGGAAACTTTTGCTGGACAGGAATATCCGCATGACGGAGGCGACCACCAACTCGCAGCATATCTTCGCCATCTGAAAATATATTTAAATATTTCAAAGATTTTGAACCGCTACCAATCTTAGCCGAAACGCAACCATCATCATTCTGAAAATATGAATGCTGCACACATTTTATTACAAACATAGATGCTTGATTGAGTTCTTTGCTAGTTAAAAAGCCAATGACTCTATTGCTTTTACTTCTTGCGTTGTTAATGAACCGACGAACATAAGCCATAACTCTAAGCAATCGACCCCAATCAGAAAATCTATCAAATAAGTCAAGAAGGTCATTTCTGGTCTCCTCGCTTGTAAACAACGACACGCTGGGCATACTATCACAAGAATCAACGCATTCAGAGTCTACTAAGTTAATTTTAGGAATTACCTGAGGTGACTGAAGCCAAGGCGAGTCAGTTTGCGAAAGCCATTGTGGACCATCAAACCACATTTTACAATTTGGTAGGCACTGTGGTTCTAAACCACGAGAAGCAACGTCTGCAGGATTATCTGAAGACTTTACATGGAACCAGTTGTCCTTTTGAGATAAACTTTGTATTTGTGCAACTCTATTTGACACAAAAACATCGCGCTTGGCGGGATCACTCTTAATCCAACATATTGTAATCATGGAATCAGTCCAATAGAATAAATTCTCAGAAGGAATTTTCAAAATGTCTGAAACCTTTCTCATAAGCTTGGTAAGCAACAGTGCAGCGCAAAGTTCTAACCTGGGCAATGTTACAGGCTTGAGAGGAGCAACTCGTGTCTTCGCACAGACTAAGTGGACTGTAGATTTATTAGCATGACTGCAACGAACAAACAAGACGCAGCCATAAGCCTTCGTGGAGCTGTCAGCGAAGCCATGAAGCTCAACCTTCTCTGCATCAGGATCCAGTAAGAGGCGAGGCACTGAAACATCATTCAAACATTTAAGCTGTGCACAAAACAACTTCCATTTACAAGCAATATCATTAGGTACTTTTGAATCCCAATCAACATTAGATTTCCAGATCTCTTGCATTATTATTTTTGCATAGACTGTGACCGGAGCAATAAATCCCAAAGGATCATATACCCTAGCAATGTCAGACAAAATGTGTCTTTTGGTAAAGTTGGTAGAAGCTTGATAATTAGGTACTTCAACCTGGAATTTATCCATGGTCGGTTCCCATTTTAAGCCTAATGTTTTTAAACAAGAACCTTCTTTATCATGAAAAGAGAATTGACATTTCTCATGTCTCTCAGGAGGAATTTGCGCAAGCAATTCTGGACTATTTGCATACCATTTATGCAACTCAAATTGACCTTTACTAAGCAACATTTGTAACTCGTTGATGGTATTGCATGCAGAAGACAAATCATTCTCACCGTGCAGAATGTCATCAACAAAGGTACCGTCAATCAAAGCCTTAGAGGCAGCAGGGAAATTCTCACCTTCATCTTCAACCAGTTGAATTAGCGTCCGGGTAGCAAGATAACTTGCAGATGCCGTTCCATACGTAACAGTACCTAGTTGAAGGCACTTAATATCATGCGACGGATCATCTCTCCAGAGAATCCGTTGAAGTGATTGATACTGGGGCTTTACTCGTATTTGCCTGTACATTTTAGCTATATCAGACACGAAAACATAAATATATGTGCGAAATCTAAGCAGGATGGTGAACATGTCAGGTTGAACGACAGGGCCCACAAAAAGAACATCATTTAAACTTAGCCCAGAGGTAGTAGGCTGCGAAGCATTGAAGACAACTCTTAGTTTAGTAGAAGAGGAACTTTCCTTTATGACAGCATGATGAGGCATGTAAAATTCAATGTCTTCATCTTTATGCGGATTTACATCAACAAACTTAGCATGACCTAAATTTACGAATTCATCAATAAAGGCTTTGTATCCTATAAAAAACTCAGGATTTTTCTGGAACTTATTTTCCAAGGACATAAGACGATGAAAAGCAACATTATATGAGTTACCTAATTTCGGTAGAAGCTCCTCGTTGACTGGCAAACCGACGCAATACCTGCCATCCTCATCCCTTGATACGGACTCGATGTAGGTTTGCTCGCACTTTTTCTCCTGAAAAGTTAAAGTATTTTCATTAGGCATTTCTTCCAATTGCCAAAACTTTTTAATATCATTATGTAGGACAGACAAATGACAGGGACTCTTTAAGTTTGAAATATGTTCGCCTACCACAGATAATTCACCACAAAAAATCCATCCAAATGCGGTGTTTATTAATGTAGGCATATTGTGGCCTAAATCTATCTTGCCTTCTCTAAGACATTTTGCAAAACATGAAACACCAAGTATCATATCAATCTCTTTAGATATATTGAAATTAGGGTCAGCTAAATGCAAATGCATAAGAGATGGCAGTGCCTCTCTGGACACATTTACCATTGGTAAAGGATCAGTAATAAAATCTAACACACCAAATTCTGAACTAAATTCAAAATCAGAACAGTTAGAATAAACTGATAATGCAACTTTATGCTTTAACTTATATGAATGACCACCTACCCCGGCCACAGTTTGATTTGTATCTTCAAAATCAACACATTTTAAACTATTAGCAAAGGCTGAGCTAATATAGTTCTTTTGGCTACCTATGTCCAAAAGCACCCTGCAATCATATCTCTTACCTTCCTGATCACACACATAGACTGAGGCAGTAGGAAGAAGGGATACCTGACAAACAGAGGTGTTATTGTTCTGAGTAATTATTGAAGAAGTCATAACAACATTTGTGGGGGAACTGATCGGGGGTTCATTACAAATCAGAGTATTGGAGTCTGTACTCAAACTATGTGGTGACACTGTATCAAGGTGCAATAGTTGGTGATGTTTTTGTAAGCATTTTTTGCATACAATATTACTTGTGCAATTACTAGCAGAATGCTTATCTGATAAGCATACAACACACAACTTAGCTTTGTTAGCAAATATTTTTCTGTCATTAGGTGTTAGTTTAATGAATTTAAAACACTTTGAAGTTGAATGATTCTTGTGACAATACAAGCAAGAAACTGACTTACCATTTGCATTACTGCCACTGCCACTGCCAACAGTTACATGTGAGGTGTTTTTCCCCGGAGTGGAAGTCTTTGAGTTGGTCACCCCTTCATCACGGCTAATCATGTCTAATGCTTGACAGCGCTGTTGAATGAAGCTAAGGAAATGCTGCAAACTAGGGAAATCATTGGAGTTTCTTTGCAACTCAAAATCACGTAAAGAACTATAATCAATTTTAGTAGACAAGATATGTATCAACATGATATCCTGCAAATTGGAAATATTCAGTGATAATAGAGAGTTATAATGTTGCGTAAATTCATTCAAAAGTTGCCTTAAAGTGTAAACTTTATTATTAACTTTAGTTAAGGACAGAATGTGCTGTAAGTGGTAATTTGCTATTAGCACCCTGTTATCATAGCGTGATAATATTGCCGACCATGCTTTAGAGTAGTTCTCAACCGTACACTCCAATGTAGAGATCAATGACGCAGCTTCACCAACCAGGCACGACTTCAGGTAAAAGAATTTTTGAACAGCACTCACGTCATCATTTTCGTGCACCATTGAGACGTATAGATCTTTAAAATCCAGCCAGTCGCCATAGCTTCCACTAAAATTGGGCAGTGATATCTTAGGCAGATTGGGCGTGTGGTTGCGACGATTTCCAGTCTTTGAATCGGAGTCGCCGCTTTCCGATGCTGTCTTCTGCCTCAAATTTTCGCGTTGCTCTCGCAATTTTGCCAGAAAATCCAGGCATTTGCTTTCAATCCGTTCTCCCTCTTTGGTCTCGGAAGGATTTAAGGTTTCTAAATCGAGGTTGACGTTTTCCAACTTCTCGAAAAGACCGCTGAGTCGTTCTGATGCAACATCAAGCTTGGCGGTGGAAATCACGTC
Source organism: Pyrausta aurata (assembly GCA_963584085.1). Taxonomy (NCBI): domain Eukaryota; kingdom Metazoa; phylum Arthropoda; class Insecta; order Lepidoptera; family Crambidae; genus Pyrausta; species Pyrausta aurata. Next base: position 8,741,645 of record OY757258.1, on the reverse strand, counting down.
AGTTAGATCTCCAAGCTCATTCTCCAAGAGCGTTATACGTCCTTTTATATATCTACGTTTGTTAATGAGCCTTTGCTGTTCCTGACTTATGTCGCTCACAGCGTCATCAAAATTTTCGCCCGTCTTCGCCATCTTGTTCAATCTTTTGTTCAACACGTAGTAAGACGTAGTACGACGATCGTAGTATGAAACGACGCTATGCACGAAAACTAGCAGACAAAGGACTCCCGGCGTTAAAGGACCATGTTTAATAGTGTGTCGGGTCCAACAATAAGCAAAAACTCACTCAATATAATTTAGAACTTATTTATTGTAAAACGGACATTCGGGCAGTTACATTGTTCAAAGAGAAGAGAGCAAACATAGATAATGCAACAATTTACTTAATGTCGCTACAAATAGCGCCATCTACACTAAAACTGTTGTACTACAATGTTTGTAGTGTCATTAACAGCAAGGTTTAGTTCCTTATTTACCACAAACCATTTCTTTTTGGAGTCGATGCACAGATAAATGTCGCTTAAGATGGAACTTGAGAGAGCCCATGCGATGGCACTGACTTCAAAAAGAAATGGTTTGCCTAAATTGGAGTCCTTTGAAGAGTTTTAGACTTTTTACTGAAAAAAAAACTTCGACCACAGAAAACTTTGCTTCATATCCAGCCTCGGCGCGCCCCAGCCCTGTTTTATAATAACTTAAGGGGTAAGAGGTAAATACCAATTCAACAAAGTAAATATCATGAAAATCGGTCTACCGTTGTTGAACTATAAAGTAGTGTTACTGATATTACTTTATTTTATATAAATAAGGTTATTATTTGCAACCCCATACATATGCAATAGAATTAGTACTATTGCCTATTCTTGGCCTTATTAATTCAGTATTTGTCTAAAATTGTCATTTAACTGTTTGGTGATAGAAACAGTTTGCTCATCATATACCACAATTTTATTTTGTGGTAATTTTTTTATTATTATTATTTTTGTCGATAATTTTGGTCCTAGTATCTGCACATTTTGTTTGATCAAGTTTCGAAAATACAAATTGTATATGATAAAAGATCTTCGTTATAACTCATGAACCTCTTGAAATAGTCGCCATACATATAAATCTTTCTTGTTTATAGTATTAATAAGGATTCCTTTCTATGCAAGTTTACATAACATTGATTAATCATTTAAATACAACTACTAATCGATACAAAAGAACGAATACTTTTTTGTTATAATTAGAGACCATCGACGATCCAAATGCACTATGGCTTTATGCCTGTTGCATAAAGCCTCAAAGCGAATTGGTCGCCGTATAAAAATTGTGCAAAGCGTGATATTTTCAAATTTGGAATTAGTATTATACACGAAATAAAAGAGTAGCAGCGAAGACAACGAGCGACACACCCTTCCCCTCCGAGCGCTCGGCGCTGTCTGTCAAATTTCGATCGAAGATGAATGTTCGTGACAGCTCCAAATCTCAAATTTATAGGTTACTTTAGTAAGATATTTTGAATATATTGCACAATATAAAATCAAGAATTTAGATGCTAAGTCAAAGATAGAAACCTCTATAACATTGTTTTATCAAATAACACAGAATAAAAGCAATGTATCTCAGAGATAATCGCATGTCTTTAGGTGCGTATTTTATGCCAAAACATGGTTTCAATTTTGTCTTCATTTGGAATAACCAGAGCGATAAATAAAAAAAACAGAGTCGACACCTTGTATACGAACGTAATTCCCTTCAAGTTTATGTTATTTCGATAGCTGATGTCAACAAGTGATCTAGAAGAGTGCGCCAGAAAAACCGTCAATTTGGCTTCTATGATTGCAAATTACAGACATTTTAAAGATTGAATCAAAAATTCAGAGTCGACATCTTATGGAGATAGTTCATTTCTACACAATTCATTCAAAAAAAGGAGTCAGTTTAGTCATTTTTGGGGAGAAATTTTCATTTGAACTTTGTTAGAAGGTAGGTGACAGCAGCCTTAAATTATAATAATATTATCAATATAATATAAATCGCAATATGAATTGCTAATTTTACAGTAAAGCAAAGCATCATCGCAATCCCACACAGGTACATAAATGTTTTCAGAAGAAAACCAAACAATGCATTTTTTTTTTTGTTATTACTTTTTTTAACTCAACTACACCCATCGAGCTCAATTAATGTTTTTCCCACAGTGGAGATCGTTGTACGCACGAAATCAATCGCCAGGGCTAGTATAGAGACAGCGCGCTGGACAGGGGCCTTATTTTTTAATCACTCGGGTCAAAATGGCGTGTAATATTAAAAAAATTAAGCCTAATTTTCGATTGAAAATCAGTTGAAATCCACACGGAAGGGATTTGAAATATTAATTATATGAGTCCTCAAGTCTATATTTCACGTGATTTCCGTTGATTGTTTATTAGTTTTCGAACAAAAATCACACGCCACATCCAAGCAAGTGATTCAAAAATAGGGCTCCCTGATCGCTGTCCGCGAGAAGTCGGAGTCTGGCTAGTCGCTCGGCAGATTGACGCTGGACAGCTTGGAGCGAGTCCTGGGGCCCTATTTTTTAATTCACTCGCGGTAATATTACGAGTGGTTTTCGTTCGAAAACTAATTATTTTCGTTGCCTTTTAATTCATATTTGAATGAATATCACTCGCAATCTTGAAGCAAGTGATTAAAAAATAGAGCTCCTGGGGAAGCAGATCATAGTCTTGCATACGTTTTGAGAGCTAATGCTTAATTGAAGGTGCTTTAGGTACTTTTGGACTATTTTGGAGAATGTTTACTTCTTCATTTGGGTCCATATTATTGCTTCTTTTGCATATTATTGCTTTATCCTTACTTTGTAGCAAGTTTTGTACGTTACCAGTGAATTTTATAGGCTTGGTTTCACCATTTACTTAAACCTAACTTTTTACGCTTTAGACGGCTATTGAACGCTTGGTGTAGGGAGTTTTAAAGTAGGATGTTGCAAAGCAACTGAGCTTATACGAATACAGTCTCTGTGTCGTTTCAAATGCACAAGTAGAAAAGAAAATCAAGCGTTGCTATAGTTTAATAATTTATTTAATTCAATAAATAGTTACTTATTCTACAATTAAAATACTAGAATACACCATCTATATCTTAATCAATGTTTTTCTTGCAGCGAGCGGTACTTCCTGATCGCTGTTCGCACGAAGTCGCTCGCGCTGGCTAGTCGCTCCGGCGTGGCAAAGGAGCGGAGCTCAGTGGGCACTTCGTATAGAGACTGCACGCTGGACAGCTTCGAGCAAATAGAGCAGATAGGCGTAAACTTGCAGATGCCGAAGGCAGCTAGAGTCCCGAGAATGAGGGCGGGAGCGTTGACGAAGAGGAAGACGACGAGTTTCTTCACTAGGTTGACCGCGCACTGTAAAGAAATAAAAATATTGAAATGTGTTGTTGGATAAACATATAGATTAAGACCTGAGAACCTCTCCTATAGCCCAAGACTTCAGGTCAAGGTTAATACTAAGCATGATACGACGAAATTGACGTTTGCAACAGATTTTCTTTAGTGGAAGAGCTAATGTATAGTTCTTATGCTATTCTTAACATGTCCGTCTTATGAATTTGTTAAAGTCAATTTGTATATATAAGAGAATAAATAAAAATTCTAACCAACTGAACAATTTAATAAATGATACTTACAGATGCAGCATTAGCTACAAGTCCTAGGTGGGAATATCCAACTTCAGTTACTGGAAGCGCTGGTACTATGACATCAGCTTGAGGTTTTATCACCAATTGATTATCTTGGTATGGGTAAGGTATTATGATGTCCTGCAAATAACAATATTCAATTATTATCAGGTTTAACTCGTCAAGTATGTGTAAACGAGACACAATAAAAATTCCATTGTTATGCGACTCTCGGCATTCGTTTGATACCTGACTGATTACGAACAATTTTATAAAATCTGAAAAATTTCCAAAAGTTACATATTTTTTTTAAATGGGTATTGGGGCGTTTCGCAAATAAAAACGAGGTTTTCGGACCTTTTTCAGAATGGGGTAATTCGTATCGAAGTGGTCTACTAAATGAGTCGATTCGACAGATGGTGGTGCGAATGACCCCATTCTGAAACAGCACTTGGGCGATTCGCTCCGCGGTCCGAAAACTTTGCGATAGGAAACTCTCCAATACCCTTTATAATGTTTAAAACTTACCCCGTATGGTGCTCCATAATCAATTAAATTATTATATTCTTCGTAGTGTGTTGCAGAAGCAGTGATGGCGAGAAATACACAAAGAGACACCGCCTTGAACATTTTTATCTTTACGTAATAGGTTTCGTAGTTATGTTTAACTGAACTAGTATAGTTCTTGAATGATAAGTTGTAAATAAAATGTAAAGTTTAAATACTGATTTTTAAGCATTATTCGCTAATTGAGATAATTATAAGAAAAATTTCGATTTACTAATAGCACAAAGCTTAATTACGTCATCAGCGTCACTTCTAAAATATGTAACGACATGAAAGGCATCAATCCTATTGGCATCAATTACCTATTCATATTTTTTAAATACAATTGACAATTAAATGTATGCACCCTCGGGATGGTACTTTGAACTTTTCTTCAAAAATTGATTTGTAGAAGTAAAATAGCCCATGAGTTATACAGCGCTAAATTTATTTTCATCCCGCTTAGCTATAATAATAAAGAACTTTGATTTTTTACTCATTTCTATCTTCAATCCAAACATAAGTTACTAGATAATGAGATATTTTAATTAAGATAAAACAAAATCTCAGTGTCAGGGTAAAAGACTAAAAGATAATATTAAACTTCAAGAACAGCTAGATTTTTGTTGATCGAGAAAAGGTAAGCTTTTTGAAGTAACGTTACAGACAGGTAAAACTGTCGCAGAAACAAGATAACACTCTGAAGGTTTTGGTTTTAAGTCCGTTTTTCTTTGCTTGGGAAATATTGTAAACAATCTTTAAATAACTTTGCAACTAAAGTGCGGTTTTACCTTATCGAACATAATAATATGTAAATGTAGGACTAAGATTGTTTTTTTTGCAACACACTACTACACAATGCTTAGGTACGCTTATAACTCCGTACCTTACGTAAATAATCCATATACGTTTCAAGATCATCCTTTGTCCTTTTTTAATTATTTATTTAAAATAATATCAGGTAATAATATAATTTTAATATAATATAATTTATTCAATTTAAAAGATCTCAGTGTTTAACGATGACTTACTTATGTACGCTGTGAGTCTCGTGTTTATCTTATTTTAAAATGAATTATTTTGTTAAGACGGAATGTCAAGATCGTTTACGATATTAAAACAACAGATTTCAAAGTGGTCAATTGTATCAATTTTCGGAGAAAGTCTCTAGTAACCGACTTCAAAAAAAGGAGGTTCTCAGTTCGACCTGTATGTTTGTTTGTATGTATGTATGCATGTTTGTCCGCGACTATCTCGCGTTTGGCTGGACCGATTTTGATGCGGTTTTCAGTATAGTATTTGTTACACTGATTTGAATGTTTTACTATTTTAGTTTAATTAGGTGCAATATCGCTTAAACAATAACTAAAAACGTCGAAAAAAAAACATAAAAATTTAACCGCCTTAAAAAAAAACACTAAAATAACGCATATAGGAGAAACAAACTTATTTGAAGTCCGTGCATGATGTCAAACACAGTCTACGCATGCACACCATGCACCGACTTTAATGAGTTTGTTTCTGTGTTGTTTCTCCTATTGTGTTTTTATAAGGCGGTTCAGTTTTTTTTTTTAATTATTCATACATGTTTAGCTTTGCCATATAGAAAAGAGCGTTTTGTTATCTACGGTCTGAATACTTGGTTGAACGTGAACATGATGAAAACATTTAAAATATTTCAAGTATTTTTGTGACTAAGAGCAAATTTCTACATGAATTGTTTACTAATGGCCTTTTTAGTTTATGGTGAATCACCCAGAATTGCAGCACTGTGGCTGATGCATTACGGGATGCATTAGGTAACGTTGGTAATTACTAATTTAATTTTTACTATATTAGGCTAATTTTACCTGAACACTTCATTCACAAGACAGTCAGTGATTTTAGTGAACACTTCGGTTTATTAGAAAAATAGGGTAAGTCTATTTTTTGTCGTCATAATATGTTAATTATTCTCACCATTGGTACTGCTTATCTTATTTTATCAATTATTCTACCCAGCTCTACCTACATTACAAATATGAAGTTGTACCTATTGTTTCTGTAATGTAAATGTTTTTCTATTTTTCCCCAGATGGACCGTGTATTAACTGTATTGTCTTTAATTGTCTTCGTCGGGTTTGCTGCGGCAGTCCCTTCAAGATACCCAGCCTACATCATACCTGCTGAACACCGAAGCCAAGTGATACCGTTAAAATCCGTCGAAGAACTCCCGTTGAACGGTTATGAGTACGTCTTTGTTTATTTTTATGCCTTCTTTGTTTAATATCATCGTGCGTGCTATTTTTCCGAGATACTATAACTGGGGTAGTAAGTGTGGTCATTCAACAGCTTTCTTTTGTTTTATTAATTCTTTTGTTTATTTACAGGTACACCATTGTGCCAGCAGATGAGTATCCTGTTGCTGAATACGTCAGCGAATCGTCTATCTGGGATTATATCTCTCTTCCTAACCCTATTGTAAGTATAATTACAGGTATGATAACAGGACTTGCCTTTGCAAGCTCTGAAGAAGAATTTCGGATTATATAAAGATCCAGAAGGCTTACTACGAAAAACGAAATCCGTCAATACGATAATCGTTTTGCGGATCCGAAGCATTTCATAGTAAGGATCCTATACTAAAAATCTTTCGGATCCGAAAAACGATAATCGTTTTGACGGATTTTATTTTTCGTAGTAGACCTACAGACTGCTGTTTCGAAGCTGATTTCGTGTCTTTGTTTTAAATAGAATAAGATACATAATTGGAGAATAAGGATTACTCGCAAATGGTTAGGCATTCATTAAAACTAATGGACTGAATGCATTTATTAGAGGACGAATTCCAAAGCTTACCCTTACGAGATAGAGAATAGAGAAAAAAATATTTTTCATCTCTCCTGTTCGGAAAATAGCACTTTCCTGTGTAGATAGCCGGGTGGAAAATAGCTTATCCATCCCTAGGGTGGAAAGTAATTTAGTTTTAATTGGCATGGTATAGAGTCAAGGCATGCAGTCAAAGCTTGGGTCAAAGATAATTGAGCCACATCATATTATAAAAATAATAAACATTTTTGCATAGCTACACATTGAAAAACATGTTTATTATGATCGTTGATATAAAAAATATTCAATTGATTCAATCTATAATTAAAATATACATATTATTAATCTGTGATTAAAATATTCGGCTTCCCGCCATAATACCAAGATGACACTTTTTTTATTTTCCATTGTCTGTGTCATTTTTTCTTTTTGAACTCTATGCATACTTTTTTAATTTTTGACGATTATTATCTGTGGGGAAAATTCGATCGATATTTTTTACAAGGATTTTAATTATTTCGTTTCGTCTGCTTTTTTGTACTGTTTTCATGTATTCGTGTCGTTATTCTTTCTAATCAATGTTAGATGTTTGGAGAACTGTAAATTAACTGTCTTTTTGTGCAAAAACTTGAGTTTTCCTTTCTCGCTGTACTACATAATACCTCACCATGACATCTACAACCACTATTGTAAATTTAATGTTTTTCCTCACAGTCGAAATGAAAAATAGTATGTTTAACTCGGGTGAAAGCACCATTTCACTCTCGAATTATTGGCGCTCTCACTTCGTTCGAGCGCCAGAAACATCTCGAGTGAAATGGGTTGCTTTCTCCCCTTGTATAACAATCTACTATATATGGTGATATTTAAGGAAATGACTTAATAATACCATGTTTTTTTTTCAGACGGCTATTGCGGCGGTTGCTACAAAAGTTGCGGTGGCTGGCAAGTTTCTCATACTCAATGGAGGTCTGATCTTACTCGGTGCAGCTCTGGTCATTGGTTTCTGTGCTTTTACACCTTACTGCACTATTGTCATCGAGAAACCCTTTGCCAGACAAATGAGATCCCTCAACCTTCCCTATATTGATGATGTTGAGGACTACTTAAGACAGGCCTATGATAAATACCACGACTTGTGAATTATGTTATTGTTTGATAAGAATGGTAAAGGTTATTGTAATGTATTAATTTATTGTTATTTATTAAAGTATTTTAATAAGTTATTTAGTAATTTTTAATAAGTTATTTATTAAAAATAATTCAAAAAGTATGTCTTCTATCTTTAATAGTAAATGGTATTTACAGTATGGAACAAAAAGGACTCTATTCCCGTAAATAAACTACACCAACATGACACTTTTTTAGGCCTCGGAAAAGTAAACAACAAAAGTATAGGACATATTCATTTATTATTGCAAAAAATACAAATATTTTATAATCTGTTACTCTGTAAGTCTTAATAAAATCAATAAGTTAAGCTACAAACTTATATCTAATAAAAAATGGCACGCCTCCTTCTAGCTGGTTCTACATCATCCACGCTTTGTATCTTCTGGTATTTATCAATCGCAGTCTTCACAAATTCAGCAGCATGGCCAATTTTCTCCAATTTCTCGGGAGTGATCAGTGTTCTCATCTCCTCATGAATGGGGCCAATACCATGGAAAGTAAAAGTGCAGAGATTCGTATAAGAACATACTCCAATGGTAAGAAAAGCACCGATAAGAAGAAGAAATGTGTTGCTTATCAGCTTGGAGATGGAGCGTGCGAAGAATCCAACGATAGACTGGAATAGAAGAGAAGATTATAATATATATTTATTGTTTAGCAATAGAATAATAAACGATAGGATAAATATTTATCAATCTAACGCTTAAATTTTACATAATTTTGAGAAAATATTGATATCGGCCTTAGGGCTCTCACAAAAAAACATTAAATTGTTATTACAAACAACGCTGTGCCTTAGAACTAGTAGTATCTCTACGAGTACGTAAAATTTAAAATACATTTTGATTGATTAATTGATTTCGAGTTTTGAACCAACAAATAAACTACAGTTAGAATGCTATTATAAATCTGTGAAAATACACACCCGAGAATCGGGGACCTGGCTCCACAGCATGCTGAAGATAGAGGTATCAGGCTCCATACTATAATACGGGGCGGGGCTGTTTCCATACATGTCATAACTGAAAATAGCAATGACTATTGAAATACACATTCCACATAAGGTAAAAGCTACTAAGATTCGCGTGAACATTTTGTAAATAAAACCAATCTAGTAGATAAACTTAATCGACGTCTAAACATCGGAGAGGGCTAAGATCAAATATCTTGTACTCGTTGGGGCTGAGTATGCATTAAAGGGGTGGCCACGCAAAACTAGACTTTAAATTTCAATTATCATACTACTACGTAAAGATGTTTCCTTACCTGGTAGGATATCCATAAGCTGGTGCATAGGGGACATCAGGATAAGCCACCTCTGCGGGCCCAGGCACGTATGCATAGCCAGGAATTTGTAGATTGTCCTAAAAAAACAAAAACATTAGTTTCTAAAATTTTCATACAACATCTGGTAAATGAGGAGGTATTACCAAGCGCAACATATTTGTAGACCAAAAACGTGAGTTTAACAATTTTATTCGCAAGTAGAGTTTATTTACTCCCCTTAAAATGACTTTCTGTAAATATTTACTTACGATTCTGTTGACTTCACCGTTTCCTTCCACGGGTTGGTCAGCTAGCATTCTGTCATGGTCAACGGTCACCGGTCCTGTAGGCTCGACCTGTTTCACCAGGGGTCGTCTTTGGTTCCTATACTCTTCGAGGTTGAATACAGGATGGCGTTCATCTGAGTCCCTCTGATATTTATCCACAGACTCCGTCTTTAGATCTGGCTTAAAAGTCGAATGCTTCTCTAGTGTGGCGTAAGATTTTGATATTTCGGCGGCGTATGCCAACTTGATGGCTACGAGAAATATCGTTGTTTTGAACATCTGAAAATTCACATTATTGTGTAAGAAAAATTGGTTTAAAGAATAAGTGAAATTGATATTTTCATAACTGAACCTCTAATGAGATTTAACATTAGATACACATGAAAGAATAAATAATATAAATTGCACTTGGCATGCGCCCGGATAGCGTAAGGCACATGATTCGTTTCCGTGTCTAACACAGTTGCTTTTTACAAGTACAAATTATATTATTAAGTTTGTTTCGTGACAAAACCCTAAAAACAAAAGTTTAATTAAGAATAACTAAATTGCTATAGATAAAATAATTGAATTTAAAATGTCAAGTTACAACTTATTGGTGCTAAAAATACATGACAAGTTATCTTAAAAGAAGTTTCGTTTCAATTAACAATTTCGTAAATAAATATAAATTAGAACACTTACCTTAAATCTGTACTGCAACCACCCCAATGAAGATCTCCCAAGGACTGATGTCCCACCATTAAACCATCCTTATTTATACTTACACCCTCTTAAAGCATCCCTTGTCCAGACTTATCTCCAGCCATTGTTTTGGCAATAATAGACGTAACGAGTAACTTCTTCGGCGAAAAATTAGTCAAAACATTGGAATGCACAAAAACAATAGGGCCGGCAAAAACGCGGAGACCCATGGAACAAAGATTGTGACCTTATCTTGGCTTGATTTTTAAAAACTTTTACAGTTTACCCAAACAAATGATGCAGGCATAAAAATACCACGATCATTATAAGTAATCAGAGTATGATATTTTTACATATCACATCGCGCAGTTAAAAAAGCACGGCTCGTGAGTTATAGGTTTAATTGAAATCTAATTAAATGCAATCGGGTCAAAACTTCAATAAAATTCAGTTTAAACCAAATAGTGTTATACCTATCTGATTAATATACCTATACCTATCTGATCAATTATCTATACCTGTAAATCATTATGTCATTGGTGTGATTGTACTATAACTACGAGTAATCTCTCACAAAGATTTTAATTAACTTGAGTTAGTTATAAAATACTAGCGGTCCCAGCGAACTTCGTTTCGCCCCCAGCCCCGTCCCCGTTTTATTCGAATTTTCATTGTTTCAACAAATCCAAAAAATCAAATATCATGGCAATCGGTCCAGCCGTTCTCGAGTTATAAGTGTTGTAACAAACACTACTTTATTTCATATATATTTATATTCATGTACCTACAAAACTGTGTACACAGTCGTTTCACACATTTTTAACAGTCGATAGTTCTAATAAATATTCTAGGTCTAAATGGAAAGTAAAAAATAGTAGCAGTTAGTGACTGTAGGAGCTTCACATTAGCGTATGAATAATAAAAGAAAATCGATTTATGTAATCATTCAGCAATTTTCCTTTGATATCGCTGACCTCTTTACCTTTCATATAAGGATATAACTTACCTTCGTTGTGTATTTATAAAATGTTCAACTCACGTAACTATTTGGTATTCCTTTAAATAATACAAAACAAAGTAATCATCAAAATCATAAAAAAACATATGATTCACGATTAATTCAAATATTAAAGATTGTTCAATAATTCACGTTCAGTTTTAGTGAATTTGGTAAAATATATGTTGAGGTTGATCAAACAGTTTGTGTATGTAACATACTTTCCATGATATTATACCAGATTATTAATATATCAGTAAACACATCTTTAATCTCCTAAAAGGATTCAAAAGATAGGGTACTATATGTTTGTGCATATTTTCTTACAAGATTGTAGCCATATTAGGCCGTCATAGTGCAGGCAGACTAAAGGAATTTTTAAAAGTCACCGTAGCTGTAAGCGGCTTGGCCGCGTGGGAAAGTATATACTATATCCTAGCTAGACCATTTTCGAAGTTAGAAACGTTCCTTGTCATCACTTATTAATTTTACTTCGTCGTACGATGTGATGATACTGATAGACTTTATCACACTTTGATTACATTATTGATCCTTGATCGCCCTAGCAGTTGCGTGTGTGGTATCTCTATCGTCCATTTAAATACAACATGGCATAAAAGACACACATAATTAACGAGATGATCAATCCATGTTATTATTTTATGGATGTTAGTCTTTAAGGTATTGTATGGGCTTTTGTTGCCTGAAATAAATTATTAAATTAACTCGTCAAGTATGTGTAAACGAGACACAATAAAAATTCCATTGTTATGCGACTCTCGGCATTCGTTTGATACCTGACTGATTAAGACATTATCTACCAGTCACTACCTAAAATAATAATAATGGTAAGTTAGACCTAGAATGTAAGAATAGCATGTTAAACTTTATTGCTGAGCGTTATTGAATCTCATTGTTGGACATGCAATTAACATCTTTGAATCATTTTGGGACAAGCTGGCTCGCAACGTAGCGTAGCGTAGCTGGTACATTTAAAACAATAATGTAGGTAAAATGATAAACTTGCCGACTCACTGCTTAACGTATTCCCAGAAAAGCTTTATTTCTTCCTCCAGACTCATAATCTTCGAACTTACTGACATTAGGTAACACAAACACAACAAGATATTTAATTAGCACTGACACATTTTCCTTAGTTCAGTTAGTTTATTGTTCAACACTAAATTGGTTGAGAAAAGCCCTATGAGTACCTACATTTAGTTCAGACTTACTCCTTGATTTCAAGTTCTATCGTTTAAATTTATACACTAAGGTATTCATTTGTTAACTTAATATTTCACAGCCCTCTACAAAGCTGGCTATATGTAGTGGCTATTCGATTACGACTGCTTCAAACTCGTGATACCAGGACACGTGGAAGTTCAGGGTTAAATACCAATCGATCCTCATTCATTAAAGCTAACCTACTTTCGAAAACCAATATTTGAGTAAAAAAACATTTCGGCTATACAAAACTTTCTACTGTATGTACCTGTAATGATTAATTTATCACTACTCTATGTAAGTACAATGTAAGGGTTGATTATAAATGAGTCATTTATGTTATCGTCGTTAGAAAAAAGTTTTCAACCGTTTTTCGAACATGGTGTGCATATTTTGAACATGGTCTAGAAAAAAGTTTTAATCTATTTTTAAAATTAAAAAGAAAACCTTTGCGTTGCTTTTTTGTTTTAGTTTTAATGCGGGTTGCGGGTTTGACATAATGAGGATGCTCTTACTAATCTGTGTAATGAGGTCTAAATGATATTTGCAATGGCTGTAAGAAAACTTTCTAGCAATATTCAGTGTTTGTTTAGTTCGTCGGTGCATATATTCAGCTACAAGAGGGCAATTGAGGAACTGGTAAATATTATATTAGTATTTTTACTTAATATGTCAAGGTAGTTGGGTTAGTAATTCATCAGATTATTTATGGCATTTGATTGATTGTGTACTTTTATGTGTTAGCTGTAACTGTTTATTGGATTGGAAATTACGAATTATTAAATACGGTGAGTTATTTCTATCTCTACAATATAATCTTTACCTACACTTGTAATTTTCTAGGTCTTTAATGCTTTAGACGCTCAATCAACTTCAATTGCCATAAGGCTCCATATACAAGAAAATAAAATCCAAGTGGTTGATAACGGCAATGGAATTAGTAAAGAAAATTTCGAATTGCTGGGTCAGAAATATGCTACTAGTAAATTTATTGATTTGACAAAATATAAATCAGCTCCCAATTCGTATGGCTTCAGAGGTCAATCTCTCGCTGGGCTAGTAGATGTGTCAAAATTTGTCAAAATAACTTCAAGAGGATTGACCACAGAAGAAACATGGACGAAAACTTTTTACAAAGGTAAAGGAAAAGAAGTAACCAAGACGACATCTAGACCTTCTAAAGGAACTACGGTAAGTTTATACGAACACTGCTTTTCTCTTGATGTAACAATATTTTACACAAATGTCACATGCCGATCTAAATCGGGCGGCCGGCGGCCGGCATTGCTGTCATGCCGCAGCAGCATTTTCCATAGTGTCTGACAAGTTTTAACGTAGGCCGCCGGCATAGCCGCTTGCATAGCTGTCATGCCGCAGTGGCATTTTCCATAGTTTTGACTAGGCCGCCGGCCGTTGTGGATACACCATAATATAACTATTGTTTTATTGACAGGTCGAAGTAAATGGCTTTTTATATAACCTGAATATTCAACACAAGGGCATAAATCCAGTTATTGAAATGAATGAGATCAAAACTTTATTAGAACAGCTATCATTGGTTCATAATAACGTTTCGTTTAGCCTTAGAGATGATTCTAAGAATGAGATAGTGTTTAAAGCACACAAGAACTTAGATATCTATCAAACATTGAAATCCCTCTTCGATATAGAAAAATCAGACATTCAAGAGTTACAAGTGGAGAAAAACGAATATAAAGTTACAGCCTACTTTGCTAAGAATAATGATCACCCTGATTGCCATCATTGGATTTACTTAAACAAAAAGATTGTGAATAACACAAAACTGCAAAAACTAATCCATGATAATTTGTCCAAAACTTTAAATCCTACACGTCGCATGACAAAACTCAAAAAATCAAAGGTACATTGTTTATTTTATAACAAAAACCCCTCTTCAGTCGGTCAATATGTAAGTACGTATGAATAAATCTGAGTCTGTGAACTGACTTTAAGTATTTTGTGGCCGTATTGTTTAATCACTTGCTTGAATGTTGCGAGTGATTTTCGTTCGAAAACGAATTAAGGATCAACGAAAATTACGCGGAATAATAGACGTTAGTACTTCAAAGGAGTCAAACTGATTTTCATTCCAAAATCGGAAATTAATCAAAGAATTTAACACGCTATCTTGACGCAAGTGGTTTAGAAATTGAGACCCTGGTTGTATTGATATTAAACGTCTCTTATACTTACTTGTTTATTTTTGTTCATAATTTGATACAATAGGTAACTTAAACTTACCCCATAAACAAATCCATTTTTTATTTCAGCTTACAAATAATATTGAAGACAATGAAATAACAAAAAACCACGTGTCATTTTATTTTATTTTCATAACATGTCCTTATTGTGACTATGACATTAGTAACACGCCAAGACAGTCAAAATTGGAGTTCAAAGATTGGGATCAAATAACTAAAATTCTGGAAAAATTAGTTAAATTTTATGCAGGTGACTTAGTAGTAAGAGAAGTGAAAAAATTCGATAAATTATTGAATAAAAATTCTATACCGAATAAAAATGAAAAAGATGAAACTAGACAGCAGGTAAGAGAAATAATGAAAAAAATACTAGGAAGTAACCCCAAAAAAGGAGGCGTGTCGCAAATGCAAAATGGCATTAAAGGTAAGACTATAAAATTCATTGGCATATAAATAAAAAAAATCGCATACGTATTGTTTTTTTTTTAATAATTTCAGGTAAATTGATTAAACGAAAAAAGAAGAAAATACCAAAATTATCATTAGCAAAAGTGATACCACCTAAAGAACTAGTAACCAAAAAGTTTGAGAACGAAAACGATATATTTATTGAACAAAATAATTTTAATGAACAGGATACTAATGTCAAAAGGAAAGCAAAAACACTTCATAAACCCCCAAATATTAGAAAAATAAAAAAATGCACCAAACTACCTTCAGGACATTCGAAAATTTCAAAAATTAGCAAGCATAAACCAATAAAATCCAATAATGTTCACAAAAAGAAGACAATAAAGAAAAAATGCACAAAAGATCCCTTAATTGAGGTTTTTAAAAAACAACCAGACATTGTAGTTGAAAGATGCAACTTACTTGCTCAAAAGGTTGAATGCTTACTCCCACATAATAATGATAGAAAACAAACAGTGTGTATCAACGAAACTGTTAGTTATAGCAACGTACTTAGAGACAATAAAAATATTTCGACACGACAACGAGTAGAAGAAATGATTATTTACGACTACATTCCTTTAAATGCAAAAGAAAAGAACTTTGAAATCATCAATCGTAATAATATTGGAAATAATGAAAATGAATCTATGAAAACTTCTTATGATTTGCTTAAAACCATAGTTGGAAATGAAATAACTTATACTCAAAATTGTTCGCCATTTCATCAGTCTGAGAATGTTCAAGAAAGGAATCCTGATCCTCGAACCCGATATGAAACTAAAATTCCCCAACTAACATATCAGAGTCATCATTATATCAGTAACCAAACAGTGAGTCATCATCATGAAAGAATAATTGAAAACGTAAAATATTACAAAGATCAGAACAAAGAAAGTCACGATATTTTACCTCAAAAATATGACGGTTTTCACAACAAGATTATGGCAACTATGGATAGACTGAACGAAAATTGGTTAAATAGTGACATGAATGCAAAAGATAAAACTAAACTTAAACCAAAAAAGAAACAAATATGTGCAGAGTCAAAATTGCCTTTGAAACAGTTTAACATACGCAGTTTTTCAGAAAACTTCAGTTCACATACAATTGAGTTTTCTAATAGTAAAGAGAATAAAAAAATCTACAGAAGTAACTCTTCACCCATTGTTACAAATAGAAACTATGATATCCCAATAAAAAATGTTCTACCACAGTCTACTTATGCTGTAGTAACATCAACTATTGGACTGACTTATACTATAACAGGTTCAAATATAAACGGCAATTTACAGCAAGCAAGTCTTAATAGTGGCTGTATCTCTAAGTTACCATGTAGCAAAACTGAAGAAGTGTTTCAACATCACAACAAACCTCAAAACGAGAAACTAAATGTTATTTTTATTTCAAACTCGAATGATGAAAACATTACTAATTTTATAAATGAGATAGAACCACTTAATGTTTGTGAGACAATATTAAATAGCAGTAACGAGACAGAGACCACAACTAACGTAAATAATGACAATAAATTAAACGAATCACTTTTTAATTTCACGCTTCGAGAATTTTCATCTGATGTAAGAAACTGTGATGTGTTGGGATATACTCAACAACTTTTGCAGACGTCCCAAAATCAACCAATGGAACAAGCAATCGATAACCAAGAGGTTATAAACATAGCAAGTGAAAATATTATCGATGTAAATGAAAAACAAGCTGAAACTAACTTAATTGACAAAAATATTGATCTAGATGAAGTTATTCGTAATACAGAAGAAGCAGAAGAAAAAGAAACTACAAAAGCTGTTGGAAATGACTTTGATATACGAAATAGACTACGGTTTTTACCTAAAGGTCAGTCTTTGTTACTACTTAGATAATACCACCATGAATGAGGTTATCGATAGTTTAATGTTATGTGTTTTGTTTATCTTTTTTTAAGGTATGTCACCTATATTTGAAAATCACTGTGTGAAGACTAAAGCCGATACGATCAATGTGGAAAGTGGATATTTTGCTGATGTGAGTTTATGACATGTTATTTTACTTTTGGTTTATTATAGTGATTTTATTCTTCGTTTTTCTCCTTAGGAACTATACAATAAGTTCAGGGATGAAGTACAAACCCACACTGAGGTATTTGAAGCCCCTGCTCAAAATCCTACGGATTTTGTATCGAACAACATAGTTAAAGTTAACAAACGATTAGAAAAAGACAATTCTGCGCTAACATTCAACGCACAGTCCTTATCAGAGGCACAGGTAACAATTTTATGACAGCTTTATAAATCTAAAGTTCTAAAGTTGAATAAGTACAAGCTACTATTTCAGGTATTAGGCCAAGTAGACAATAAGTTTATAGCAACCGTTATAAAAGGAAAATCACAGGAATCTGAATTCTTAGTTTTGTTTGATCAACATGCTGTGCATGAAAGAATTCGGTTGGAAGAGAATTTAGCAGGTGACTTATATAAATATTTAGTATCTACTTAAAAACCGACTTTTATGATTAGGGTGTAATTACGTATATATTTTTTAAGAATACTTCATCGATAATGGATGGAAAATGGTAAGGCTGGATGATAATATTCTACTTAAGCTATCTAACGAAGAAATTATCTATCTTCACAACTACAAGGAAAAATTCACTCAATTAGGATTGGACTGGACAATCCTGAACAACTCTAGTATAAATCTCCATGGCATACCAACGGCTATGCTTGGGAAAAATCCTAGACATGTAAGGTTTTTGGTAAATAAAATATTATATGAAATATCTAGCGCGAGTTTTTAGCAAAACTTTTAATACTTTTCTGTCTTTTACAGGCAGAACGTGTGATAAGCGCTGTTAAAAACCTTATTTCTGAAGAAATTACCATGATTCGATCTCAAAAAGGATGTGTCTCTTTGTATCCGAAATCCATTATGGGACTGGTTTTCAGCGAGGTAAGTAAATAAACAAATAAATTGGTAAAACAGGCTAACTAGCAGGCAAATAATCTGAATAGAGACACCGAATTATCACCGATGACTCGCATCTTTTCTAAATCTAAATAATTTTTGCTCGTCTTTGATCTAAACTTATGTAAGATCTTCATGTATTTACAGGCGTGTAGGTACGCAATAAAATTCGGAGATAGACTGTCACGAACAGAATGTGTAGAGTTAATAAACGCTCTATCTAAATGTAAAACACCGTTCCAATGCGCCCATGGCAGGCCTGTTATGGCTGTCCTAATGGACATCAAACAGGAGAAACGCAATTACCAGGTATGCATAAGGAAAACCCTACGACTCATTTAACATCGGCAAGTCGAGCGCGAAGCAAAAACTGCCTTACTATTACTATTCTTTAATGGACTTAAGTACATTTTACATCAATAATCAATTGTTTGGATATTATTTTTCCTTGCAGATCAACATGGCGAAGCTAAAACATCTGCAGACGATGTTAATAAAAAATAAAATAAGAGTAGCGTAATGTTGACATGTATTTATGTTTTTCTCTGTTCTTAATGTTAATTTCAATAAAATGTAATCGTGCATAAAATAATTATTGATAATTGGGTATTTCAACAGCAAACATCGTAACAATGCTTTGCATTTAACTAAACTAAATAGATCAACTTTGTTTAACTTTTCCCGCCCAACTATCACTCAAACAAACGAATGAACTTTTTTTAAGCTATGCCACATTGCATTTATGCCATGTTTTATCAATAAAGAATTACCATAATTTTTCAAGAGTCCATTTAGCAGAATTACGAAACTATTTTTTCTTGTTGATTTTCCTTAAAAAATAACAATCGGAATACTTGATGTGTTCCTTAATCCAATCTATATAGGGTGTTATCCTCGTATGCACATCTGGAAATCCAACTGCACAAGGAATCCCCCATGAAGCCAAACCCACAAGCTTATTATTTTTCACAAGTGGTCCTCCAGAATCGCCCTGAAAGGTGGCCACGCCAAAATAGTCATTATTTTATTTAAAAATGCATAGAAATTTCTCCCTCTCCCTCTCTTTAGGTTATAAGATTGGGTATTAAGTAATTAGGTAGTTATATAAATATTTAATATAATAGAGGTAGGATACTTACATGACATACTCCTTCACCTATCCTAGTAAAAGTGCAAAACATGCTATCTGTAACTTCTTTGGTATATCTCATAGCATAGCGACATGTTTTCTGACTGAATACAGGTAAATTAAGTATATGCATTATACGACTTGAAGGTCCATTGGGCTGCAAGAGATATTATTGCTTGTCACAGAACATGATAAAACATGTGTAGTGTATTTATTATAAGTAGTAGTAGTAAGTGTATTTATTACTGTTTAATGGTGTAAAAGTAATTGATATACCTACTTTTTGCGCACCAAAGCCAGTTAAAATCACTTCTTCTCCTTCTACTAAGTCTTTTTCGTCGAGCCTCAGAATATCAACTTTCTTAATGTCAAGCGGTCTTATAACACGGATGATTGCTATGTCGTTAATTCTGGACGTTGAGTTATGCTCTTCGTGTATTCGTATGGACGATACATTGTACTGCTCACCTCCAACGTCTAAATTTGATGTCCCGACAACTACTCTTATGTATTTCGGCTGCGCTCTGAAAATGTAGAATATCAATAGCAACCGCCTGGGGTATTTAAGTGGTGAAAGGGTGTGAGCGTGAATGTCAAAACGCGTCAGACTTGCGTCTGTCTACCAACCCCGTCGCACCGCTCACATACCTCAGGACTATCTTTGTTAGTGCAAACTATAGGATAGACCAATTACTATTATAGAGATTCGATGTAATGACGTAGTAGGTAAGGATTAACATACACTTAAATTACTTACCTCTTTCTAAAATCTCTATCAAACTTTCATGCTTCAGTTTTTTGAGCTGATTAATTTATAGTTAATAAAATCACCATTAACTCGTCAAGTATATTGTGTAAACGAGACACAATAAAAATTCCATTGTTATGCGACTCTCGGCATTCGTTTGATACCTGACTGATTACGTATGCTCTGCTCCCAATCGTCTGAGATCCGAGCTGAATGCTATTTCTCATCCATACAATCCTCTTACTGATCCATCATCAAGTCCACTAATCATCCGCTTCTTGCCATTACCTTCTAAAAATACATACCCAAGTACACAATGGGCTGCAGTAACAATATGGTATCTGGACACAATCGCACCACCACACACATGATGGCCAGTCAAGTTTTGTAGCGAAGCGTGAAACCTCCCGAATTCCTTTGGTGCGTCAAGACCACCAACGAGTCTCAGTGACGACGCTGAAATTTCAACACTTATCATGCACACAAAAAATAAATTAAATCACCGATGAATCCGATGATACATTAATTTGAGTGTATATGAAAGTTTAAGTATACCATTAATGTTCACTGTCCAAATACAAGCTATTACAGTAAATATTAAAACTTTTAAACCCATATTTTGTCTGTATTTTTCTTTTTACATGCTCAGTGAGTTGAGTTCAGACTGTTATAGATATAAAACCTACGTATAATACATTTATCTTTGTGTATTAAGTATTTACCTAAACTGAAAATCGTTTCACATGAGATAAGTTAAACGTTTATCATTCGCAATACAAGCGTAATTATCCATTCAATCACAGCTCTTATCATTTAATCGCTTCTTAGCTGCAATAATAATAAAATTGATAAGATAAAGAATTGAACCGACAAAAGTCTGTACTTCATTTGTAAAAAACATTAATATAATTTTTGTCCACAACTTTTTTTAAATTTTGAAAATTATCCTATATACCTAATTATCAGCTCAGTAAAAAATGCTAACAAACATATTATGCCTATAAAGTATTTATTATTATCATAAAAAAAAAGTTATCAACCCTGTCAAGACGTATCTTAACTTTCATAAAGATACAGAGGAATTTCACAATTAAATCTTCTTAGGGAAAAAAAATTAAAGCTTTAAAGTTTGTTTGTTTGAATGCGTTTAACTCAGAAATTATTGTTACAATTTCGTCGGGGATGGCTGTTATGTAGGCTAAAAATCTATGTGAAGAAGTACCTAAAATAAAACGCTCGGACGGAGACGTGGGGTGGTTGATATCTTTAAAATCAATTTTTAAAACATTTGCTCTAAGTAAAGATTAACCACAAAGAGTAGGTATTATAAAATAGTCGTTTAATTAAACATATTATTCGACAACTTAACTTTCGCTTTGTTTCATAATAGTTTGTTGCACAAGCACAACAGAGAACATCTGAATGTACTACTCAAATGTTTGCAAATAAACTTTTGAGTTTGAGTTGCAAATATTTTGCTTGCTCCACATTCACCCTGTATAAACGATTTACAATTTATTTTTCGTTGACAAAACCTCAACTCATTAGCTTGCGTGAAATAAAAAAAAGTGACGAAACGTTAAAATAATAGTGTTGAAGGTTAAATTATTTTAGTGATGTTCGACTGGTGAAGAAACGACTGACGGACGGACGACTGACTTCAACAAACTATACCTGCTTTATTTTTTTATTTGAAATGAGTTTTGACAAAACTCTAGCTAGAATACAGACTTGACCTGACTTATCTTAGACTAGACACAGTCTATTTCTTTCTTTTTATTTGAATAGGGTAGTCTTATTTTTTTATGTTGCATGTCTTAGTTTTAATTTTTTCTTGTTTGTTATTAATAAATTGTCTATTTCAGGTCATATCTCGAATACAACATGTGCGCTTTATTTTGTTAGTCTCATCATCTCAAACTCAAACACTACGAGCGATAACGCACAGGTGTTTTTTTCTATAAACAAAGTCATAATAATTACAAGTTCAGCGTGTGTAAAGCATAAAGTATCTTCAAAAAGTAATTAATGCTTACTCGAGTCCGGTAAGTAAGACTGATAGCTCAAGTAAGATGGTAGGTTGGTAGGTACATCACTAAAACTACTGTCATTGGTTGGTGTCACTGTCAACTTTACTGACAGATAGTAGTGTCAGTAATGTCAGTCTATCGAGAAAGGAACGAGGCATCAATCAACACAGCCATTTCCTTATATAAAACATGCATTTATTTTTACAAAATTTGCGCATTTGAGGCCTACGAAATGGATATTCTCAAAGCTGAAATAGCTAAAAAACGCAAGCTTCTAGAAGAAAAAAACGTGCTGGTAAGTTAACTAACAATCAAACTTAAGAATACCCCTCTTATTTGTACATAACATTAAAATGACAGCATTTTTTCTTTCCTTTCTCGTTATTTTCAGAACCAAAACAAAAAGTATTTTAAGCGAGGTGAATTATTAGCTAAGGAGAAAGAAGAATACTTAAAGAAGTATGGACCACAGGTTCAGGTAGAGGATACTAATAAATCAAGTGAAGAGAAAAAGGAGAAAGGTTAGTTTACTTACAATATGATATACTACTTTCATTTGCATTCAAACTCACTTAAAGTTACTTATAGTAACAACAACTAAAGTACTGCCATGGCTATGTAATATAATGCTATTCTTAATTAGTCAGGTATCAAACGACAGCCGGGTGCCGCCAAACAATGGAATTTCTATTGTGTCTCGTTTACACATACTTGACGAGTTAAATCGTAATTTCTACATTCATTTTGCAGGTGGTGGTGATGATATTTATTTATTAACCTCTGTATAGTTTAGTTTAGTTAATCTAATGTTTTCTCTATTTCAGTAACCAGGCAAGACAGTACTGAAGTTGAGCACACAGAGACGGTGTCACTGCCTAGAACAGAGGTCATTAAGAAACTGCGAGAGAGAGGTCACCCTATTTTGCTGTTTGGTGAGAGCGAAGGCCAATCGTTTAGAAGGTTAAGAAGAATAGAAATCCAGGAGCCTGAAGCAAATAGAGTAAGTAATAAACAGATGCTTTTCTGTTTTTAGTTCCCTTTGACAGAAGGGGTAGAAAAAAAAAAGGTGTTTGCGTTGCATCCACACTTCTACAGTCATATATCTTTTACTACAAACTGCAATTGTTAACTTTATTGCTAAGGATTACTATTACAATGTTTCAAGACTATGGCTGTAGCTGTCATGAACCAAGGAAGTTATTAATGGTATTATAGATGCTGTAATTAAATGTGTGACTTTTCCTTCCAGGGTCTACGCAATGACTTCCAAGAAGCTATGGACAAAGTGGATCAAGCTTACCTGAATGAAATATTGGCATTAGGTACCCAGGTGTGTTTTATAATTACTGAATACTTAATAATTCTACTGCACATTAATAATAAGTACCATAAAATTAAGTGGTTAATCGAGTTTGTAACTGAGGTTTTTATTCTGTTTAAGAAGTCTGTTTGTTTTACTGTAAAAGTAAATCCCTTTCTTTCGATATTTGTTGCTTAAATTGATGTCTGTTATATATTTTTCAGAGTGAATCAGATAAAAATGCAGAAGAGAATGCCTTAGATGATGCAGTCACTTATGATTTTATACAAGAAATGGCAAAAACAATGGGTCAAGGAGACAGGAACCATGATATGAATGTCATAATGGCACTATTGCAGGTAAACCTTCTTACAGCAAGCTGCTAACCAGTGTAACTAACAGCCAGTTTCTATTACATTAATGAAATTTAGTTTTTGTCATGATCACTGATTGTAAGTTTCATAAATTGAGATTAGATATCAACTGATGGGATTTTGTAAGGCAACAAAACTATTTATTAAATGTATTAGATTCACACACTCACTACCCTATTATTGTTTACAATTTAGAGCAAGGCAATCAAAAATATTGATTGCAAAAAATAATATCTTTATTTCAAAAGTAGATGGCTCTCTGGATTCACACTTGTAATCTGCTTAAAGGGAATACACTGGTTGTAGATAGTTAAAAAAGGTTTAATTGCCTTGCTCACATCATATAGTTAAACCTTCACTAATGCTTCTGTAATTTCAGTTCCTTCTAACAATGTGGGGCCAGCAACTTAACTCTGCAACTGCGGCTGAAAAAACGTCTGTAAAACACAAAATGGCGAGGGCTACGTACACCCAGACCCAAGTATATTTGAAACCCCTTATGAGAAAGTTGAAAAAGAAAACTCTTCCTGAAGATATCTGTGACAGTCTTATGGAGATAACAAAGCATTTACTAGAGAGGAATTACATCATGGTAAATATATTTTTCGTGCATGCTACACAAAATATCTTGTGTATCAATCAAGATAATTATTATGTTCATAATTTTGACAAAACCTTGGTTTATTATTGACATACTGTTAAGATTCTGTATGAGATGTGAGTAAACTTGATACAAAATAGAGTCACCCGACTTGCACTTTCATTACTGAGCAGCATAGGCTACTTTCAATTTCTGCCATCTGCTTTATTCAATTAATTTATCAGCCAGACTCATCCTGGTTCTGCATGATGGTTACTATGCCATAGTTGTGTGAGAACTATGCCAAGATGATTTTAAAAAACAAACTAACTCCTCAAGCTGTGATGAAAACTTAGAGTAAGAAAATTCCAAGCCTTTAATAATGTGTTGTAACTAATTTATTTTTTTGTTGCAGGCAAGTGATGCATATCTCCAAATGGCTATTGGTAATGCCCCCTGGCCCATCGGTGTGACTATGGTCGGTATCCACGCTCGTACTGGTCGTGAAAAGATCTTCTCAAAGAATGTTGCCCATGTGATGAATGACGAAACTCAAAGAAAATACATACAAGCCCTGAAAAGACTGATGACCAAATGTCAAGAATACTTCCCTACTGACCCATCAAGATGCGTAGAATACACAACTAATAATTTAATATAGTTTTAGTAATGGATTCATTTGTTTTTTTATTTATTTCATGTGGTGCGCGGTTGCTTTGCGGAGTAAACAAAACATTTTATCCACGCATACATTTTATTTTACAATCTCTTCTTCAAAAAGCAACCGCGTGCGAGTTTAAGTACCTATATAATCTACGTTATATCATCATCACTATTTTTTATGATTCTCTTACTTTTCCCACACTGGTTTATTTCTACTTAATAGCGAATTTTATTATACATAGGGAGGCAGGCATGTAAGTAACTTGCTCAATGGTGAGTATGGAATTGACATTATAATGTGTGTGTGCTATTGAAGAAATCAATGTAGACAAGTGAGAAATAAAGTTAAGCGCGTTCTGAGACATACTCTTACTAATCTGTGGTTGATCAGTGTTAAGATCGCTACTGTTGTGCTGAACTCCCTTGTTGAGCATTGAAATGCAAACCAGCATCGCATTTCAATGTATTAGGTATTTATAGTGGTTCTATCCTCTTTGGTATTTATGTTAGGTTAGGCTAGTTTAGTGTTAGTCTGTGGTGTTAGTTTTAGTGTAAAGTGTAAATATTGAAAGACTTTGATCCGAAGACGTTAAAATTGTGTAAAAAAAATGAAAATATCATCGTAAATTTAAAAAGTATATTGTCATTGCTTAGGGATGTCATTAAAAGTATCGATAATATCGAG
Source organism: Pyrausta aurata (assembly GCA_963584085.1). Classification (NCBI taxonomy): domain Eukaryota; kingdom Metazoa; phylum Arthropoda; class Insecta; order Lepidoptera; family Crambidae; genus Pyrausta; species Pyrausta aurata. Next base: position 8,715,852 of record OY757258.1, on the reverse strand, counting down.
TCAGAAATAGCTATCAAAAAGTGTAATCGTCATCATGATCATCATCATCATCATAGTTGACTGAGTGACACCGGCCAATGCAAAACTATGTGTAAAACAGTAGAAACATTTTGTAATGAGTTGTGAGTGTGTACCTATTTGAAACAAATTGTTTGTTAATGCTTTAATTAATATTGCTGAAAAATTTTATTCAAATTAAGTTAAATATTATAGCCCTCATTTATGTGTGTATCGACATTATTCTTTCATTCTTATTTTGTCTACGCGCTCGCCGGTGGCCAATCTAAAACAAAATTTCTAAAATCAAAAACAATCCCAGAATGTCTAGACATCATCATGACATAGCCGCAGAGTAGTGTGTAGGTAGACTAGACACCTTCACTCGAACACACTTTCATCTTCAAGAAAATAAGAACTTATTTGATTGAAGGATCTGAATTTCTGGTATCGATTCCCGATCGCGATGCGGGCGGGATGTGTACTTCTATGAACACAATGAAAGTCGTGGGTGGGAGGGGCATCCCTACATTTGTCAAAAATGACAACTAGTGTCGGCGGCACCCGGTTTTTTTGTTGTTGTTTGATTCTTTCTTGCCCAGAATTTCTTTATAAGAAATAGTGGAAATATGATATTAGATTATATTCTAAAGTTTCATATCCAGGATTGCCTACAGATCTTATCCGAGGAAGATATCTTAGGTTACTTTAGCATTCGAATAGAGTGAGTAAAATTCAAAATCTAATCATCTATTTTAGCCCAAAACATCATTTGATTCCATTCCTTCTATCATCATTATTACTCTTACTAATCTGTGTCAATATATTGTCTAAATATCTAATTTTCATTCCACATATTTCCAGTTTTCTGAAACTATTCGAGACTTATCCAGAAGTTGGTGACAAGGTACTATGTAATCCTGTGGAAAGTTTGGCTATTTGTAACAGAGACATAATAAAGGCGCAACAAAATATATTAGAACAAGATGACTACAAACACCAATTGGAGAAGCTAAATTACAAATTGTTAAAAAGAAATGTCCATGCAAGATTCTTTGGTTTGCCAGTATGTTCTGAACTACAAAGGACTGTATTTCCAAAAAATATTGATCTGGGATGTTTTTTGAAAGTTACAGGTAAAATTAAAATCTAATTTGTTATTTTAAAACATCTTATTTGATAAGATCTCATTAGAGGTGGACCCAAAAAGTGCTGGTGTGACGATTTGGGCAGTTGGGAGTTGTTGGCCATGTATAGAGATAGGTGGAGAAGTTTAGGGGAGACCTTTGCCCACCAGTGGTAATGATATAAAAAAGTGTGTAAAGAGAGTATACGAGTACTACTGAAATGGTAGATATGACAATGAATCTGTTGCAGGAACGGTTGTGAGAGTTACACAGTCAAAACTCTTAGAATACCAAAGAAAATATGTGTGCGCCAAATGCAAGTTTGAGAACATAATTGAAGCAGACTTTGAGAACCGGTATATTCTAAAACCACCCGGTAAATGCAGAAATGTTGAAACCAGATGTAAGAGCTCAACTTTTACACAAGTATCTTTGGTATCAAGGGAACATTGCAAGGATTATCAGGAAATAAAAATACAGGTCAGTAGAGTTAACATAAGTCCCCTTATTCCAAGAAAAAGATAGTAACAGATTTAAAAATCCAAGACTAAAATTATCACCCATCCAAATTGAAAAGTATACTCCCATTGTTGAATGTTCTACAACAATAGATTTTTTGGTGCTATGCTCTTAACAAAGTATAGGCATATGGGAATTATTTAAAAACTACCTACTGTGAATGTTTACCTAACTCTCCATTAATATTTTTTTTTCGATACTGTGAATATTTATGTTTTATACTTAGTACCTTATCTTGTCTTTACAGGAATCCGTAAACAAGTTAAGCATAGGCACCATACCTGGGTCTATGTGGGTAGTACTTGAAAATGACCTGGTGGACTGCTGCAAGCCTGGTGATGATGTAAATATTTGGTACGTGTATTATAAATATTATAACAATCTTTTAATAATTAAAATTTTTGTTTTTCTAGTGTTTTGTCACTATACAAACTTTATATCGTAAATTGTACTATGTTCTTTTATTATCATTGTAAAAATTATCTGCGTCAGACATGGAATCGAACCCTGTGTCTTACTTTCGCAATCCGCTTGGCCACTAACACATTGACAAGCCTGTTGAATTTTGCTAGTCCTTCTTCAACGCGTAGACTGCGTGACATCATCAATATTTAGAGATTCCTCACACAACTATTTCACTTTTTTCTTTTATAGTGGCACAGTCCGTCGTCGATGGCGTCCTACCATCCAGAATAAGAAAGCAGAAGTTGAGTTAGTTCTCCAAGCAAATTATGTTGAAGTGTGCAATTTTCAACGGTCTGAAGTGGTTTCGGCTGCCTCGGATGTTAAGGAGTGCTTCAGTGAATTCTGGGCTAAGTTTGAAGCTTGCCCTTTGAAAGGACGAGATCAAATCCTAGCATCAGTGTGCCCTCAGGTTATAGTTTATTATTTTTATAACAATGCTTGAAACTGACTTATTGCAAGTCAGTTTCAAGTCACACTAAATGCAGAAGCAATTGCAACACATTTACTTGTACGAGTATAACAACTTGCATTCAAACAGCATGGCTATCAACATGGTTGTGTTCGATTTGTTTGTTTGGTTCTTTTTCTGTATGCTATAAGACCTAACGTAAATCCTGCTATTATTGTGCTGTAACTATTAAATTGTACTATATAATTTACAAAGACTTTGGTAGTAGTCCTTCTGAACGATATGTCTGGTGCCAAGTATAGCAAACTCCTATTGATACAACATTGGTTAAAAGTTGTGTACCTAGCTAAAAAAACGCTTGTACAAAACGATTCTCTGGATCCTTTCTTATGCATGCAGCTAGGGAGTGGAACTCGAAGCCTGCTGAACTTTTGCCTCAGAAAGGCAAGTGTGAATAGGTTGCTACTAAGCAGATATGCACCACCCTAGACCTCATCCACACCTGAAGGCCTACTACGAAAAACGAAATCCTTCAATACGATAATCGTTTTGCAGATCCGAAGCATTTCGTAGTAGGGATTCCATACTTAAAAACCTTTCGGATCCGATAAACGATAATCGTATTGACGGATTTCGTTTTTCGTAGTAGACCTCCTGACATCAGGTGCAATCAAGGTCAAATATCTGCTTAGCTTTAAAATGAAAATGACTATTTCCAGGTCTACGGTCTTCATTTGGTGAAGCTAGCTGTGCTGCTAACAGTGATTACAGGGTCAAATCGCATAGTTGAGAGTGATAAAAAAGAACCTACGCATGATGAAAACCATGAAACCAAAGTTCGAGGTCAATGCCACTTACTACTGGTCGGAGATCCAGGTATGTATTTCCTTGCACATACTTATCGTGTAGTAGTACATTATTGTGACACCATACCCTACAATCAATAAAAGTGAGCTAGTATATGGCTAACTGCCATGGCCCACATAGTCCATTAATACACTCCGATCCCAAGTGGGTAGATGCAAGGACACCATGTTCAAGTGAGGATTACTCCACAGGAGTTCACAGGACATGACCCACCTTTTGTCCTGCACTGTGTGCCCTAATTTCTGTTCTCTGGATGATCTTATGTGTCTTGTGTGCAAACGACAAGGCAATCCGCGTCGCCAATTACTGGGCACAACAAATTTATATCGCTTTACCAATGACACGCTAAGAAGATGGGTAAGATAATGGGTAAAAAAAACGCAATGGAAGTAATAACAAATTATCATACCACTTTGATTTGTTTCTGTTAGACCTAACTAAACTAGTTCTGTGTTTATCATATTTTAAAATAATTCATTTCGTTAAAAAGGAATGTCAAGATTGTTTACAATATTCGACTTGCAAAGAAAAACTGACTTTTCGGAGTGTTATTGCCATCTTCCTGCATGACCTAAAGGTTTGACGGGCAGATAATGTTTTTAGCATTAAGTCCACCTTTGTACACTAAATTTGTGCAATAAAGTCTTTAAATAAATAAATAGTCTTCGCGTAAACTTCAGAACCAAATATGGAACCCCAAGTATACTTATTTGTGCAGTGCATAACTCCTGACTGCACTGAGTGATCTCTAACAATATGGTTTCCAGGCACCGGCAAGTCCCAGCTACTTCGAGCGGGAGCGGATTTGACGGCGCGATCGGTGTTTACTTCTGGTGCTGGCAGCACGCGTGCCGGGCTGACTTGTGCTGCTCTCAGGGTAAATATTTATATTATCAGATCTTGTATCTGACTAGGACCAGCCTATTTTATATTACTCTTAAAAAAATACAAATTTCATAGCGTTGACTTTTAAAGCTGGTGCGCGCTTAATCCAACCTACTAGCTTAAAAGCGGTTAAATGAAAGAAACATGTTTTCTACGTAATTTGCAAATATTCTCGACAGTCAATTGTAGAGAATATTTGCTATTGCACTCGCCCTGTAGACGTTAATACGCTGGAGCTATAGAAAGTGAAATGATAAGTCAGTCTGCCTGTGACCACGGATGCTGTAAATCATTCGAAACGTCAGGCATTAAATAAAAATGTTTGCGAAATCAATCCGTAAAGTTTTAATGATAGTGTAAAGCTTTTTTTAACTATCTGCCTTGAATAACTTACTTTTTTTTTTTACAACATTCAGACGTTCAAACGACAAAAAAAATTTTGCTTCCTATCAAATTCAAATTCAAAATCTTTATTTCAATTTAGGTCATGAAATGACACTTATGAACGTCAAATATAAAAATTTAAATAAATGTGCGAAACATGTCTCCTTATCTTTTGGGCCCTACCAGCGCTTCGAGACTGAACACAGACAATTAGGCAAGTGCTGAGAAGAAACGCCGGAACAAACTCAGTCACCACTAGCTGCCGTAAAATCAAAATCATCAAAGGTAAGTACATCAGTCGGTGCAGGCTGGACGGACCACACATTCGTGTCGTTTAGATAGTCTTGAACCTTATAATAGCCTTTAGACATAAGCGTGTTTTTAACTTGTTTCTTAAATTTATCAACTGGCAATTCGACATATCCTTCATTCCGAGGTTAACTATGGGGCAAAACCTTGATTTCTTGTCCTTTTACTTATTTACCATCATTGTATTACCATTCCCAGGAAGAAGGCGAGTGGCAGCTGGAGGCGGGCGCGCTGGTGCTGGCGGACGGCGGCGTGTGCTGCATCGACGAGATCTCGCAGCTGCGCGACCACGACCGCGCCGCCATACACGAGGCCATGGAGCAGCAGACCATCTCCATCGCCAAGGTGATATGGTCCTTAAGTCTTTTATAATACCTGCACACAAGCTAATCAACATCTGACGTAAAAAGGACAATATTATTTAAGCGTTAAGACGATATTGATAAACAAACGTCAGTATACAAATATCTACACTGACATATGCATTTTGGCATTCAAGTCCACCCCCTCTCACCGCTCACATACTCAGGTGGTTGCTTAGCTGGTTTACGCAAAGCATATACATACTGAGATTGCTTTTGAGGCGACTGCAGTCGAATTACCGATAGTTTGACATCGAAAATCGGCTATAATATCGATTGCAGTTTTCACTAGCAATAGTAGATTGTTATACAAGGGGAGAAAGCGACCCATTTCACTCGAGATGTTTCTGGCGCTCGAACGAAGTGAGAGCGCCAATAATTCGAGAGTGAAATGGTGCTTTCACCCGAGTTAAACATACTATTTTTCATTTCGACTGTGAGGAAAACATTAAATTTTCAAAAGTGGTTGTAGATGTCTTGGTGAGGTATTATGTAGTTCAGCAAGAAAGGAAAACTCAAGTATTGAACAAAAAATGACAGTTGATTTACACAGTACTAACAACACCTAACACGATTAGAAAGAATAACGGCACGAATACATGAAAACAGAGTACAAAAAGCAGAAAATATCAAATAATTAATTTTTTTTAAAGAATATCGATCGATTTTTTTTTCACAGATAATAACAGAATCCAAAAATAATTTCTTTTTTTTATAAAAGTTTTAACGGCTTTGGGCGAATCCTTCCTGAAATGACAGTGACAATATAAAATAAAAAAAAACATCTTGGCATTATGGCGGGCAGCCAAATATTTTAATTAAAATTAGAAATTATATATTTTTTTATCAACGATTATACATAATACTTACACAATATGATTTTAAATTTATAGCTAAGCAAAAATGTTTGTTATTTTAATAACATGATGTGACTCAATTATCTTTGGTCTAAGCTTTGACTGCAGGCCTTAACTCTATGCCATGTCAATTAAAACTAAATAACTTTCCACCCTAGGGATGGATAAGCTATTTTCCACCCGGCTATCTACACAGGAAAGTTATATTTTCCGAACAGGAGAGATGAAAAAGAATTAATACTATCGATAGTGCATTTGATATTGAGTAGTTTTGATGTATTGATGGTATTGCTTTGGCTCTGGGTACGTACCCAGTGGAGAAGAGGGGGCCTGGCCAAATCATTTACAAGGGGTACATCTCCCGCTGCATCTCCCTGACATCTGGTCGGTGTTGCGCGCGTTTCGTCCCCGCACGTTGTTTAAACGCATTGACAGCGCTCGTATGGCACCGCACACATGCATATCGGCTCATTCAAGTAGAAAAAAGTCCAACTAATCTATGCTCAATTTACACGCGCGAGGAATTGTTATCGCTTTCAAGCTCATCATCACCAATAAGCTGGTTTAAATCCACTACATATCTAGCATTACATAGTGATGTGATACTACTTACAACGATTACTAAACCAATATCTTTTGATATGTTTCTAGGCTGGCATAGTATGCAAACTGAACACCCAGTGTGCCATTATAGCGGCCTGCAATCCCAAAGGACATTACCAGACAGACCAACCGCTGAGCGTCAATGTATCTCTTGGAACTCCATTGTTAAGTAGGTAAATAAAATTTTTTTTTCTTTTGCAGCTATAAAAATCATAAAAAGTTTTGATTTGTTATAATTAAGCTTGATTGTTGTTAGTAACTGATAAAATATAAATCTACTTAATAGTAAGGGAGGCGAGGTAGCTAAATGGCGTAAATCAACGGCGCCGTCGAGACCTATCAAAATCGAAAGATAAAATAATTTCGAAAAGAAAAGAAAAGAAAATTTGACGCGCTCGAGTATTTCAGACTATCGATTTTTTTTTACTAATCGTCTATCCTGGCGCGCGTCACTACATATAGAGCTAAATACTTTACAAGGTTGTTCTATTAGGTCTAAGGTATCTCTCATAACTTAAACTGCCACGCTCGAGTATTACCGAAAATTCCCCTATTCGCCTAAACTATAACATTGGTTGAATGCAATCTAATTTGAGTATCCACAAATAGGTTTATTCTTTACAACTTCCAATTCAGTTATTTGACGAATATTTTTATCTGACTATAAGCAAATCAGCCCTCATCCACAGAAGAGGCTACATTAAAATGTTTCTTCTTTCACTGTTTCAGATTCGATTTGATATTCATTCTGTTGGATTCCAAAAATAGAGCATGGGACAAACTGGTGTCTTCATACATTTTATTTGGCGACTCAAATGCTGATTCAAAGAAAGGATGGAATCTTGAAAAACTTCAAGTAACCAGATCATTTTAAGCTTTGTTGGATTGATCCGACATTTAAATTAATTTAGTTTTAATTCATTTTTGCACTGTATTCCAGATGTACATAAGTCTGGTTGGACCTAAGCCTACAAATATGACAAAATCGGCTAACATGATTCTTCAGTCATACTACATGACTCAAAGAAAATCAGAGTACAGAGATCCATCTCGCACTACTGTGCGAATGCTCGACAGTTTGGTCAGGTAAGCATTAATTTTCAAGTAACATTATGTGTAAGCACGTAATGCCACCCTAAATAGAACTATTGATAGTTGACCTCTAATATAATATTGATAGGCCTAACGACAGTATTGATAGTATTTGATAGCTCAGTTTGGTTCAATACTGTCGATGGTATCGGCTTTGTCAATACTATCTATTAGAGTCGATATTTTTGCGCTATAAATTCAAATTTAAATTCAAAATCTTTATTTCAATTTAGGTCATAAAACTACACTTATTAACGTCAAATATACAGTGAAAAAAAAATGTGCCCTAAGGGTCACTATGTGGCCTAGTGAATTATATGTACAATAATACTAATGTTTTATCATTTCCAGGCTAGCTCAAGCCCATTGCCGCCTTATGTTCCGTTCAACTATACTACCAGTGGACGCCATAGTCGCCATATCTCTTGTCGACCTGTCCATGCAAGATTGCACTTTGAGCGACACAGTTGACGCCCTGCATTCAACATTCCCACGGTGCCCAGACTTTGACTATCTGTGTACAGCGAAAAAACTACTCACCAAACTCAATTTACTAGATATATGGAAAAATGAACTATTATACTATGGCAAACTGTTGCAAGTAGATCATAAAACACTAGAAAACGATGTAGATCGAGGAAATCATCAATTATTCGCGAAATATGATGATGTTACTGATGATAACATACCACTATCAGCTTCTTTGGTCACAAGCTCTTATTTTAATGCTAAGAAAAAAAGGCAAAATGATGATGATGATGACGTTTTCAAGGGGAAAGAGAATGATGGTAACTTTAGTGATGAAAATGTAAATGCAAAATTTGCTGCAACATTAAAGAAACATTCAACACTAAACCAGGAAGAAAAAATCATTCCAAATGTTGTGAAGAAGAAAAATACCACTAATAAACGAAAGCGTAAAGAAGTAACAATTGATGTAAAGTTGGTCAAAAATAAGAAAGTAAAAGTATCCAAAAACAAAGAGAGCAGCCATGAAATAAGTGATATTGATGAAGAGACTATGGATAAAGTAAATGTTTTAAATGCTGTACCCAGTGTAAATGATATATTTACCGATTTAGGTATTGATTTCAAATTTGATGATGCTAATAATGAAGATCAAAACAATCAAGAATTAAAATCAAGTAATAAATTAGATAAAGAACAATCTAAACAATTTGACAATAATAATAAAAAAAATATAAAAGAAACCAAACCTAGTTGTATTACTCCAGATAAATCTACAAAATGTGGGAACTCAAACAAAACTTTAGATAAATTGAAGCAATTCCAGTTCACCGAGAAACATGATCTCAGTAAGTTTTATGAAGAGAAAATAGAAAAGAAATCAAGTGACGAAACTATTGTTCAACTAGGAGATACTAGTAAATCTAATTCAGCTAGCAGTGTAAAATTAAAATCATCACTATCCAGCTCTCAGATATCAATATTTGAAAGTTCAGACTGTGATATAGATTTAGATATCTAAACAGCAATCATGCATTTACAGTTGTTGTATGTTTTAATAAAAAAAAATCTATACAAGATAAAATTTTATTTTTACTATTATTTACATAAATATTATTCTATTTTATACTATCACATTATTGTGTCTCGGGATCGATAGATCCAGATTTGTAAGGGTCAGTTTCGTAATTTTCTATTAGCAAACTCTTGAATCTTCTAGCTGTGACTGTAATGCCGTCTTCTTTTGCTGTCACATTGAGAATTTCTACTCGAGCTACATACAGATGATCAGGATTTTTAGGACTGACCGATTTTATTATATCTATTTCATCTCCAATTCTGATCTGTAAAATAAAACAGATTTTACCAATACTGAAGATATTAACTGGTTGCTTATACAGAAATGTTGATGCAGCAGACATAATGTCATTAACATTCATGAAGGTAAGTTTTAACATGTACTCACAGATGCACTCTTTTTTAGAACTTTCTTTCCATTTAACCTAATTTTGCTCTCATAAAAGACTTGCTCTACTTTGCTGAAACCAAAAATGATATATGAGATAACAATAACATAGTATCCAGTTTAATAATTCCTAATGTGTATCATGTGCGTAACGTAAAGTGTAGTGAGCTGTGAGAGAAAAATGTCCAATATATGTATTTTTGTACTTACTTTCTAGCAACCCCAAGGGCAGATTTTAATATAACATCGGTTCGCATTGAAGTGGTATTAAATTTCACAACTTTGGAGTCTTTTGTCAATGAAGAATCATCACTCACAATGTCCTCTTCATCATCGGAGTCTTGAGCAGCTTGCTAGAAGTAATTAATATATTAACAAAACGCAGAGTATAAGTTAGGGGCTTATCAATGTTAAAAGACAGGTAAGGGAAATAATGTATACTTTGATTGAATGGTTTCAGCGAAAGACTTGCATGCTTTATGAATTTTTAAAGAATAACTATGACATACCAATCAGAATACCGCTCAAAATTAACGAGAAGTTTGGAAAGAAAGCAGGCTTGAGTAATTCATAAGAATACGAACCTTTTTCGATTTAAATCGCACAGGATTGTAAATAGTTGGAAGAAAATTTACAGCCGTTGAGGTTATGTTTATATTTTTCAAAACTGCGGTGTGCATAGATAGTTGAGGTAAGCCCTGCCTTAGAAAACAATTACTGATAAATGGTTGTTTTATCAGACGCCTGCACAGCGAATTCATTTCGATTTTCTAAAGATTTTATTCGCGTTACACAATATTTTGTTCTCAAAAACAACAACTTGATTGATGATAATAGAGCTGACACTTGTGACATTGTCTGTCAATGCCACTGTCAACATCAGCTGTTCGTTAATTTTTATTTTTAATATTTTTGTAGGCAAAGGTTAAGCTGAATATAAATAAACAATGAATTACTCTAACGTACAACAACGCAAGTTACGATAGGTAACGTAATTTTATTGTTCTGCAATGTAATTTTTTCTCATTCCCTCGTTTTAAAGTATTTACTAGTTAAATGAATGAGAATAAACTCATTAACACGTTCCGGGACACTACTCCAGACACAATAGATGTTTTATTGTTTTCACGCCTGTAGGCGGGCACTGTCCCGGAACGTGTTAATAGATACTAAACCTAACGTATGATTGGTGGATCAATAATATTAAATCCACTTCCAATAAAATAAATCATCTAAGGTGTTCATGGTCCAAAAAAGAACTACAGTTATGATTGCCTGACGAACTCTTATGTTCAAAAATAATTCGTTTGTATACTTTCGGGCATGTTACCACAGTTGTTACGGCCGCATCACATAAATAATAAGCGTTTGATCGCCCTAGACTTTAGTGATGTGCGTCCACGACATATTGATCAGTTTGTAATATTCATTATATTCGATCTTCTTGAAGAAATATTTCATTTGGATGTAAGTTATCCTTAATTTTTACTTACTCATGGTTTTCTTAGACCGTAACTAACTACTTACTTAAAATTAATCGAAACCACTCTATTCTAACTGAGATAGGTACGTATTAAAAGGAAATCCTACTTCTTCAATAACTTTAAATTTAATTATAATACCTACTGTCTTTTCGCATGCGAAAATGAAGATGGTCATAATTGAGGTTTCTAAAAGCTGTTTATCAATAATCAATAAAAAGATTTATGATGAAGGAATATAACTTGTATCGATCGACGATAACATCACTAGAAGGAAGAAAGGCCAAACACTTCACTTTGTTTACCACATTTGGTTCATGTCAGAAATGCTGACATGATCGGTTGTTCAGCTCACATGATTGTAATTATCCTTTGATGTATTGACGACCTACGACTACCACAAACCACTTGGGAGAGGGGAATGAATGGGTTGAAGTTAAAATTGATTCTTTGGACTGAAAAATATATTAAATTTTTTAAGACATGTAGGTACGACATCAAAAAAAAAAAACAATCCGAAATGTTAGAAAGAAAAAATACAATAATTCGTAGTAACTATAGTTTTTCTAATAATTCTCAAATATAACATAAACCGATAAGTAATAAATAACTGAGGCCAAAGTGTCGACAGAAAAACGCTTTTCTCCATTCGTACTTTTCCTCATAATATGGCTTTATGGCTGCTTTCCGCAGAACTAGGTCCAGTTATTTCCTTTTTTTTTTACCTGAAAAAAAAGAAAAAAAGGTGCAGTTATTTCCTGCACCCGTTGCATGGCACATCGATAAACCCGTTTGTCGCGCGTTTTACCGCGTCTACCTAGATAATTTATCTCCACGTGTATCTATAACGCGAGGTCGTAGACAATTTGTCTCTAGTGCGTAATGGCTGCATTATGGCTGCCGTTTTTTATACAAGTTTGACAGCTTAGGAAAGTTAGCATAGCGTCAGTTATATCGACATCTTGCGATCGTTTATATACCTATATCTATCTATACCGCGTCGCGCGCGACGCGACAAGCCAACCCATGCAACGGGTGCAGATTACGAAATCATTCGTCAAGTAAACGTTATATATAAATAATTCCTTTACCCAAAGGTTGTCTGAAAGAGATCGTTTCTGACCACAAGACTGCCTGGATAGTAAAGTTTTCTGTAAACTGACATTTAGTATGATGTGTAATAAAGTGTTATCATAATTTAACCACTAAAAAGTTTCCTGCCCGATATTCTAGGCTGCGTATGTTTGTTCCTTTGCCCGAATAAATAAATCCGCCAAAAAAGCTCATCCATCGGGAATATTGAATTGACAGATACCCGGGAGCGCGTGTCGCGGCCGTGGGAGAGCACTCGAGCTCGGCTGTATGTATTGCACCGTGTTATCTTACCATAGGCGTCATGCTAGGGATGACACTGACACCTCCATCCCAATCAAATACTATTTAATTTACTTATTATTTTATTATCAAACTTTTGAATAGTTTTATTATCAAACTTTTGAATATACGCCGAGAACAAGATACAAATGTTTTTTAAAAGAAAACTTAAAAAATATTTTTAGCTAACTTAGCTTAGTATTTAAGTTTTAATTTAGTATGTTAGAGACTCGTGATCCCACAGACATTAAATAAATAATGTTAATAATAATAATATAGGTAAACCGCTTCATAGAGACTTCGCTTGCGGTGCAAAGCCTGTGTCCGCGCCGCCCGCACCCCTCACGCAACCCGCTCTCGTCTGGAAAGGTCTCAATTTCGCGGTTTAGCCTATAGTGGTTCCAGCGAACTTGGTTTCGCCCCGGCCCTGTCTCGCCCGGCCCCGTTTTATTCGTTATTTATTATCAAATTCAAGGCCAAGACAATATCAACAAAGTAAAAATCATGAAAATCGATCTCGATCATAAGGGGCGGTGAGGGTAACTAACACGACTTTTTAAAAATTTAAACTAGGAATATTTTAATGACTGAAGTTGGTCAGTTAGTTCAGAACTATTTTAATGATAGTTATGTAACCTTGTTAATTAGAAACAAATCTAGAGAATTTGAAATAAGGATCATTGATGAATGGTGGCACAGTCCCAATACTGAAGATTTAGCAATCGTTTGTGCAGTCAATTCAAGACGTCTGCGATATTCTTTTCTTCTTTTGAAAGGGAAGTTAAATCCCGTGCAAAAAATGGTTTCTTAATTGTATAAATAAATATTTATAGTAGATGGCAGTAATAATAATAATAACATAATATCTTTCTTTATTATTAAAAGTTATAAAGAAGCTAAGTTATAAGTATTTGGCAACCCTATCAGAACCAGACACTATGTAGTACACACCTCGCCATCTCATCGATCGTAGCAATAATAATAATCCGACTGCGTTTCCGTGACTATATTTTTAACAGATTCTTTTTTTTTATGTTACCAATATAAGGTCAAATCATTTTAAGTGATAATATATAAGGTCACCTCGTTTTAAGTGATAATATTTTAAGGACCGATTCAGCACAATAAATTAATCATTTTTTGTAGAAAACACTATGGGTTTTTATCCGCTAGTTTTTGAGAAAATTGGAGACTAAGGTAATATTTTATTTCAGATTTAATTTTTTTATTAATTAATGCTGAGATTAGAGAAAAAGAAGGTTTGGGCATTGAATTGAGAGAGGCGAAGCCGATGACGTAGATGACTTTTTAAATTGTCAAAATGCTGTTTTAAAAAATTTTTGTGACCATGTTAAAGAAAATAATAAAAATTCAAATCTCGATTTTCCAAAAAATAATGATAGTGTGCTGTTTCTTTGATGTAAACAAAGCCACTGTTAAATTATTATCACTTAAAATGATTTGACCTTATATAATAGTGGCTTTGCATACATCATAGAAACAGGACACTATCATTATTTTTTGGAAAATCGAGATTTTAATTTTTATTATTTTCTTTAACATAGACAATATAATTTTTTAAAACAGCACCCTGACAATTTTAAAAGTTATCTACGTCATCGGCTTTGCCTCTCTCAATTCAATGCCCAAACCTTCTTTTTCTCTAATCTTAGCTTAATTAATTAAAATTTGAAATCTGGAAAAAAAATATTACCTTAGTCTCCAATTTTCTCAAAAACTAGCGGATAAAACCCAAAGTGTTTTCTACAAAAATGATTAATTTATTGTGCTGAAATGTACCTTTAAATATTATCACTTAAAACGAGGTGACCTTATATACCTACTTGAAAAGATACCTACTTGAAAAGTAAACGAACCGAGTGAGTGTCTGCACTACTAAAAACAATAAACAAAGTTTTGGGATTAATCCATCATTTTATATTTGCATTTAGTACTTATGTTCGGTGTTCGGTATTCAGTTGATCGAAGCTTGAAAGCTATCCATTTTGTTATACAGAGGTCTTGAGTCACGAATCCTAAACGTTTGTGTCTATTACGTATCGCTCTTTAATGATAAATTATTATTCATGACATTTGTGAGAAGCCGTACCCAAACTTGACCCTCATCTCAGTTTTGACACATTGTTTCTTAAATATTAATGGCATCGCATTCTGGAGGGGAACTAATTATAGGGAGACAGCTAGCTATGTAAAAATGTGAGAGCAACAAAAGGATCTCTTAAAAAGACGCTAGACATAATCACAGCCGCAACGAACAGTCAGCGCCCTGGGACTATTTAAAAATACTACTCTCGCTTTCAAAGCAATAATTAAGGAGTTTGTCATACACGTTACTGTGTAGTATTGAAACAGTTGCTTAACTTTGTACGAGTGTGTGGTGAAATCCATTAGTGTCTATTTTAAATTCGTGATTTTTTCCTATGAAAAGCCATTTCATTTAAAGGCATTAGTTAGATTCGGATGCACATTTACAAAAACTTTTTTTGCTCCTTAAACAGTTGTTATAATTTGTATTTCTTTTGCACCTTTGTGATTATGAAGCCAACTGATAGTTAAGTGACATGATAAAAATCAAAAGACCTAGGTACCGTCGTTTCTGATTCTTATTAAGTGCAAAATACCATTATGGTCATGGGAACTGTAGCTACTTATTTTGGGTTCAAACTTCAGACCCATGTACCTATCTGCCTAAGTGATCAACATCTTTTTTATTTAAAAACAGTAATTGCCTACTGTCTACAACACTGCATTGTGGTAAAGAAACGTCCACACTTGATCACATTATACACGGTTCTTCTCTTAGCTTGTGGACACATGTCTCCCATTTGGAGCGATCTTTTTATTTTCGTATTACGATTATGTTTACGGCGAGTTCAAAGGGGTTTTTAATTTGACACACTTTATGGTTGTACTGTTCTGACAGCGATAGACGGAATAGATGTAAGTGGGAAGCGTAATTTTCTAAGAGAAATCTTAAAAGTAGTGTCTGTCTGATTGAAATAAATATACGATACGAGTAAATTGTATTTATTCAAAAAACCGGAGCGCTTTTGGAATGTCTAAATTATTTGTTACTGAATATCTATTGTTGATTATGATGACTCTGAAGATTTTTTGCTGTTGATATTTAAACTAATTTTTGGAAAAGTTCGACGCTATCACGTACACAAAAGTTAGTTTAGTGCATTCTGTCTCATGTCTGTCCCTAAAAATACGTTTTAATCTACTCAATAATTTAGTTTAGTATATCAAAAGCAGAAAACAAAATTGAATAGTTCCTACTATTTTCTTTACTTACAGGTTCTTTTCAACCAATTCAACAAATTAGTACCAATTGTGCTTTCAAAGTGTTGGCAAATCAGAGCTTTTATTGCAGCTTTAGGTCGTAACTCGGGACGGTTAAATTGTTGTTAGTTTGTACCGATTTTCTTTTACACCGGCTTTTGTGTAAGTAATTACTTATTTGCTACCCGTTTGCTTTAGTTGAATGTTTGTAGCTGATTAGTTTTAAGTTCATATTTGAATAACGCGTAAAATAAACGAGGTGAAATAAAATAACAACATTTAAAGAAATGCCATCAACCACTAAGCAATTAATTAAGCCCAACATTGCAGAAAATCGAAGGAATAGAGTTAAAATGAATAACAAATCAACTTCAAATAGGTAAGTAATTATTTCTAATTCATAAAGTAATTTTTACTACTAAAAACAAAACGAAAACGAATGTTTTTACAATTCTTCGGGCCTGTTACACAATGTCTAAGTTAGCTACCCAGCGAATTAGTTAAAAAAACGTGATTTCGTATAAGGGTTGCTGGCGAAATCACTAACCGAAACGTGGACATTATGAAACAGACCTTAGCTATTTTAATTCACGCTTAATTATCATAGAAATTATTAATCTTTTACGTTTTAAAGTTATAGTTGAGCTCCTTTTAATTTCAATCGCCTTGTGTAACAATGGTTGCAAATATCGTCGCCGCTACTACGGAAGTTATGAATACCGCGCTCGAGTTTCAGTTAACATTACGTTAGCATAGCAACAGCTACGGTAGCAGAGAATATATAATAGTCGGTAGTCTGAACCAGTTTTACCTGTCGAACACCAGATGACGCTTGAAAAATGCTGAGACAAAATTCGCGTTTTGGTTGATTGGATTATTTCCGTAGCCGTAAACAAAATTAAAAAAAACTTTTATTTTATTTATCATAGACTAGCCCTATTTAAGCTAAGCTACCTCCCCACCAATTTTCACCCAAACCGGTTTAGCCGTTCTTGAGTTATAATTAGTGTAACTAACGCTTATATAATGTAAATTTAAATATAAGTAAAAATTATGTATAATGAGGCGGAAAAAAATGAGTTACAAACTTATATCACGGCGAAATTTCTGCATCAATTGTTTCAGACTGTTCACTGTGGCCGCAGCTCCTATAAACCACTTCTAACTCTAAAGCCTGAACAATAGGTTTATTGTGGAGTTGTCAAACAATTAAAACTCGCGTAAACTTTGAATTGGACGTTTATGCGCGTTTTATAAGTTAAGTAGGTACGTACTTTGCTATAAAATGAAAACACTTGCAATGCGAAATCGAATTGCGTTTTCATTGAAATATTGGATCGGCTTTTAAAATGAAAAATGTATTGTGGCGCTACATACTTCGTTGCTAAGCGTGTTTTATTACACAAGTACGGACAATCGTACATTATTTATTAACTAACTAAATGTCGATACGAATGCGACAAAGAAGTTTTTACCTGCTCACATAAGTGTATACCAACCAAGTGGTAGGTACTACCGATCTACAGATTCCGAAGGTATCTCTTTGTTACTTTAATAGTACAGCATCTAAGACATGATACCAATATTGAATCTCATGCGCTACCGAATCGATAGCCACGAGCGACATGGGGTATTAGATTTTAGCCCCCGACTGAGACATTGCTAAATTGTTTATCGTAGAAAGTACGGCGGTAGAGGCAATATAGAGGTAGGTGTTTTTTTTCAAATGTACAACATCAAGCTACGGCCATATATGTACCATGCACTATTAGCATTGCAGAAGCTTCACCTACTTACGATATTTATGTTTGATATGGTGAACTTTAGAAATTTGTTTTTGCTAGCTATCGCTGTACCATTTATTTCAGTAGCTGGGTACTTACATTCCATTACTTTAAAGTACATATATCGTCCCCGTCGTGGCAAAATTAAATAACCAACAAAACCAAAGTTCCGAGATATTTGAGTTTTTGTGATTTTTTTAAACAAAAATGGCGATAACATTTCAAGCCGAAGGAAATTTACAGTCGAGATTTTGATATGTTATGAAGCTGCTTCAACTTCATAATTTAAATAGTCTATCATAATGCTACTTTATATTATTTTAAATATAAAAATAAAAAAGTAATTATTTAGTTCTGCCACAAACGTATTTTATAACAAAATTGCAATTATCAAGTTTTTGTACGTCACTTTTGCAAGTTTTGGCACACAACCAAGTAATACTTTTTTTTATATTACCTACATCATCCCACTGTTGGGCAAAGGTCTGCCCCAATTCTATCCATTTGTCTCTGGCAGCGGCCAACAACACCCAATTTCTCGCAACGCTGAACAGATCGTCACTCCACCTCGTCTGGTGGTATCCATCGCGTGACGATTTGGGCCCATCTATTCGGGTGCATTCTACACACATGCCCCGCCTACTCCCATTTAAGCTTTGCTGTCTTTTCGCCTACATCTGCTATTCCAGTTCTGGAGCGTATTATGGTATTCCGGATCTTATCGATCCTTTTAATATGGTGAAAGGAACGCCAGGGTACATTTCTTCCAGAAGCCACCTCAAAGGAAATGGACCTGGTTGAATCCGGATGGCACGACGAGAAATGAGATAGACTTCATCATGACTACCAAGAAACGGTTATTTAATGATGTCTCCGTGATCAACTGAATAAAGACCGGTAGGTAGTGTTTACCGGATGGTTCGAGGCACATGGAATTTAATGTCAAATTGGAAAGGTCTCGCTTGATGAGGTCCGACCTACTCGTGCCCATATCCAAAATCCCGAGAGCTTTCAACTCGAGTTTTCAAACCGCTTTGAGTGCCTAAAGAATTGCGTTTCAGTGGACGAAATAAACAACGAGTTTATGGAAACTATTCAAACGGTGGGGTCTAAGATTTTTAGTCCTGGCCGTAAAAATCGTCCTCTAAGACTCTCGATCCACACTCTCGACCTTATAGCAGAACGTCGATCTATAGCATTGAAGACCTCCTTTAATGTTGAAAACTACAGTAGGTGAAAAGACGAATATGGAAGTCCCAACGACACGACATTTCTTCCTTTAACACGAACAGTGTTAAAGAACCGATAGAGTGAAAACAAGGCTCCCAAGCAAGAGACATGTCTATTGGGCAAAGCCTGTTGACGAAGCTTAAGACGGAGGGCGGCAGTGTAGCGTCGACAAAAGCAGATGTTTTGAGGGAGATCGAGAAGTTCTATGGGCAGTTGTACACCTCAGTTGCCGAACCCGTTAATAGCTAAGGCCGGACACCCAAAAGCTATCCTGACCCGACACTACACCGAAGACATCAGCCTCTACGAGATAAGGATGGCCCTGAAACAGCTTAAAAACAACAAGGCACCTGGTGAGGTCGGAATCACAGCAGAGCCTTCAAAAGGGGGGGGAACACCGGTACTCAAAGTCCTTCAGAGACTCTTTAATTCCGTGCTGCTTGAGGGCTGCCTGAGTCATGGAACAGGAGTTTGGTGGTGTTATTTTTCAAAAAAGGAGACAAAAGGTATGACTGGTAGAGAACGACGAACGAACTGGGAGGCCTAAGTTCAGCAGTGGACTAGTCCTTTGGCTGATTATGATAAAAATATATAATACAATGTTTTAATGAAAAATTAAACAAGAGCACTTATTCAATTTTGCCACAACCAATTTTTGTAACAATGTTTCCGAGTCAGTTGTGGCAGAATTCAACAAAGTCACTTATTGATTTTGTTGGTAGGTATGTCAAAACCCTCAATTGTAGTTATTTAATTTTTTTGACATTTATTCAGTTTTTCCACGAAACTTTTTTAACAAACCTTGTTGTAATATGTGGTCAATAGAGTTACTAAAATTATGATATCTTCGCGAATATCATACATATTGCAACGAAAAATAGACCAAAATGTAGCTTACACTTTATATTATTTAAAAATAACAAAAAGTGAATTTCGGCAAACGTGTCAGTTATTTAATTTTGACACGATGGGGACGATATATTCAAAATGACTTTAATCAACTTTTTTTAGCGTTGAAAAAGGTCAATGACCGAATCAGATCTTGGCATAGTCAAAGCGTCTGAACGAAAGAATTTGATTTCTCATTTGTCGCCAGACATCGTATCATTTATCATAGAAGACACCTCATCGCCACTGCACTAGTTATTGGAGTGTGAAACTAACTTTTAAAAACCTATTAGACGTCAGAGTCAGATGAAAGATGGGTGTCGAATGATCTGAGGATTTCCTTTCAATGAGAATGTTACTGTCTGTTGAAGATAGGTATTTATTTGGGTGGTGTCATCATCATCAAATTTAAGTGCTAGGCTCTTGTCGGTAAAGTTTTTTTCCTTAAAAATACCATACATACCTTACATACACAGTTGCTCAGCTCCAGGGGTATTTATTTACTAAGTTTTGTAAGTGAACTGTATGTTTTTATGAGAATAAATGTCTATAAACCTAAAAACTCCAAAGGGAAGATAGTATGGTGGTTTTCTTCTTGCCTCTCACACCGCAGCTTAAGAACCGGGGGGGAGTTTTCTCGCCTATTGATACCCAGCCTTTCCTGATATACTATTATCTTTAGCCTTTTGCCAGTATTGATGTTGCTGCTGACCAACACCAGGGGAACCAATTAGTACGGCTTGAGTTACATACATACATATATAACTTCCTACAGATCAATGTATGGTTTGTTATTTATTTATTTAAATATTGGTCACAAACAGATCGTTGTCATTCCAGAACCACAAATCAAAAACATCGTTATGAGTTTGGATCTTCAGAATTATTTTAAAATATTCAGTTAAGGATATTTAATGCAACTTGCGACGAGAAATACTAAAGAGTTCTTTATTAAATTACGCATTAAAAGTGAATGATAATAAAAATGATCCGCAGCTGCATGGAAGCGAGAGTGTCAATAAAGTTAATGACAATTTTTAAGTAGCCGCTATCAATAATCTCGATTTAGACTTTTATAACTTTGAGACCAAGTTGCGCTTCTTCTTTTTTAGGGTTCCACGTGACATCTTCATAAATAAAAAAGCCGTGTTAGTTACACCACTTATGACCCGCAAATGGGTGGGTCCATTTCCATGATCTTTACTTTGTTGGATTCGTCTTTGTTTCGAATAGGATAATTTTTGCGGACGGGGCAGGATCAGGGCCAAGGCGATACGATGTTCGCTAGGACTGCTTATATTGTGTAAGTATATAAAGATACAAATCAGCCATTTGTAATCAATGCTTTGTCAAAACTTTTATACCTTGCGTAAAAGCTGTTTTTTTTTAAATTCTGTTCGAGGAGATTAACTGGCGTTTTAAATTCATGTGGATAAGATTTTCAGTTTAAATTGATGGATAAATCCACCGAAAGTAAGCTTTATTCATTACTTTTTAAACTACTGTTACCTATAGGAATGTATCATTGTTTACGGAACCCCACCAGAACCACCACTTGCCCATTTTTCAACAACACTGTTTAGTTTACGAGTGGACCACATGGGCCAGGGTTAATAACACACTAATGCAAGTTTTACGAGTGATTTCACGGTTATCCATCCAGCCGGGGGCGCGTTGATAATAATTTGACTTTATGAGTGCCATTCGCTACGTTTGACGGTTAATGAATAACATCCCACTTCATAGTCATGTTGAAAGACTTTATTAGATAAAATTGACTGGCTGGACACGGGTTTTTGACTTACTTAATTTTGGAGTCGGTCGGAGGTACCTTTAACCACCGATTAGTTTTTCCGTAAGGTTTTTTATGCACAATATTCTTCAAAGAACCCTGAAAAAGAAACAACTTACTGTAGCTTGTGATCTTCCCGTTTCATTTTCATCACAGTTAAAATTACTCTCTAGTTATCTACTACTATTATCACTATGTAATTACTCGCCAGTAATATGTACTTGCAAATAATAAGTTTTGTTTTGTACCAATACTCCTGAGAGAGAGCGTGTTCCTTCTTCCTAACCGCTCCTCGATAATCTATAACCAAAGATACAACCAAAGTCATAACATAACAATAACAACCTCTTACAAGACGATGCACATGTTAGTAAACAGGCCAACCTGCAAGGAATTAACCTTAACGGTCTCCGTCGGATGTTATCATGTGATCATATTTACTACAGAGTACACACTACAAAACATGTACTTGGAAGAAGCACACACTATTTTACAACGGCGGTTATTTTTTATTTTTTTTTATTTTTTTATTTATTTCAGGAACACAAACAGTATAGTATCCACAATCAATGCATGATTAAAATATTAAGTTTAAACAAAAGGCTTTACTGTACAAACAGTACATCAACCTATAAACAGTGTTCACAACTTAATTTAAATAATAAAAAAATATAATACAGAAATGAGATCGATTATGGCAAATTAATTAACATTTGAATTTAAATTAAAATTACAAATTAAATTGGAATTATGAAATCAAAACAATTAACATTGAAATAAAATTGAATCACAATAATACAAATATAGTTTTTACAATATCTATAAAATAAAATAATAGAAACAACATTCAATTATTTAAACAAATACCGGTCACCGCTGCCTATCCACCATGAGGGCCAAAATCGCTAGCATTTCATGTCGTCTTTTGTTTGAAGTGGCGCCTGTGTCGTGAGTTCGTTGAAAAGTGATTAGGCTACAGAGACCTCGACCGTTCATACTACGTCTGCCATGTTTTTTTCCGGATTGAAATAAAAATATATATTTTACTCACGACCTGTTTCACAATATCTTTATAAGTTCTGGTTAGCGTTATCCGTTCAATACTTCCTAATGACGTTCCATTTTAGAATTTTTCGTTGGTTAGTGCTTATTAGTCGATTGTGAGACAGGCCCTTGAGAACACAAATTGGTATTTCATACTCGCGCGAAACAGTAATGTAATCGTAAAATACGTTTTCATAGCACTTAAAACTTTTCAGTCATAACAGTAGATTGAATTTTGTTGTGTTGTTGCGTTGAAAGTTGATGGTATTTGAACGAGTTTACAAACAACAATGATGAATAAATAAGAGCAGATAAAACGCAAATTAATTTGGATGGAACAGCTTTGAGTGAAAAGTCACTGTCCAACTTTGACATGAACCGCAAAATGAATTCACTGTTATTTTTGTTCACGACAGTTCGTCTGAACTACGACATAAATCCAGAAATCTAAAAGGTGAAGTGATAAAAAAGTAACCTGGATAAAACAAATGCTGCGTTACAGAAAAGTTACATTTAATCTGTGGTTGCCACAATAAATAACAGACCCTCGAGGCTCGCAGACAAGACGCGATAAAACTAGAAAGGACAGCGAAAACAAAACACGCTCAATACAATAAAACCTCGGCAAAACAAACACGGGAATTACAAAACATAGAGAACCGTAGAAAGAATGCAACGCCAAACAGTTTAGCCGAAGGGCCTATAAAGAAGTCTGAGGCACATTACAATGAAGGCGGACATCCCAGGACGTTCGGCTCGAGTTATTTTACTGTTGCCACTAAAGTGCGCGGTAAAACCCGCCCACGCAATATAATACTCATGATATTGTGACCTCTGCCCTCGGATAAAGAAACACCCACGATACAGTCAGAATAGTAGAACCAGACTGTCAACCACGCGTTGTTTTTAAATTCAGCATGTTGAGCAACGTCATGAAAGCCCAGTGAATCATAATAACTAGGATTGCGTAGACAAACACTCATTTGACTACTAGGAGGTATATTTTTACGGATAGTCACCAATTTCGCCAGGATCTCACCTGAGGGTGCTATCAGGGACTAGAGCGAGGGAGGTTAGAGCGAGATGCGCCCCACAGGCGAAGTTTCAATAACGCGATCTAACTATTAGTGCATAAGTGATGATTGATGCTGACGAGGATAGATAATATCTGATTAAGTGATTAGTAACAGCTTATTTCCTTTAAATACTCAAGTTTAAATCCATATCAGGAGCAATTCAAGTATCTTATTATCATAATTGCAAACGGCTTGCAATGCAACTATATCTACCTAATGCCATACATAAATTTTACCATCAATTTTATTGACTGGCTCCTATTGCTTCACTATGTACTTCCGAGACGTATTCTAAGAGATTTTATTGATATTAGTAAACTCCATGTAGGGCAATTAAGTGACCGTTTGACAGACACGGTCACGGTGATAAAAATTTGTGTCATTTTTATCGGCGATGTTTATGCTCATTCATATAAGTAATAAACATTTTTTTATTTTCAATTTATCTTGAACACATGTCGTGGAAGTGTAGGTACCTACCTTATCTACCTTATATATAAAGAAGTCAAATGTAATGAGTAGCTAGGTAGGTATCTTGTTTATTATTAACTTCCGAAATATAAGAGTCAGTTTTTCAATCCGCCTGTGAATGCGATCGATTCAAGCGCTAGCGAATATAAAATACATACTTAGATATTATGTTACTGAAATCGTGATAATTTTAATTCATAATTAAATAGTAAGTAGTTCAATGTTATTATAACGCAAAGTATTTAAAGTTCCTATTATTGTCTACAAAGTTTTTGTTCCTACCCCGCAATGCACCAACACTCCCTGGCCTGAGTCCAGCTTCCAGATTGTTTTAGGAATTATGCCGGCTCGCCCAAGATAACGTTTACCGCTAGACGTAAGAAAATTCCATTTTAAGAACTCCGCCATTTTCCATTTATAAATTTGAATAACCCAGCACGAAATATACATTGGAACCGCCAACGATCAGATAGCACGAAACAGACGGGCGATTCTGCGCTATAACTCAAAAGCAATGATATAACTTGACTGAAATTTATTACTTACATGCCCGTTTAGTAGTGTTTATGTCCAGGGGTTGCGAATGCTAAATCAGCATTAGTCATCGCACGTTGGACGCACTTTATTTCATGCAACAAGATGTAGGAAAGTACTGTTGCGGGGCAGGGGCGTATTCAGGAAGTCAGAGAGCCTTAAATTTTATGTCTGACTAGCAAACAGACGAAGTTAGGGATCTGTAATTCAAAAGTGATAGTCCACCTATTAGGTACGAGGAGTTTTCAAGTAATGTCGCTATCATTTTATTTGATCTCATCGATCCATCACAAGCACCAAAAGGGCACCGACTCCAAAATGATTTTTCTAAGAGTTAATTGTTTATTTAAGACTTTTAGTGATGGTTATTGAAGTCGGTTTTGCTTTTTTCATTTAAAGTTTATATTATTTGTATTTTTTGCGACGGGGGAGAGATAAGCCTAACAAATTTTCTGGTGTTTTATAATTATAAACTTTTAAGCGTTAAGGAGTCACCATCAGCACAGCTCCACAAAATAGTGACTATCAGACGCAAAGAATGTCACAAGTAAGATGCTAGTGAGTGCAAGAATACTATGAGTCTGTATAAGATTTGAGGGTTCCTAGATTACACCGAAATTACCAAAAAATAATCGGACTTTCATACCTTCGGTTCGAAGACAATCCATAATGGATTGTGTGGATGCATTATCCATTATTCCTAGTTTAGAATACATCTCTGTGTCGGCGCATCTACTTTGTGCTTTATTGGCTGGACGTTTAACTTGTTTAGTTTTATTGGACTTATGCGTTTATCGTATTAAGACGGCACCGCTGTTATTTATCCCGATTTATGTACTGATGATCATTTCAATTTTGAGAATGGTTGGTTTCCTTTGTTCATTCAAGTTCATTCATTGAATTGAAGTTTAAAAAAATCTATTCGCTAAGGGCGTTTTCCGCGCAACTAAATTTGAGATGAAAATTTAAGAATCTATGCAAACATTTTTATACAATATATGAGGTCAATAACATTCAATTTATTACTGTATTTTTTTGTGGAAGTGGGAGAGTACAGATTATTAACATAGGAATTTCGTTTCAGTATCTAATTAGGTTCATTAACAGTACAAAAAAAAAGTAACATATTATGTCTCTTGATATTATGTAAGTTTGTAATTCCATGGCTTCCAGTTGGTTTTGGATTTATTCAGGCTAAACGGCTTCGGTATTCAAAACAATATTCCCATGACACTTGGCTTGTTTATCCTTTGGATTCCGCTGTCAGCCATCAACGGCTAATTGATAACGGACGACCGGGCGGCATGCCAAATGCAAGCGACACAAAATCAATATGGCGATGATGGATGGCACGGATTTTAATTAAACCCGCATCAACCTGTTTGCTTTCAATGAGCTTATAATGGCCATGCGGATGCACTGAGCCTCGTTGAGAGGTTTGTGAGGAATAAACAGCTTTGGAGACCAACGATACACGTAGATCGGTCGAACAGACCCTAAGTCTGTTTCATAACCGACGTGTTTAGTGCTTAGATTAGAACTTACTTAAGTAAGACGTTGTGAAACAGGGGACGTCTATCAATTTGGGGCAACGCATCGATATACACGTTAAAAAAAAGTCATTGTTCTATGATATGCTTGACAAAATTTTCATGGTTATAGTTTTCGATAAATGTCCCGAATCTAAATTAATGCATTCCCTAAATAACATGACTTCACTTCAATTACACTTGGCCTTTATTTGTAATCTTAGCCATCTAGTTATGTATTGGGTTTGGGCTAGAAAAGTATAATTTTAGTCGGTTGTTGATAATAGTTTCATAACAAGCTATAAAATGGAAATTATGAAATTTCTGAACAAACTGAAGCTATTCCAGTGATAGTTGTGTAATCGGAACTAATTTAGTAACTCCATCATCGTCCAAAACTCAATTTGAGTTATTAGATTAGCGCCGCTATTCCTGTTTCTGAGCCATTAAAACTTTAAATTAGTACAATTAATCACTAGAAGGAGCAGCCCTCAAATAAATGTAATGTATCACTTCCCGTATTAGTTCAAATGATTAGTGGTTGCTAATTCAATTTTTGCTCCGAAAATAGTGGCAGTCATTCATTTTGACACATTTAGGGAAGCAAGCTGCGGGTCCAAATGGGGCTAGAGATGTTTATCAGGGTATTCACGGACTATAATTTATTCCTCAGGGATTTGCTGCCAGTTTTATGTTTCGGAAAAGATCGCATTCGCTTGTTTTTTTTATTCGAAGAAGCTGTGACGTTTATCGGTGTGAATCTTGACTCTTTTGTTTTTTGCGCAGAAAAAAAATGTGTTTAGATAGGTGCCAACCTACATAGTTTGTGAGTTAGGTTGGGTTATAGTGTAGTATGCGAAGCCGTTAATTAATAAAAACATATTTGTTGTTCCGTTTGTAGAAATATTTTTTAAGCATTGGTATGTTGCTGACACCATCAAGATGCTTTCGTGTTTTATTTGTTTACATAGTTTTATAGAGGTAGATATAAAGCTCTTAAATATTGTCTCGGATCTATTTACATACCTATGTATACATTGTATTTTTTTTGCAAATGTTATGATGAGTGACCCATTTTCAAGCAAATACCGGCGTTCCATGAGTAGCAAAAGGGTAATGCATTATTTTGAAACTTCGTGATAGGAGGTTGCACTAAAATGCCAAGCGTTCATCTTCGCCATTGGCATTTACCATGTAACCATGCCTACAAGATTTTGGATTTATTTTTGCATATTTTAGTTTATTACAATAGCTTACCACTGATTCACGCTTAGTAATAATTACGTTTCGGACATAAGCAATGCTTATTTTAGGTTCCGGTGTGTATAAATTTCATATGAATATATTTGGCCTTACTTGGCACTCGGGCGCTATGTTTATTTAATGTATGTAACAATTTATCATATCTCAATGATGAAATTCATCTACACATGATACATTGATCATAATCTTAACTAATCAAATCTAATTACAATAGAACTAATTACAAATTGCTCCACATAGCAACAGGATCGACATTAACTGGATTACGTCTTCATCCTCAGTGCGCATGATTGGATCATCGCGTAATCCGGTTGGTTTCGTCCGTCATCGCACCTGCATGCCTAATGCGGTCGCTATAGCCGTGGGTAGTTGGGAACTTGGGATGTACCGTCCGCAGAGCGAAGGCTAGAAGAAAATATGTGGAAAAGTTTGCAGAGATGCATGAAAATGCTAGCAATAAACTTCTTTTTTTTTGTAAAGTAACTAACAAGAAATGACTGAAGTAAATTAGAAATAAAAAAGGACATTATGCGAAAAGGACATTTTTCGAAGTGGACATTCTGCGAAAGAGACCTTTTGCAACCAGTGGACATTTTGAGAAATGGACATTCTACGCCTGAGCCAATGCTGGCTCGATAGGTATTAGATATAATCGCATTTACCAGAATTTAGCTGTTAGCTTACCGTACATCATGGGTCTACTAGCATTGAATCTCAAACTAGAGTTTCTTTTCTTCACAATTCAAAATCAATTATTGTTTAAGAAAAAAAAATTGGATGTTCAATCTGATATCAAGTACCTACTTTAAGTACTTTATCGCTACTAATCATCCCTCGGTTGTGTTGTTCTATATGTAAAAAAGTGCTTACTTAAAAAAAATAGGTATGAACTTATTTTCCAAATTCCTGTGATGCTTACTCTTCACCCATGTGGGCGTGTGTAAATGAGTGCATAAGCCCGCATGTGTCTAACGAACAGGCACTATAATGGCAGTGTCATTGTGTGTGTAAAGCGCTTTCTAGCACATGACAGCGCTTAGCTTAGTATTTCCACAATTTTACTTTCAATTGAGGGATCACTCGCATGAACGGCAGTTGGCTAACGACAAGTGTGGTACCTGTGAAATGCCTTCCACATGTCGTCAGCATGTCGTCAACTAGACGTCTACTTTCAAACAGTCGTTGACGGCTGACGTCGAATTTCAACGTTATGTCGACATGACAGCGTTTAACCGTCAATGCGCCGTCATGCCATCGCCTCGGTTGTCATCGTCAAGTGCCACTCATCGCTTGTGAGTCAGAGTATTATTATTATTTAAATCATCATGCTTAAAAAAAATAGATATGGTGGACTTAATGCCAAAAGCGTTATTTACCAGTCAACCATAGGTCAGATCAATACGGGCGGTGCAAATAAAGTACTAAGTTTCCGAGTTGTCGACTGTCATGGAGCCCTAGCAGACGGGGTTTTAGCGACCGCCACTTTAAAATCAAGCGCTTTATTCGGCTTCAAACATCCATTTTTGCGGTAGTAAGTGTTTGTGTTCGCGAGATGAGGGTAACACTGTTAGCTTAATTTACTCATTGACCACATGGGATGTCGAGTTTTGGAAACTTTGGCGAACCGAATTAGCTTGGTCATGGTCGGACTGTTATTAACCCAACTTAACTTTGAAACTATAGTTTGGAATTTTCTTTAAACTCTGGTTAGAGGATTGGAATCGTGATTAGCTGTTGGTAAAGTAGTTAAAGTAAGTGTAGCTCTTTATCTACCTACCTACCTACTTCGATCCCATATAACCTCGGATAGCTTGGTGTAACTTCAACATAACTTCTTCATATCATCCTGACCTGACAATGACATCAATGCTCTAGCATAAAATTAATTTGATTACTCGACTAACTAGTTGAATCACTCACTCAATTAGACCCTACCGCGTCATTCACTCTACGATTCGTCACCGGCATACGTTTGCGGCTGATAAGAAATCTAATCTTTCCCGACCCCTCGTTTTCTAGTTTTGTTGTCCATTAAAGAAGTCCCCCGTTCGCTAAATAATACACCGGGGCTATTAGCGAGAAACAAAGACTGTACCGGAACTAAACCGCTGTGCCTTGGGGATTGGGTAGGCGGACGCAGTGATGTATGTAGCTGGGTCAAATATGACTAAAAACAATGTCATTTTAAGGTTAGATTAAAACCAGCGGATCCTATTAAAATAAACTTCTGTACATTTTACAATAATATGTACAATGAACATGTTACTGAATATGAACATTACTTATCATCATTCTATATGTTATTGATAGCAGAATGTGATGGAGACCAGAATGACATTTTGTAACTATGCGAATATGTAATTTGTTCACATAGGTCTCAGGTTTTTGAATGAATAATTTTAAATTTTAATCTTACATTGCCTCAACATATGACCCAATATCAGACTAATGCGATATATTTGAAAATAAAATGCAATAACGTATGCGCGTTGCATGACATGCATTGCACGTGTCCATTGCATATCAGTCACATTTTATCTTCTATTAGCTGACAGATATAAGAAATCAGGTCGCGAGTTATGTCAATATTCAGATTGATCCACGCTTGCTCCATAAAAATTGGGTTACTTCTTTTTTTTATTATAGTATTAGTACACTGCACTTTCTAGATTCTAGCATTAAGTCTAATTCCAGATTCCTCAAAACTCGCATAGCTTAAAGGCATGCTAGTTAATTTCTGTTGGCCAGAACCATAACCCTATAAATAAATTAAAAGGAAGCAACTTTTACACATTACGCGCCATGGTGGTTACCAGTGACACCTAAACAATATTTTTCTATTGTGTCTAGTTACGTGGCAGTCAAAGCCTTAAATAGCATCTTACCACACGACGTCCAAGTTCGACAGCAGATGTGCGGGGTGACTCACGACGACTCAATTACACATTCGATAGTTTTTGTGGTGCCAGCGAGTAGCGCCCCGATCCGAAAACTATTCGTTTTATGGGGACGATGAACTATGCATTTGATGTACGATACTTAAATACTCCGCTCACAATACCATACAATACTTCGCTTTGATGGACAGCTCTACGCGGCAGCACGGTATCAATTAACTTAAAACTTTAATGATAGAGTCGGGTGGATCATTACGTTCATTGTTCAAAATGTTGTTAGTAGCAGGGGAAACAGAAAGAATATGTTTTGAAATGAAATATTGTCTGTAAAAGTTAGTAGTCAAACAACGCCAAAAGATGAAAGATCCTACACAAAGCAGGCTTTTACATAATGAATTCTAGATCACATTTTGTGGCTCTACTCAGATACTGAAATTGTCTTTGTCGGAACAAGAGAGGAAAGAAAATTGTGCACTAAAATTTTAATATTCATGAACATAAAAAAGGAAATTTTAGTTAAAAATTCTTAACCAACTCACAGTATCTTTCTAATTTAATATCCTGCGCCGCCCTGTCGCGTCTTTCCGTTCCGAGCCAAAGTTATTACCATAATATAGCTTGTCTTAAAGCGTACAACACTTATCTAGAGAATCCTTGTTTTGTCTCACGCTAAAAGGGAATACTTGTACGAATAAATAAACGCTACGCTTAAACGCTTGTCATTGTCAATCCGTGCGTTGATCCGACTCTTTTTATAGCCGAATGAATGCACTGCAAGCCGTATTCTCGAAATTGACCCTTATCTTTAGTAATTTTTTTGTCACATATGTTAAGGATTAGCACTTCACGGAACGAACGTTACGATTTGTTCTTCATGTCCCGAGATACTTCACACCATATGTCGACTGCGCACGCAACAACAGTCACTATTTTAACGTAACGTAGAGATCATTACACCATGAAATTGTTGAAAAAACACGTCAAGTGTCTGCTCCGGAATACGTCCGACCTACCGCAGGATCAAACATTAATAACTTTCAGTTAAATCTCTTGTAATTCCAATATTTTACGAGTTACAGATGATCTTCAAACAGTTATCGGATTTGGACCGAAATCCAGTTTTATTGCTTGTGAAATATTGATCTTGTTAACAAGGATTTGTAAGTATTTATTTTCGAACATGTAATAGAGTTTACGAAGTATTTTAAATGACAATACTTCTCGTCCGATGTTGGTCTTCCGAGTCCAATATAAATCGTAAATGAAGTGTGAGCTGACACTTTATGCATGTGTTTAATATGGGACGGCAGCAATTCTCAAGAGAGGTGTAATAAGTTTTGTTCTAAGCAGTATGTTTCTAGGCTTAAGTTAAATGGCACCTGTTGGAGTAGTAAACAGTATGTCTTGAATTTTAGGACCATAAACCAGAGAGTTATAAGAGGAACACGTCTTCACATGATATTATGAGCATATTTTACGAATATGTAGGCTATTAATAACTCCATCTAATTTCAGTGCACGGACAGAATGATTAATTGGTACCTACTTATTTTAATAATAATAATAATAAATATACTTTATTGCACACCATAAACAATAAAAATACAGAAACATCTTAAATATTAAATAGGAGTACAATTCAGGCGGTCTTATTGCTTGAAGCAATTTCTTAAAAAATAATTTTATTTAAATTTTATTTAAAGCAATTTTAATAAAAAATCTGCCCATATTCTTGCAGAAACTGTGCGATTATAGGTATCAATTATCCTGATATTCGCGGAGATCAAAACCACCATAAATTTACGTAAATTTTTAGCAATGCAGAAATAACATTTGATAGCAGTTGACACATAAACAGTTAATCTTAATGTATATTAACAGAGATGTAATCGTCACACATGTTTCACGTATCTCTGCCGTTTGTCATTTGTTTCATGCATTTTTTTATGTGCGACACGGAATGTCCATTTCCTATTTTTTTCAGCCAGTACATATTGTTGCCATGTGGTCGTCAGTTGTTTTTGCACGTTTTGGACACGCGAGTCGGAATTTTCACTCAGTTTTCGTCTATCTGTGAAACTCGATACAGAGTGCTTTTTCGTTATTGCGGACTGTCCAAAAATTTTTTTTTTAATTTTTCTGCACTTTTTACGAGCGCATTTTTCATGAATCAGTTATTTGAATCGGTATGAGCGGCATTTATAATTGAATTTGAGGCTGAACTTTGCATAATAATTGTAGTTTTATATGTTACATCTGCATTGTAAAACACTTTCATTGTTTACCAATCTATATCTTCATAGTAATAGTCCAGTTAAATAAGCGAGATGTATTGCCTTGCGTTAAATCCAGTAAATATGATTTTTTGCACACTCGTTGATGAAAATTACTGCAAGTTTGTGATCTCGGGCTGGAACCTTGTCGATTTTTGACAATGGTTTAACGCAATGTTTAATTTTACTGGACTATAAGTACTAGCTGAACAATGTATTCAAGCACACTTCAAAGCAAACGAAAGTTGTCTCTTCAAATTCTTGTTCATTTATCAAACGCCAAATATTTGTCGGTTACAAAACAAACGATCGCCGAAACAACTAAACATCGCATAATATTAGACGCGTACTGTTTGTTCTGCTGTGTGCAGACAACTTATAACGATAGACACAGCTTACTTTTCATTTCTCTATTTTTCGTACCTATGCTGCTGACAAATTAATTAATAAATCAATTTATTTTTGTTCTACATGTTGTGACATGTCATAATTAATCACTAGAAAGTACCAACATTGCGATTTGTTCAGAGTGAAGACTAGCTTAATGCGTAAATAGAGGTTTTAGATTAATAATAAAATCAAACCTTTCCAAATTTTAATTATGAGTTCGTCTACCTCAGTTTTCTACTCGAGTAAAAAATGAAAGTGATAATAATATAATGCTCCAGCTTACATTATAATAGCCAATACTATTGCAAATTATAAAATGGTAAGTGATTATAGATGAGTAAACTTGTTATTGTGTAGCAAACTTTGGCTTAGCACATACGAAGTCTGACTGATTGACATATCACATCAGAAGATTATGACATTCGTTTTAACACCTCTCTACTAGATGTACTTATTTTATGTTAGAGCCGATAGAGTACTCTTGCAAAGTTCTTGAAAATTTTACCAAACTTCTTTTGACTGCTTGTAACCTGGCCACCGAAGTCGAAATCGGCTAGGGGGACTATATGTATTGTATGACTAGCATAATCTACTAAAGGTCCACGTAGGTAGTACGGTCGCGCCGTTTGAAAGCCAACTCATTTTGCGTAAAAGCTTTATGGTAGGTCTAGCAGGCGTTCTAATGCGGCGTCTATAGAACTAATTAGTCTACGCCTCTGTATATTTCTTCTGTGTGATTTGACGAGGCGCAGCTGCGCCGGCTGCGGCGACCACTCGAGACTTGCTCTTGACTTTGTCAACAATGTGCCGATTACTCCGCAATAGGGAAGTCTTGTGCCTAAATTATGGCTTTTGATTTTTAATTAAATAAGTAATTAAACTTAATAATTAATCTTCAAAGTCACAATAGATGGGTTTGTTCTGGGTGAGCTAGTCAAGAGAAAATGCAAATAAAAAATGCAAAGTACCCTACGTTTTATTTTTAAAACATGAAGATTGTGTATTTGTTTAGATTATAATTTTATAATGGTTAATGATTATTGATATTTTTATCAGTTAGATGATATTAATTGATCTATGGGCATAATGAATGAGAAATTAATTATACAAGTTTAGTGTTGGTTAGCAATTTTAAATGGGTATGATTGCATGTATGATTGTTTCACAATATTTCGTACTGGCTTCAATTTTTTTCTATGCTGAGTGAAATGAACGTGTAAAAAAATTGCGTTAAATAATTACTCGAAGAGCATCACTATTGTGTTCGTTACGATTATACAGGGTGTAAAAAAATACGAATCATATTTAAGGGGGTGGTTGTCAATCGAGTTTGGAATACAGGAAAAATATAAAAAAATATATATAAAAAAAAACTTGATTTTTTTATATTTTTTATTTTTCCTGTATTCTATTCTCGATTGACAACAACCCCTTGAATTTGGCTCGTACTTTTTTTACACCCTGTATAGACTATAGAGACTATTTTATATTTTCCGCAAATCATAATCGCCTCTCGCCTCAGCTCATTCAAACTGAAAGCCTCCCATCAAAGTTCTGTAGCGAAATATTTTTCTTTGGAATTATGAACGGAACTTATGAGTTCTTAAACATCTTTGTTTATCTTCGGTTTGTTTACATCGTTAAAGAGCAAAGTTTTGGATCATTCAACCTAACTTTTATTGTCGGCACGTGTAAACGAATTTATTTAATGTGGTATGGCTGATAAAAGCAATGTCTTTGCCACACAGTGAGAACTGAAAAAATACTTATGTCGTCCTTTTATAATAGTCAAATATTTTTTTTTAAGATTAAACAATTAAAATTTTTAAAATGAATCCAGGAAATGCAAATCTCTAGTTGACAATAACCTGTTTTCCCTGGATGTCTCAAACGCATTTGAAAGACACAATCCTAACGCAAAATAAAAATTAACATTTTCTCCGTCACGAGAATACAAAGTAGGTGTTTTTAGCATTTTTTAAAGCCTCATAGTCAACAAACACAGCTATGCTAAGCCTCAGGCGTAGCTTGGTATTTAATATTTCATACAATACATTCCACTCTGCCATTCGGATGGCATCGGGGTCACACCTCGTACCAAACAGTCAACTCATTCTATTTGTCTGCTAAAGAAATAAATTTTACTTTTTTTTGTAATGACTTTTAATACGATAAATCTTAAACACAACATATTTTTTTTTATTATAACATAGATTACACTACTAAAGAAAAAATCTCCTTCAGAAGTAGTAACAGTTCACTGCTTTTAAGACGTATTTTTGATTTTAAATGAGCTATCCGAATGTCGGCTCTTACTTACTGCTTACTAAAATAATGCCTGCATTATTAACCTATTCATTCTAACCAAACAGTCACTCGGAGATAATTGCATTATTTTTAATATTTAATTTGTACTGAACACAACTAAACTTGTTTTTACTGTGTAACGTGTATTATAGTGTACTTACGAATTTGGACATTTTAATATAATTGACTAACTTTTAACTTTGTTACTTGCAATTGAATTAAATTAACTTGCTTATTTGAATATATCTGTAAAATTAACTAATATTAATTATTTATTAATTAATTGCACGATTATGTAAAAATTTGCATACCAACTTATCGGTAGGATGCACTGGACTTTTAAAATATCTTTATAACTGTGTTCTCGCAAATAAAAACTTACTTATTTACTTACTATTCAGCTCAAATTTCAAATTGGCTCAGGATTTAATTATGTAGAGCGTTCAAATTAACGAATGGCGTGGCTTTTCTCTCTATCTTGTATGGTGGTGGTGCATGCTTCATGAAGTTTAACGGCCACCCTCGTGTCATACTATTGACGAGTCGTGCCTGCATGCTTTTATGACGTCACTCTTTTGCGTACACATTTTTGCCAGAGGCAGTGGAATTATGCCACATTTTTCGGGTTTTATCGAATGCAAAACATTGAATCGCATTTTTTTGTATGGAAATTGGTATTTTTGAGTAACGCTGTTGCGATTTTCAATTCTATTGAAAAAAATCGGGCTGGAATAATAAATAAATAAATAAATAAATAAGCCTATTTATTTCTTGCTTTTCTAAAACTAAAGTATATTGTGAGAGTATTAATCTAATTAGTCAGCAAGAACCCCGGATTGGGTAAAGGCCTCCTCCAAAGATGCCCATGCGTCTCTATCTTGTGCTATTTC
The DNA here is from genome assembly GCA_963584085.1 of Pyrausta aurata. Taxonomy (NCBI): domain Eukaryota; kingdom Metazoa; phylum Arthropoda; class Insecta; order Lepidoptera; family Crambidae; genus Pyrausta; species Pyrausta aurata. Next base: position 8,679,514 of record OY757258.1, on the reverse strand, counting down.
TGTCCAGTTTGGACCAGCTGTCTGTTTGATGTCATCTTCCCATTTGGTTCGTGGTCTTCCTCGACTTCTCTTGCCAGTTGGGCCACTCCACGATGTTACTTAATTGGGCTGGAATAATATTAAGTGTTTATTTTTTATTTCCTTAGGTACTCCCATGATGGTGGTGGCTACGCGGCTGTCAAAAATCATAGCGTAATAATTTATTGGTTTGCTTGTGTATAAAATGATCTTAAATTATGTGACTGTCACACAAAAGTGTCGTACGTAAATACCACATAGTATAGGTACAACGGGATCAAAACTATCCATCAGCGATAGTTCTAAACTACCGCCTGAATTAATGTGATTTGTAACCTCCATCAAATTAAGACGTTAACCTCTCAATCCCGTTATACCTCGGATTTCGAGCTCGCATATCTGGCATATCAATGACAATTTGGCCTCAACTGTATTACTATCATTTCCCTGTGTGGTAAATTTTGAGCCCCACACCCCCAGACACGGCCCATGAACCTTAACGAGCGATTACAGTCCCATGTGTAGCTTATGGTGCTTCGGTAGACCGCAGCACGTTAAAAGCGTTGGTGGAATTATGTTTACGTCATGGCGTCTGTAGGAAATACTGCCCGTGCCAATTGAGTTAAATGTTTTTTTTTACAGCTGATAATTCTACTATTACACTCATTAAAAGTGAAGAAATAACCTTATGTAAACAAGTAGGCATATAGTTTTTAATGAATAAAAAAAAATTGTTTTTATATTATTTGGACTCCTTGCTCGTCTCTAAGACTAAGAACCTGTTTCATCATTGACAAATAAGCACTATTAAACGAATAATGGAGCGTCATTTTGTATAAAGCTAATGGGAACTTGTTCAGACATTGTAAAACAGACCGTAAGAGACTTCGTAACAAGCCAGAATTATTTTAAGAGTATAGTCTCTGTAAAAACAGGTAGACAAAAGGGCAAAAAATATTCGTTGCAACGCCAACCGACATAATCCACACGGGAATGACTGGAAAAACAATTGCGGGTCGCTCGTCACACGGCAAATATTTTTGTAAAAGCCGCGGCTCGAATTGAGCTATTTTATTGTTTAATACGAGATTAAACAGCGAGGTTCTGTCGAAAATTCCGAAACAATTCCGAATGCACGGTAGAACCGCAGAGGGGGTTGCCATGGCAACCGGCGAATTTTGACGGCGAAGGTGTGTTTACAAATTGCGATACAACTGTGTACCTCACACATGGAATGCACACTCGCGGTGTTCCACGTAGAAATATGGAATCTATTCGAGAGACACTAACACAGACGTGCGTACTTTATGGACGTAACGTATGAGCACTCGCGGGTCAAAAGGGTTAAAAATTATGAGTCTTTATTTTAAATTTTATATTCCCTCATGAAATGTATGCTGTGCCTCGGGCTGTTCTCGTACATTTAACAAACATGTAACAAATGACGAGCGCCCGCCATTGTTTTGACTAAGTGTGAAGTTTATGTTAATTTTGTTTTAGGAGAATGCGAAGTCTCCATAAATACTTATCTGAATGGTCTTTCTAAGAAGTGGATACCGTTGGGACAAAAAGATTAACGGGAACGATTTGCGAGAGCTGCAACGATTTAACTCAGCACTAATGCGTTCGATTCTCCTTCTTAATTCGAGTGCCCTCGACTTAAGTAAGAGCTATAGAATGGCGAGCTTCGAAGTTGATGGTCATTCCATTTACATATAGGTGAGACTTTGCTTGGATAAGAGCGACTCTTTTGGTAAATTGCTTTTACTGACTTGTTGTAGGCACCGTTAGATTCAAGAGCTTGTGAGATTTGGCTACAATAGCAATAGAAAATTATGTGAATAGAAAATCAGAGGCAGTGGTCAAAATAACATTGATGTGCAACATTTAGGAGTGGCATGTATCTTTCAAAATTACCGTTTTGTCAACCTACTTTAAGGTACGTTAGGTAGTAAATTAAGATTTGTCAGTCTTAGCTTTTAAATTTTATATCTGAAGTTTGGAGTCATTGAATAACTGCGGAATTTACGAAATTGCGACAAAGAAATATCATAGAATAAGGAAAGGAAACATAAAAATACTTTGTCTAAGTACTAAAATGAAAACGATGTGCCAAGTCAAATAAAAATAACGAGGTGTATCAAGTTTTATGTGATTTTCAAGTGCTTGGAAGTTATTGACTTAAGCTTAAGAAACCACATCGAAATAAGGAGGGTTTAATAGTGTTTTTATCACGATAGAAACTTGGAAGGTGTTCTGGATAAATAACTCGCTCAGTATATTGGACTCTATGCCTTTAGTTATAAGGTTAACGATGTAGTTTGGACAAAAGTTACAGTAGGAGGCTTTTTAAAATAAAACGGGAAAGTTTAAATGGGAAAAAGTGAGTGCAGTGCGAAGATAGTGAAAAAAAGAGGGGAACAATTTAAACTTTTGCTAGGGTTTTAAAAGTTGGCCTAGAGGAAAATTACATGGTGCGGTAACTTGGGAACATTGTAGGGGAAAGTTACAGCATCATGTAGCTAATTTTGTACCCGGAACCCCCTAGGGATGATGAATTTCAGTTTAACTTTTATCGGATTATAAAAGTTTTGATGTAACTGATGATATATTACTGACATTTTTAAATGATAGCCGTAATATTGTTACTTTATTGAGTACCCATAAAAGATACACTTTATGGGCTATTATATTAGGAAAGATACTTGAATAAAAAAATAGAGCCAGCCAATGATCTTGGACAGGCATTAATTGTCCAAAACGACACTCCATTTGACCCACAGATAGTCCACTTTAAGCAATCAAAATTAACGATACTAACGAACAAGGATGACCGGGACATTACGGAAAAGCAAACAAAAGTTCCGAAGACCCGAGGATTAGAACAATATCCTAACACACAATGCTGCATTTTAATTTCCTACAAGCAGTCAGACAATGGGTCGTAATAGTGCAGATGAGAAGAGCTTTGTCTGGCAACACTAAACAATACCTGGCGAAGTGCATTATCACCGGCCTAATGGGTTTTGTCTGTCCAAGGGGTCTGAAATGAGGAGATCCAAACGACTACGGATCCTGTTTTCCCATGGGCATTGGATAATTGCAACGAAATTGCTATTAGTCTCGCTTTTTAAAAAGGGTGTTGATGGCAACCTCGTCAATTCTTATTTGTGGATAAGGTACATTGAATAATTATTATGTAACAAAATTTCTGCCTTCCATCGCAGACAGAGTTTTCGGATCAGGCCTAATAATAGCTTCAAGCATTATGTGGCCTACCCACATAATGCTTGAAGCTATTATTAAGCCTGGAGGAATTTAATCAGTCAGGTATCAAACGAATGCCGAGAGTCGCATAACAATGGAATTTTTATTGTGTCTCGTTTACACATACTTGACGAGTTAAAGAAAATAATCAAGAATGCAGCGATAGGATAAAACTGTCTTTGGAATGCGGCAACAATGTGATTGGTTTTAAAACATTTCTTTACGAGAAAGGCAACTAAGCTATCTCTCTTATCTTATTGGCGATAGTTAGCCTAAATGGGTCCTTATCTTTCTTTTAGGTTAAGTAACATAGGTTATCGGTGGTACAAAAGCTAAAACTTTCACACCTATGAAATCTTGCGCAATCACCTCTTGTGTCGGTATGCCGTTGTTTGGAATAACACTTAGTGATTCACTATCCGCCCACAGGTTTGCCTCTTTGGTATTAACTTCGAGTTAGAGAGATGCAAATGTGGTAATGACAAATTACGAAACCAACATCACTTGTATTGCGACGGCTGTTGAGAATTTCGGAGAATTTCTTTTGTAAGGATTAACTTTTTTGGGCTCGCTAATACCTAAGTATGTAATCACCATTTAACCTGAAGACATAGTTGTCATGTTATGTAATACATATGTCCTGAGGACAAGAATATCGAAATAGTCTATGATTTAAGTCGCGCAGGAATGGTGAAGGTATTTTGAAAACAGATTTAAATAAGAAAATTGACTTTATCGTTGGTGTTTTTGAACCATATAGTTATTTATACTGGTAAAGGTATTGATTTAGAATGTTTTTAACACTCACAGTTTCATGTTTTAAGAATGATAAAGGTTAAGTCAGCTTTGTTTTTTTTTGTATACCTGGATCATACTTGTAACGCGGACGTTTAAAAACTACATGTATCATATTTCTTATCATCTCAGCATCTATCGTGTGCGTGTTAAGATCATGAATCAAACTGCCACTAGTATAATTGCAGTCCGTAAGTGTAAATCTAGTATCGATAGCTGATGCATCGATAGCGTTAATCAAAGCTAGTTGATTTATCGATAATAGCATGGATAGGTTATATTTATCTATAGAACCGATGTTTTTTAACACGTTTGGTAGATTTTGATCTCTGATTGCTGGACTAGTAGAGTTATCCAATCTTTTAAGCTTGAGGCGTTTCTTAAGTTTGACTTTTAATTTTAGATATATATTAGATTATTAGATATTACCTAGCTACCTTTACCTATGGCACTATTACTAAGTTCTAGAACTGTATGGTATGACTGACTGATATTAAAAACCATTTGCAAGCTTTATTAACGTAACGATTTATTGACGTCATCATTACGGTCAATAAAAACTCTTCTTTAGAATTTATAAGACTTTTCTCCGAAGCACCTTCAACGCCGCGAACAGAAAGGTATCATTAGTTGGTAATCGATTACCATATTCGAATGGAGGGATAAAAGTGTCGAGATGCGTCACCGGAGGCGTGTCGCGGAGGTTTATGGCGAGAGTGACGCGTCCTCTGCGTGCGCACGCGCTTAATTACGGACGATAGTGATGTGGCAGTGACTGCTTGTCGATAGACATATTTCGATTTCCAATACAGAATATTCTACTACAAAACTAGTTACACAAAATACCTACTATACCTTAAAAATAGAAGCTATTTTTTTTGGAAATGTTTAAAATAATAGCATAACCCCCTTATTCATAATAATTCGAACAGTCTTATAAACCTATTTTAGCTATTACACTGTTTTGTCACTTTCTGTTAAATGATGACAGCGCCAAGAAATAATGAGACAAAACAGTGTAATAGTTAAAACAGGTTTATTAGACTGTTTGCATTTTTATGAATAAGAGGGTAAATGTTTTATAATTGATAAATAAGCAATAAACAACGAATGATTCAAATATGGAACGTCGCTTCTTATGAAGTATCATGGACAGATAAAGCTAACCAAGCAATTTAGACATTTTGAAACAGGCCTCCATAATTATGTCGCTGACGGTGACAATGATTCTCGACTATGTGCGAAAAAATATTTCAGTATCCGCATTCAGATAAATATTTTATAAAGACTTGCATGAATTCAATCAACTTCAACCCTTTAAATTAGATGCGTTGCTATGTTAAGGTACCTCAAGAAATAACTGATGTTCTAATACAATATTTGGTTCAATAAGCGCTATATTTTCGATATCGTTTATCGATATCCATTATCCACACTTCTACAACACTAATGTCGTGTGAATGTAAGGAAGTGCGGGGGTGTGCGCGTGATTCATTGCGCCACGATATCAGGGGTTTATTTTTAACTGAGAGGTGTCAATTAATGGTTCCCCTTGCGCATTAAAAATCTTTCAAGGTACGAGTAGGTCGTTGTTAATATTATATACCTACAACGAACACGTATCAATTCGTGTTACAAACCACTTGAACTATTCTAATTTCGTAAGAATTCTTATTTCACGCCTTATAAATTCCTATCTTAAATTCATGTAGGATCTACAGATAATTTTGCCGTAAAAGTGTGTAAAGCATGTTACAATATTATGTTAAGTACTTAAGATATATTCAGCTTTAAAAGGGTGTAAAATTTAAATAACTTATTTATTTTATCAGAGCGTAACAAAATTCGTGAGCTTATCTTAATTGTACAGTCAGTGTAATAAAAATGTCAGCGATCCCTTAACTGTATCATTCTGTTATCTATGCCATAAATACTGTGGACAATATCTTAAGTTGAACAATAAAATGCTCTATAACTTTTAATAACTGGCGGTAGTATATTGAAATACAATTAACCCCGTGAATACGATATGGTGCTTCCTCTATTACTTTCTTATCGTGGGTTAAAAGGCCGCGGGTGTAATAAATCAGAAAGCAACGCACTTTTTTAGAATTCCATTAGAAGGAAGATAGGGAATGTAATGAATTAGTGACAGAGCTCCCTGATAGCGCTGGCTATCAATCGTAGCTTGAGTTTGTTTGTATAGGTACGTACGTTTGTTTTTGAATAGTGATTAGTTGCTATGAAAACAAAAGAGTAACAAAAAAAACATATTTGTATTGATCCTGAGAAGGAAGCTAACTTTTCGGAACACATTGATAGATGGTAGCGTGGTTATTGATGGATTTAAATATTCACATAAGCTTAACGAAATTGGTTTATTATTTCGTATTAAATAAGCTATAATCGAAAACTGAAGTTAAAAAAAAATTGTTTTTTTTATCGAACTCCAAGCCTCTAAAAAATACCTAAAGAGTTTTTTTTTATCGAACTGTTCGTACAGTTGCTTAGCCTTTTAACCGCGGCCATTTTAATTCCGAAACATGGTCGACATGTGTTTATTTTGTCTCACTGTACTGCTAAGAGTAGTAATTCAAGCAACGCAATATCCACACTGGGAGGAGGTTTTAAGCAGCCGGATAATTACACGTTGCTGTAAGACACTTGACGCCTGTTTAAATTGTTTCTTCCCTTTAATTTACGCCTTTACGTACATGCTGTAGATACTTCGAACGTAGAAATTTCTAGAAATTACATGAACATTTTGATTAAGTACTGAGAAGATATTGTCAGTCAAATAAAATTATTTGGCAAAGAAACTAAGCATAATTTTAGAACGGGAGACATACCTACACTACTATTTGATTTAATTTTCTCTAATACGACTTTGATGGCAGTAAATTATTTGTAATAACGACCACAAGCCAACAATGGGCTATACTAACTTTAATAAGTAAAAGAACAGCAATAGATACAGCTGTGCAATTTGTTAGTATTGATTATATCTGGAACTGTTTCGAATAGTGGCGGAAAGTTTTGATTGGTATTACACTAAGCAGGCTTAAGTAGCTTAGACTTGTCAAAGAAGAAACCCCTGACACGTAGCGTGACAACAACCCCTCAGCTTTAGAGGCTCACCGAATTTATGACCTAGTTGCTAGTAGGTAAAATACACGACATGTTAATACTTATTAGTAAATATTGCTGCATAAGAACGCAGTCACATCGTTTCAGATACTAATTTGAAATTTAACATGTGCAATTTAATTTGATATCAACCTAACTTTGGTATGCCTAAAGCCTAAAACGAATCTTCATATATATAATCTGGACCAGGATACCTACTGGGAGAGCTAGAATCTTGATAGGTGCATGTGGAAAATTACAAATAGAATAATATTATTTTTCATGACTAGTCTGCTTTGCTAATTGCCGGTCACACAGACATAGTACACCAAACCTTTTTCCCATACACTTTATTCCCTAGAAATAGGGTAACGGAAACGGTAATTGGATTTGGATTGGTTAGAATTACAAATTTTCTTGCGTTTTGTTTCCCGGGAAATTACTTTTTGATGGTAACGTATCAAAATCGAATTTGGACGGTACAGCCTGCCCGAATTTATTTCGGAAAACATTGGGTATTACGGTATGATGACGGCACATTTTTTATTGTTTTGGTTTCCTTTCGTGTAAAGCTCAATGGTTCCTGTTTGAAATTCATGTTTGTGAATCTCGATAGGTAAGTCAAAGATCATCAGTGAGATGAATATTTTTCCTTTTTTGACTTCATTTTTCAGAGTTAAGTGACGTAAATTCTATTTGTTTTCAAATATTGAGTTGGTTTACTAAACTTCTTGTTCGGACGCACTTATATTATATCTTGGTAAGAAATATAAAAGTATTTGTTAACACAAAACTAGTCTTTCGAAAACTGCTGGTTTTTGTGTCCATAAACTAAGTAAATGGACCACATACCTCAACAAATAATAAGCTTTATTTATGCCTGTCAAATAAAAATACATCAACCGAAAATTAAAACAGCCTTAAACAATACAAAATGTTGTTTGTTGCGTTTACGTTAATGTTTGCCATTAATTAGGGTAACGAGTAAATTAGGTCGTTTTGTTTATTTTATTATGCGGGCGAGAGAGACAGCATTACTAATGGCCGTAACATTTGTCTTTTTCATTTCGTTATCATTGTTTTGATGGCTTAGTTGTGTTTCGTTTTGATAAGGAACATGTTTGTTTATGAAATAGAAGAGCCGTTACAAACTTCACTTTTAAAGTAGGGCACGATAAACTTTGCAAAATTGTAGATTAATACTATCTACTTAAGTTTATTTAGTTGTTTAAAAACAAAACACTATCAATTTATTTTACGTATGACAAACGGCCTGTTTCACAATTATTGAATAAGTTCCTAATAGGCTAGTTGACTAAATTTCAAAAACTAGATAATACTAACCTTAATAATAAATTCATATATTAATCAAATACCTTGATATTTTAAAAAATATTCAACATTTACATGACTTAATTATGATTTTAAAAACTAAATTTGAATGGGTCTCAAAAATGCTCGAACTGTTATTATGGCGTACTAAAAGACGTCACGGGCGGAAGTTCGAAGTCTTTTTGACAGCAAAATACTATGAAGAGTTGTAAATGACAGCAAAAAAAGCGTGCCTTCGCGGAAGGCATGACATCACTTTCTCTGATAGGCGTTTGCGGTCACATGACCTAATGTGCGTTTTAGACAATCTAATTTAATGTAAAATATTAAAATAATCCTAATTTAAATTTATAAATTATTTAGTTTTATGCTATCTCCAAACCATAATTAAATACTAGAAACTACCAACATTGTGATTTGTGGAAACTAGCCTATTCTCTGTACACTAGTTTATACGAAATGATGTTTTTGACATTTGAATTATTCTTTGGTGCTTTTAGAGTGGAACAGGCACTTAATGATTCGACATTACGTGCCTGTTAAAGTTTTTGTTTAAATATTGGTATTGGCGAGGCAGGAGCTAACAAAATAAACACAATAAAGTTTAAAACGCGTTTGTTGCAAACGAGACTTTCAAGTTTATACGAGTAGTTCCGACTTTTCGATCTAAGTTTATTTTATGTGTTAAATGCAACGATAAACTAGTACTGCGCTGAATGAAATGTTTAATGGAATATAGCGCTTTTTATTTTAATGTAGTTCAGTTTTTACTTAAAACATAATGTCTCAGTATCTTCTATAGATCAGTCAAAAACAATCTTAGTTTTGTATGCAACAGAACCTATATGTAGCATTCTAACTTCTAAGGCCCGTGATCGAGAGTTAACTAAACCAATGGTTAAATTTCGTCTTTTTAATTGTTTCCATTGCGCGCGTTTTAAAGAAAAAATACCTTAACCAATGTTCATTAAATAGACATTCAGACATTCGGTTTAGGTAAGTTTTATTCTTCAAAACGCGCACAATCGTAAATATTCAAGCGCATTAGTTTCACGCATCTGGGCCTTAGTTAATCCAATCATTTTATCGAAGTAAATACTTCCTTAGTTACTGTTATGATGCTGATCTTTCAATTCCAGCCAGGATATGCGGGTAATATGAAAACCAGGTAAATATTTGATGGTTCACTGATTCCGCAACCGTTCTCCGACAGTCGCTTCTCCGATGGACTGTTCGCCGACAAGACTTTTCACTTTTAGAAGTGTCGCCGATAGGACCTTTCATCTTTGGACCGTTCGCCGACAGAACTATTCGTCTATGGACGTTTCGCCGACAGAACCTTTCGCCTACTGACCTTTTGCCGACAGAACGATACTTCTATGAGTGTTTCGACGACAGGATTATTTTTTTAATGTATATATTGTAATTTGGATAAATTATGTTTTTTATTATTATTATTATAACACGCACAAAAATAATATCAACAAAATTACTTTTTGTTTTTGTTACAAATGAAATGCGTAAGTAAATGGCTCCCAACACAAAAAGAAACGAACGTTAAAAATTTACCAGATTTTTATTTTTTAACCGACTTCAAAAAGGAGATTATCAATTCGACTGTATATATTTTTTATATATGTTACCTCATCATCATAACTCAGTCATTTGTGGACAGATTTAAGTTTTTTTTACCTACTTAGAGGGTTTACATTCTAGTTGGTCCCCTCTAAATCCGGATCTGATGATGGGGTCTTTGTGTAATCGAGGGAAACCCTCAAATCTAAAAGGCACGTATAGTGTTTTTGAACTAGCATCTCAATATTGACATGTTTACGTCTGAAAGTTACTATTTGTGGAGCTGAGCTGATGGTGGAACTCCTTAACGCTTTGGAGTTCAGTGATTATGACGCCAGAACTTATGTAAGGTACTTTGTAGCTCAAAAGGTGCAACCCACTCCCCGCTATATTAATCACTAAAAATTTGCAAATAAAATTAACTTAGTCGGCGCCCAGATAAATGACGCTTAAGATGATGCTTGAGATAACCAATGCGATGGATCCTCTGGTCAATCCTTTCAAGAGTTTTTTTAGGACTTTTTAGTTTATTTTGTTTTTGAAGTCATTTTTTTTAAAGTTAATTCATCTTTTAAGCTAATTTTATGGTAGCAAAGTCATGTGTATGTAAAATAAATGTATACTCATGTGCATTAAAAAAAATTTTGGTTGTTTAATTTTACATTGATTAGTATTTTTTATAGTTAATTTGATATGGCTAATTAATAACTTAAACTTTAGCTTCCCATAATGTGGGATTATCAGCCATATCATAAAAAAATATTTACCCTTATCATTATTTAATTGTCTTTTTATTACGCAAATATAATTTTATTCAATATGAAGGACGTAACATTCTTTGCTACTAAAATAGAAACCTGGTAAACTCACGTCCCTTTCTTTTTGTGAGAAAATCGATCATTGGAAGCCATTTACTAACGCATTTCATTTGTAACAAAAACAAAAAGTAATTTTGTTGATATTATTTTTGTGCGTGTTATAAAATGAATATAAAAAACGTAATTTATTCAAATTAGAATATATACATTTAAAAAATAATCCTGTCGTCGAAACACTCATAGAAGAATCGTTCTGTCGGCAAAAGGTCAGTAGGCGAAAGGTTCTGTCGGCGAAACGTCCATAGACGAATAGTTCTGTCGGCGAACGGTCCAAAGATGAAAGGTTCTATCGGCGAAACTTCTAATAGTGAAAAGTCTTGTCGGCGAACAGTCCATCGGAGAAGCGACTGTCGGAGAACGGTTGCGGAATCGGTTCACTCGCAAGCCGAGTGCATATACAGTGAATGCTGCTATAAGTGGAAATAGTCTCATTCATACTAATGAATGTGAATGAGACTATTTCATGCTTCCACTAGGAAGCATGAGTGCTTCCTAGTGGAAGCATGAGCAATCAACACCGTTTATCTCATATAAATGATGTGCGATGAACGCCATGTAATAGCACATCTACCTAAAAATCTAGTTAACGTAACGTCAATCGCCATTATTAACGCCTAGATCGCTATTTTTTGGTACCTATGTGTTAGCTAGTTTATTTTGCAACTTAGTTAATTAATAAAGTTAATTTTTAGTTGGCAGCCATTTTAATCGGCTTTAGATAGTAGATAGAAATACTGTATTATTATTACACACCGCCTATACAATAAATTATAAGTACATGTAAGAAATCTTAAATATTAGGAAGCACAACTTAATAGGATACTTAAAGTCTACACTATTTAGAATTTAGAGCCTTGTCTATTCTAGCATACATTTCGTGAGGCTATATTTAAGTCTAAGAAATGATTCCATACATTATCGATCTCTGAGCGCATCCATGTTTTATTTATCCGTCTGCGTCTGCGGGAAGTGGCTGCATTAGTATCTCCCTCTCTTTTTATCTTATCATATAAGTAAAGGATGGATACTCTTTTGCTAGTTTTAGCCGAAATAACTTGCAGGGGAAAATAAACATTGATGGAATTATTATTTCAAGACCGGTAGAAAAACGGAAACAGTTTTGATGAAAATGTTCGGGTTTTATGATTATAAGATGATGAAGATTAGACAGGTTCAGAAACTGCTTAGCTATTTAACATGCAATTGTAAAGATGAAACATGTTTAAGGCCCGGTTGCACCATAAAACATACTTTTTATATGGAAATGAAAGTAAGTTGCAATGCAATCTTCTTAGTGCAACGATGGTAAAAGCGACTTTATTTGTGCCCAGTGTGCTCCTTACCACGTCAGGAGATAAAACCTGATAATAACTGTTTCAGCCTCACCCAACCTTTTAAAACAAATACGCAATCTAAACTTACTTGATAATAACAACTGCCCACATCTAATTATAACATCCGAAATGGAAATCTGTTGTGGTTAATTTAATTTGGTAGCTAAATGGAATTAATTAAGCGACATTAACGAATGGAAAATGGATACCGCTAACAGACACGAATGGAATTACTTACCGAGGTATTATGGTGATGCGATGGCGTTACCCCGTGCTTTTTGATCCCTGGTTAAAATGGGAAAGGCGTGTGACTCCCTAGTGGACCGTGCCGAAGATAAGAAAGTCGTCTAGAAGAGTCACGACGTTATTTTATTCTTTGTATTTTTAGAAGAAAGTAGCCAGTAGATTACCATGGTGCTAAGAATGCCATTGTTTTGACTAAAACTGTTAACCTAAATATGGACGGAATAAAAAGTCAAAGCAGAATAAAACATCGTTAAATATGTTTATTTGTTAGACCGCAATCGTAGTTAATGTGACAATGCATAGAATTCACAGTAATCAAAGTTTAATCCTATTGATTTCATTCATTGTTATGTTGGTTCATAGTCAAATAATACAGTTCTGTCTTGAAAATACATGGAAACAGCTCGGAGTCAGGAAGTTGGTGTTGTTGACACCGCTGTGCCTCGGAAAGCACGCTTAGCAGTAGGTCCTGCGTCTGATCTCTCATCCATCGGTCATGATGTCGAACTGCGCCGTCTCATCGAAATAATGCGCATGAAGGAACAGAAAAAAACAGTAATTATATTATCTTACCGACAGTCGGTAGGAGAATATTATTACTGTTTTTCATAACGCATATCATCCCCCACTTTTTTTTCTTTAATCTTCATCATCATTCCGGCGTTAATCCCAGTTGCATGCGATGACGCCGGGGTCCGCCTTCCTACTTTTATGTCTCCACTTTGCACGGTGTTGGGCCTCCTCTGCGGACAGTTGATTGACACGCAAGATGATATATCTTTCATGGCGTCAAGCCATTACTTTTTGAGTCTACCCCTTCTGCCAGGGCCCGGCAACGGACTACTGACCTTCTTTATCTGCTACAAATTCTTCTTTTCAAACGGTTCCATTATAATATTCTCCTGCCACTTCTAGACTTTTATTCATATTACACGCCAGACCTTTAGGCACCCGGCCACAGGCTTAAACTAATTAGGCCCCCCGCACCGTGTCAATGTTGTCTCAGCACGAGGCCAGTTTGATGCGTCTCCATTAACAGAACCCCTAGTTTAAACACCCTGTGTGTACGCACAAATCGCCAAAATTGATTTGTAGGGGAGACTGTTTGGTCTGTGCCTGTTTGTGCGTAACAAGTGATAATCCCGTTTTCTAATTTGGAAGTTGCAGTTCTCTTTGAGGGCTTTTGAGATGCATCTGGGGTCTTAGATAAATAAACTTACAAATTGACGTATTTGTTTATGTTTTTGGCAGTAAGGGGCTTGTTGGCTTTGACTGTTTTGGTATGTTTATTGTTGTGTAGCGTTAAAAATAAAACTTCTTTTCCTTATAATTTGCTAAAAGTAGAATTATCAATCACCTTATTGTGACAATATTCATAAATTTGTGACAATGAGGCCAAGAATTGATCACATTTGGCGTAATAATCTATTTTCTATGTTTAATTTACAATGGGCCTGTTTATTTATTTACGAATAAGCACTAACCAACGATATTTTAATTATGGAATGTCATTTTATGAAGACTATGAAGTACTGACATTGTGAAACAGGCCGTATCTTTACTAATAAAGACATTCAGTCATTAGTGCTAGTATGTATTACTAAATGAATTTAATCATTGTAGTAAAATAACGAATAAGTTATCGATACAAATCCGTAATATATTCCGCACAAAATTATTAATGAATACTGTAAATTCAGTTAGTAACACCGTACGGATATTGCAAAACAAACTGTAGTTAGAGTTAAATCGTTTAATCGCTATCTGGTATACTAGTCCTCTAATGCAATGGATTACAAGCAATTGCTAGTATAAATCAAATGCATTCTATCATTGCAGATAGTGGAAATATATCGCGTAGCACAATCAAGGACTAATTTCATTAGAGCATGTAATGCAGCGTGTAACATGAATTTATTGATTGTATCTATTTGCACAGCCAAGTATGTTTTATGGTGACAGAAATGGAAACTATAAATTAAGTATGTTAAATTAAAATAACACCTTCTGCTTATGCCACTGGATAAAACTCTCTTATGTTCTCAAGTCGACAGAATTTCTTGTTGAAAGTATTGAAAGTTATTTTGATGCACCAAATATTTTTAAAGGGAAGGACGGAAGTTGTCTTATGGTGGGCACTAACAAATAATTGCGTTGTGCTTAAATAAGCTGTTTTTTTTCCACAAAAGAAGAAGATAAAAACTGCACTTTGTAAAAAATAAAACAAACTGTATAAACAAAATAAGAACAAAAATTGCAATCCAATGCAAGTGCATTTAAAATAATTACTATCTGCTCACGTGCAGGACAGTCTACCTCAATGAAGCCTGCAGCTTTTCTGATAGGGATGTGATATCTGTCACATACGGATTTGATATTTCTCCAGTATTTGCAGTGGACCTATTATTTTTCATTGCACTTTTTGTAAATACTTATTAGTGCTAATAATTCCACAGCTGATTGGTCTATCAATTTAAAGCCCATAAATAAGGCGAGCGAATGTAAATAGCTCTAGGTGTAACTGACAAATCTGAATCGGTCTTGATATAATATCGATTGGTGGTGTAATAGTGATATAGTATACTATGGATTTCAATTTAACGTTATAAAACACTTATTCCTTATTTATTTTATATCACGTTTAACGGTTTACCCTGCACTTTTATGCGACTGCGCCTAACTTAACAATTTTCTTTTCCTTTTTTTTGTAGTTAGTACAATTTAATCTTCTAGCATTATAAAGTTAAAATTCTACTACAATGCAGCATAAACAGCAGCGATAAACACAAGAATATACTAATAATTTCGCTTTAGCGAGACCGTTACTAAAAATATCGGAAGATATTTTGATAAATATACGGTAATTTATAATATGTTTGGCCGTGCACCGTGCACCACTAGACATTTATAATGTACGCCCTCTGGCGACTGACGGCTACCACGGCTACCGCTCAACCCATATTGAGATTACCATCTACCTACGAGTATCTCGTAGCGTTTCTAATGAATTTCATTAAACAACCATTCAACTGTAATTAAGCTACTCATCAAATCTGCATGTTGGTATTCGGCATTTTTATAGCTTAATTAGTGGATGAAATCTTTACTGTTATATGATACGGTAATTTTGAACCTAGTTAGTTCGTTTGTGTTTTACTCAGGCTAATAAACATAAAAACTCGTGATTGGTCATGGATGAAGTTTTCTTTACAAAAGTCTTGATAAAAATATTTTTCCTTCTCTTGTCAATACTATTAAATAGCGACTTAGACTAAGTGATTTCCATCATAATTAAGATCTAAAAAGCACAATGATGAACGCTTCTCTATTTATCTTAAACGGACCGTTGTGACTGTCTGAGTCGTATTTAATGGTTAAGATTAAAATGTCTAACAAACGTACGATTAGATGATTTATCAGTTTAGCATATAGAAGATTTTAAGAACGTTAGTTTTTGTCTTCTTCTTTTGTTGTGAGGTCAAAAACCTGAGGCATAAACTGAAAGAAATGGGAATAGGAATGAAATGACACTGTGTCCTAGCAGTGTTCGTTATACTCGTACTGAATTTTTCATTTGCAATGGTTATGCTCTGGGCTCTAGCTAGACTAAGCCAAGACTCTAAGATGTTGTGTTACTTTATTCCAGCTGCATAAAGTGCTAACAAATGGAATTCAAGAACCTACACGATGTGGTGTACATTGATATGTCTACGTGCTTTAGTAACATAATATGCGGTGTAGAACTCGCGTTGTATATCAAACGGATAGCAAAGTGCAAGTGTCGTTAGCGGTCTGTGGTTTTCTCTGTTTGCGAAAGTGTACTATATCCCTGTCTGTATATCGAAAAGGGTTGCCAACAGCGACAATTAAAAGGAAAATGTTGGCTAATTAATTATTATTTTTACGGGTTTTACAATCTAGTTTTGCTCTTTGAATTATTTTTTGATCACATACTTGCTGATTACTTTACAGTTAGATTCATTTTCCGTAACAAAGAGTGATGAAATAAAAATAAACATCTACCTCATTATTCAACCATCGAAGTTAGTTACTACTTGCCTTAGCTAGCCTTACTAGTTGTTCGTCATGTCATCAAGACAGTCTGATGCCTGCATTGAAACTTAAAATGTTAATTAAAGCTGCCCAATAGTCTCCTTTCATTAATTTATCGCTACAAACTAAACTTTCAGTAGCAGCGCATGCACCATTAGTACAAAACAAAAAGCCAACTTGTCAGCCCTTCGCGTGGATGTTATTTCAGACTCACTCGACACGTCATCCTTTGATCTTCCCCCGACTTTTTGCAGAGCACTTGTTTAATGCGACGACAAATAACTCAAATGCGAACGCGGGATCTTTTTTGATTTAAAAAAAGATGTTTTCGCGTTTTAGCCGCACACTTCATTAGTGAGATCACCGGGGAATGAACGTGAATGTGTACATACAGAGTATTTGTTGAGTGGCCTGGAGCCTTTTTAAATATTTGACGAATGTTATGCTTAAGTACCGACTATAATATCCCGTGCTTTGATGTAATTTTTAAGGTAAACAATCTTAAAAACACATAATGAGAAATCATTATTTTTCAAAATGTCTGCAGCTTTTTCGTTTAACGTACCTTTCGAAAGAATGTTTTCTTTAGTCTGATGGTTTTGTAGAAAATAACTTTGACATAGTTTCTCATACACATACCTAACAATTTAAATTTTATTTGGGCCACATATTAACACTTATGACCTTAAGAGCTTTATATTTGCATGAGTAAAGCAATTTGTACGTTAATAAGTTTATATTCGGCCATTCAACGTAACTGCCGGGAAATTTACATACATAACTGGCTTGTACAGAGCTATTTCCGAACCCTATAGCTCTATCGAGGCGGAATCGGAATGTAAAATCGACTAAAATGCATAGATGCTGTTCACTTACGGAGTAAATTTGTCGCACAAGTTTCAATCTTGCGTGGATGGAGATAAGATCTCTTTTTGAGGGGTTAGGTAGGTATTTCGGAGACCCATTTGGCATGATTGAGCCGGCGGCACAATAGACCGATGCCCGTCACTGCGAGAGCAGATATCGGATAAATTGCGGATATGTATTCGCCAAATTGGCGGAGATTCCCGTGGATTTTCCGCCGTACGTAAAATGTCGATGACAAGCAGGGAAAATAAGCAAGATTTAGAAGGCAGCGTCGCGTTTCGTCTGCTTCACTTTGCATCTAGGACGTGCAGGTTTTACCCAATACTGTTTGTTTAAAAGAACGAGTTGCGGGTACAGATTTCTTTTCAATTTTATCTGTGGAAGCTCTCTTACATTTTGGGCTTTACTATTTGAACGGCTTTATTTTATGTTCATATTTAAGACCATCCTATTTGATGCGAATATTTATATGGGTTTCAGAAAGATAACTCTTGTGTTTTGTATTGCGAGCAAATGGCCCAGTAACTCTGAATGCTGATTACACTCTCATAACGTCACGATTCTCAAATTAAATGTGATGTCAAGTGTTGTGATTGGTTAGTGCCATAAATTTGGACCAATCGCAACAGTTGAATAACTTACTCGGGAAATAACGGATGAAATATTGAGGGAAAGTAACATGCACCAGCTAGCTGACTGACCCTCCCATTTTATCCCGCTATTGACATGATCATAATTGAGTCGCAGGTCCGTTTCAAACTAGCCGCTCCCCTCACAGTGAATTGATATTTCCTCTTCCATACATGCATACATAGTTAATTGCATTTCCTGGCATCACTCATTGTTTGAGCTAATCGTCCGACGGTGCATTACCAAACAGACTGACAGGTTATGTTTAAGTTAAGGGATCGTCAATGATAATGGGCTGTGAAATCAACGTACCGTGTGAATGGGTGAGAATGAGAATGTGCAGGAATTGGAATAATGGTAGTTAGGTGTAATTTACATTTCGTCAAGAGCTTGTCACAACCCTTCTTTATTGGACAAAATTTTTGAAAGAAACTTATCATGCTTAGTCTATTATGTTGATTCAATTCAGTATTTTTTTAAGGAATTTCATCCAGTTTACCTATGTTACTAAGAATTTTGTAAAAAAAACTAGCAAAAAACATTTAGGTAGTTTAAATAAAAGGTGGCGAAAAAGTGAAGATACTTTTTGGTAAATCCTTTTTTTTAAATTTGAACTTTGTTGGACTGTTAGTTGTACAATTGGCGGACTAAATGCTCTAAAGTTGAATCAGTGACAGAACATTTGCAATAAATAATTCTCTAAATTATGTTTTGTTTGTTGGTGTATAATATCACCCAAATTGAGTTGTTTAGCGAACTTAATTTCCTAATACTCCCAACAGCCAACAAATTTTAGTTAAAATTGCTTTTAATGAGCTCAAAGCCACGTGCGTCCAAATAGCCCCCTAGCTCCATATTGTCATATTATTTTATGTCAGCCCACCGCCTCTGTTGGTCACCGATAAATGCAGCCAATTGACTATCATTATAGTACGCAGTCGAATTGTCCGTGCAATTTACAAACTCCGTGCATTAATGGTGGTGTAGCGGAATGGGTGTGTCTCTATTACGTGTAGGCTTAGTGAAGCGAATGTAGGTAATTATTGACTCAAAGTAAGTCATGTGACTGAAGAAATGCAAGCATTTTAAATGTATAGAAATGAGTACTAGTTTCAAAAACCTTGATAAACGTAGTAATAATATTGATTCACGGCTTTATAATAAACTGCCCTCTTGTTTGAAAAATACTAGTTCTATTAATAGTTTTAAGTCCAAATTGTCAAAATTTATAGTTGATAACAGCACACTGTTTGTTATATAATCTGTAGCATGTACTTTTTATTATTATTGTTTAGTTCGGCGTTCGAATTTAGATTTATTTTACTTTAAATTATTCTATTCTCATGTAAGTGGCTTGTCTTTTTTTTGAGAATAAACTCTTTAAACCTAAACCTATTCAGTGGCATACGATTTGATAAATATTTCAGCACTAAACAGCAACAATATTTCATGAATGTCATTGGTTCTATTCTTAGTTAAACCACATCCTACGTAGTACTATTATATCTTCTGTGGTTCAACGATACTATTATTACTACACATGGTTAATTTGCTATACATAGTTAACTGTAGTAATCAATGATTATTATTACTAAGCTCATTAAAAGCTTACACTTGAATAGTTATTACAGACGGATTAACGTTATAGGCGACAAAGCAATATACTAACTTCGCGTGGCGAGAATTTGTTCAGAATAATATCAAGAAAAGTATTTTCAATAAAACTACGTGTTCGCGATAAAAGTGACTTGTAAATTATACCGCTATTATGTAGCTAGCGTGTTACCTTAACGAACGCGATAGTAAGAATCGATACTTAAAATCACATTATGTGAGCTTTTGTTACTTGTTTGTAATCGAAATACAGTATAGTGATTAACTTTCAGATATAAATTTTAATTTGAGTTTGTTGAAAAACAGTATTGTGCCTTCTTTGCTCTCAGTCCTTGGCCTATATAGGTATCTATAGGTAGATATGTTCCTAATGTTGTTATTCATACAAGAGTTTGCTATCATGTAAGTACCTGGCGTTTTCCAATTTTAAATTAACACTAATTTGTATAATTTTATAAGGAAAAATAAGAGGGAATCAGTAACCAGGGCCCCTATTTTTGAAACACTCGCTTGGATATGGCGAGCGATTTTCGTTCGAAAACGATTTTTTTTCTATGACTTTTGACACTACGTCGAACGAAAATCACTCGCCATCTTGAAGCGAATGATTCAAAAATAGGGCTCCAGGTAGCTAGAGTTGCACAAAATACTTCGAGAGCTCCATAGTTTATATGTCAAGCTTCACTCGTGTTTATTGAAATCACATGCGATAAATATTGCAAGAAATATTTATTCAAATTGCAAAAATTAAGCAGTTTTATACCTTTCAATCAATCAAAGGTCATCAGGCTCATCAGTTACTGTTGTTGATTTATTAATGAAATCTTATAATAACTGTGTTAAAGTTCGATAACGTTTTAAAACATAACGCTATACGACGATTTAACCCATCACACGCTACTGCTTTAGCAAGTAGTCGAAACAAAAGCGCCGAATTACAAGTACACACTTTATTATTTGACATTTACTTTTCGGCTATTTTCCTAGTCTATTGTAATACCATTACGGCTTTGTTATAAAATCGTAACAGCGACACGCGAAGCACCGGTATAATGGCTCGCACGACAGTGGACGGCACGCGACGGAAAATTATATTTTCGCCGTGCTGAAAGAAATTACTTAATCGATGCTTCGTGAACGGAGCCACGTGACGGGTTAATTATTTATTGCTTTTATGCATCTTGTTTTTGTTTTTATTGCACTTCGTGGTAGGACTTATATTATTTTAACGGTTGTTATTTTGGTATTTGATTTTTAAAAATAGCAGGCCTCCCGATTTTATTTAGTGGCGATATCAGACCGATTTATTTTGATTACATTATGGAGGCAGTTATTATCCTTGTGTTTTTGTGTTTCTATGGCATTCATTGCCTTTGTTTCATTATTTTTGTTTGTGAAAACTACTTACAAATGTTATAGAATACTATAAATCTGTAGCTTGTCACATTGAGAATTATCAAGTAGAGAAAAAGATAAACAATTACTACGATGAATTTTAAATAAATCCGTGATTTAATTCAAACAACTGCAAGAGTTAATCCTCATTCAGCATCTTGGCGTTAATTCACGGCGCAATCCCACGTTGTTGTTAACCCCTTATCTGCCCGTTGTTTATCTCCGTGCATTTCACGCTTTGTTCCACAGATGTAATTACGGCGCGAGGCATCTGTCTCTTGGTTAGCAGAGCTGAAGATTATTTTGGAATCCCTAAATCATGCGGTAACACTGCAAAATGGAAATTATTATTACTGCAAAGGTTACCAATTTCATTGCTTTTCTCATCATCAAGTATTATTTTCACGTTAACACGTTCTGGGACACTACTCCAGACACAATAGATATTTTATTGTTTTCACGCCTGTAGCCGTACACTGTCCCGGAACGTGTTAAACTTTTAACACTTTTTACTACTTATAATTACAATGTTCTAAACATGACCAATAAAGTTCGACCGATTGAACCTGCTCAGTTGATCGAAAGGAGAGTCGATGATTCTGCACTTAGGCATTTAATTTAGCGATTTTACTTGCGTATCTCTTTTTAATTCAAAGACCCAACGGTCTCCTAGACAAATAATTTTTTATAGTGTTGTCTTCTCATAACCACAAATCCGCATCACTACCATTACTATCCTGGGACGCACCTTGTGACGTCACGCTGGGACGAATTAGCAACTCATTGTTTTGTTTACATTTACACGTCAGCATATTGGCCAACCAGTTGGGCTTGGTTAAGGTTGATAATGAGGGAACAAAAACTTGGTTACGCTCACCGAAACTCGGATTAGGTAATTGGCGACTCGTGGTTACATTGCTGAATCTGAGTTTTTAGGGTTTGGTGTTTCAAAAAACATACGTTTTTTACACAGTCATTACTTTGTGATGGTGGTAATAGTTATAGACTGTTGAAGTCAGCTTGTTTATATCTTATATCTTAATCAATAGTGCCCTAAGCTTTATTAATATTTTATTTGTAACTCCTGAATTTCAATTAAAAGGCACAAAAACTCAATTTCGCTAACGATTAAGGACTTTGACCTAGGTCCATCGTATTTTTGAGATAGAATTGCTTATGCAATTTCATTTCCTGGTTTTGATATTGAAGATTCGAGTTTGCGTTTTAACTTAGTTTTGATAACAACGAAATTTGACCACAGTTTAACAATAAACTTATGAGATTTTAAACTTTCGCGTTGCATTACAATGAGAATTAGACATGACGGGTCTAAACACGAAATATTAATATGAGTAAATGCTACTCACTGCTCGACGTTTCGGCTGCGTTGCAACAGGGTTGGCTCGTGACCACGGCTGTTGCAACGCAGCCGAAACGTCGAGCAGTGAGTAGCATTTACTCATATTAATATTTCGTGTTTAGACCCGTCATGTCTAATTCTCATAACAATAAACTTATCAATTAATTTAATATTAAAACCACCAATTAAATGAATTTGCATTTAATTCCCCTATCCAATTCCATAAACATTTTTCGCAATCGCCATAAATACCGTACGCAAAATGGATTTCGTTCATTTCGTTCGTTTTATAGTCGAATTGGGACATTGTGACAATAACAATGAGCTCTTAATTAAGCCCGAATCGTCCTCGTGTGCATAAATTATGTGGGTAAACCAATTATAATTTATTCAACCATATCACGAACAGCGCTTTGTTGTGGCTTGAATACCTTTGATAAAATATTACTAGGTCTCAGAACACATAAATTTTGTATTCTCTGACTGCCCTAGTGACTTTTGCAATGCTTCTTTTCAGTCCTAGCTACAGATTGTACCGAAGCCAATGATATTTAAATATCTTTTTTAACAATAACTTTTTAAACAAAATATTAACTCTAACTATTTAGTTGGTAGCAATTCCAAACATTAATATCATACTTTTTACAATGTTTAGTGTCTGTTGCTCATACTTCTTCGCGTGATAAGTGAATTTCCGCTATCCCTTAAGTTGAAAGAAATATTGCCGATCCTCTGTCGAAGTGCCAATATGATATAGTGGAGCCTTTATCCCTAGTAAGAGCATGATGAGGGTAGATAAGAGCTTATGCTCTCGTAGGGGCTGATTGGTGCCTGGTGTATTGAATATCGAACCAAAAGTCGTTAAGTAAACTTAATAAGTAAACTAAGCCTACGTTATTTGGTCCGGATTATATTTTTAGACACGAAAATTGCGAACATACCATTATGTTTGGGTACAGTAAGGAAAAAACTTTGATGCAATTGCATTTCCTTTCCCTATGTTTTATCATCATCATCATCATCATCCCGGCGTTAACCCCAGTTGCGTGCGATGACGCCCGGGGTCCGCCCCACTTTTACGTTTCCACTTTGCTCGGTCTTGGGCACCTCTGTGGACAGTTGATTGGACGCATATCATCTTTCACGACCTCAAGCTATCACTTTTTGTGTATACCCCTATGTGTTATGTCTATGTGAAAACCGCGTACCTACTATAAACAACAAGTTTTGCGCAGCGTGTTTTTCACACAAATTTCTTAACTCACGCTTGAATCTATCAAATTAGCAACTTTTTAGTTTCTAACGCGTCGTAAAGCACACCGTCTGGAACTCGTAAAAACTTTTTTTCGTGATCCAATACATACATACAAACGGTCTATTCTGTAAGATTTTTCCCGTAATCTCCAATCTAGCCATCTCTATCGCTTACTATCATAATCTTACGAGTGAAAGGGTCAGCTTTATTAGAAAATACAGAAAAAAGTCTTTGAGAGTCGGGCCATACTAACCTTTCTAAGGGCGCGTGAAATTTCGCATATCCGCACAGTGGGCAAGATGAGCGGATAATTCAAACCCGCACCGTGTGCGCGTTTTGTTGAGTATGGGATGTGAGAAGTTTTATGTCGGGCCTCGTTACCATAAGAAACGCGGTGAATTATGGAGGAGGAAAATATTGATGGTATTTGGGCTGATTTGAATAGGAAGGTGAGGCAATTTACAGATGGAAATGTAAGTGCAAAAGTATTTTATGAAACTCCGCTAATGCTTCAACGTTGAGGTATGAAAGGATCGTTGACAATACGTCTAATGTATGTGAACATTTAATTATACTGTGGGCTTATCATCAAGTTACTTTGAAATAAAACTTTGAATACCTAAGTTATGCCTAAAGCTGATTTTCGAGCTACCTTTACAAATATGACCTTATTGCATTCCGTCTTAAAATCTTACTGAGTCACAGAACTTCATTTCACATTCATAAATTAGAAAATTAAATTGTGATAAATCCGTTCTTTTAAGTCTACAGGGGCAACAATATAAACCAAACTGCAGCACTAACTCAAAATTTATTAGCAGGATTTATATCAGTATTCATTTGTGGCAAATAAATTGACATTGAAAAAGCTGTGTTTGCCCCTGCTTTCCCTAGGGACTTTGGGGTTTGTACCCCAAATGCACCAATTAATGGTAAAGTAAAAATGTGCAGCGGAACCACGCGTTACCTAGCGCCAGGGGAACTGGGCTAGGGTCTCAGGAGACCCCTAATGTGTCTTTGCTTTGAGGGCTGCTGTTTCGGTTGCATATGGACTGCTTGTTAAAACCAATAAGCGGAGAGAAATGCACTAAGTGTAGTGGGGGATATCTTTTTAATACTGTGAATCATTGTTTTTGTATAAAATATACTCTATCTATTTACTGTACTATTTTTTTTAATATATATTTTTTTTGTATTTACTGTACTTTAAAAATGTATGATCTTTGAGGTTTTGGTCTGTACCGACCGAATTCGTCCCTCTGTTCTTTCAGATTTAATGAAATACTGCGATCAAACGTGAACCTCCATTTGTTGTACGAGTAAGAAAAATACTGCTAAGAAAATGATTTACCTCAAAAGTGCACAAAGGCTATTAAATGTAGATTAATATAATCGTGTGGGTTATTCTTGTTATTTCAATATTTTATAACAAACACGAGACCGCCATTAAGGTTCATAAAAATGTGTGTTCAAGATTAATTGGTATTACGACAGATTAGATTTCACGGCGCAGGTACTTAAGTAAATAAGTTTGGTATCCATCATTAATCATTTGAATTTATAGCCTAGAAGTTCGTAGGGAATTTCACTAAAACGTGCGAGGGCGGTCGACATATTTATTACCTTACAAAGATAAAAAAGAAACGAAAGTGTGCTTGGTTTTTACGTTTCGGGAAAGATATCTGAATGGTCGCTTTTTATTAGTTTTCTAAATCAAGATGTTGAAATAATAGCAGTTATCCTGTCAACGACGCGTGTCATGTTTTTATTGGGAGACATAATGTGTTAGTTTTTTATTAGGTACCTACATTAATTTTTTTTATTAACATTTTCATTTTAAAGATTCTTTCTAAAGAATCTTTGCATATCTGCAATCACTGAGTTTTTATATCCCGTTTAATTAAATCAGAACCTCGGGTGCTGTCGATTGCTGTCACTGGCGTTCTTATTAGTCATTTTCTTTCTCGTCGAGGAAAACTTCGCAATACTGACCGAAAGAAAGGGGAGCGAAAGTAAAGATCCGAAGTAATGAGAATATTTCTAAATGGGATCATTTCCGCGAACGTCCTTTAAGAGGGGTTCTGATATTTTTGATATTGGTATTCCTGGCATTGTCAAATTCTACAGGGTACCTCGTAAAAGTAGAATTTATTTAATTGTGGGATGTAGAGCGGATTTCCGCCAGCTAAAATGACAAATAATTTCACAATAGATAGGTAGAAACCTTCTGAAATTGTAAAATGCCGAGACAATGTTTCTTAAAGACCTAATTGCAGAAATAATGTTATACAAAGGTGGACTTAATGCTAAAATCATTCTCTGCCAGTCAAACCTTTAGGTCATGCAGAGAGGTGGCAAAGATGTTTTGGAAAGTTTATGTAAAATCACTAGACAGTATCCATTTTAACGGTTTGAAACACTCGCTCTACCAAAATACCTACGTTTTGACGAAAAAAAATACGCATAAATCTAAATTAGGTTCAGGCAAAACCTCCGGGAAACAGACCCAGTGTCAGTCTGTGACATCAAGTGTGAACAGAACTGCCGACGAAGTGTCGCCTGACAGAGAGGTTTCCAGTGCACTCGGGGGAAATCAGACGAATCGCCGTAAAGTCGACTCCACACGAGTACTCGTACATGCAACAACAATGAACCGAGTTGTGTGTTGGTGATACACTGTCTCGTTTATGCGGTCACTTGAAAAATGGACTTTTCTTTTTGATGATAAAAATACAAATAATTCACAGATATAAAGATAAAGATAAGATACATTTATTTAGTAAATAAGTACAACACTGGTTTATAGGTACACTGGTACCCAATCTAGGATTTCCTGTGTCGTAGGCACCAGTCTTTTTCGTCTTGAAGTACGTCGTACATTTGTTTGTTGTTTATAATTTAGTTATACTGTGATAAAATTGAAAGTGAGTTTACGTAAAAACGAATATTAAGTATTGTTAAAGTAAATATTTTAAATAGTTACAAAGCAAGATATGTGTATAGTATATCCTAACTGTGCTGTCTAGGGATATGGATTACCTATGAAGCTCCAAATTTTAACTACGTGATCATCATATCGCACCTTTGGGAACAAAGGGTCACTTCTGCAGGATTTCCAACTTTACAGGAGGAGCAAAAAACGTTTTTTTTTAGCGTAGTTCTTAAATAACTTAATACTGTTTTAGAGTATTAACGCGATTCTTACAGATTTACATTGATAAAGTCCTAACAGATACATCGTTACTATTAAAAAAAATCATACAAGAGACGATTTTGAGAAATAAGCCTTAAACTGAGGGGAGGGTACCAAAAGTGTCTTTTTGTTACAAATTGCTAATAGTTGTTTTGCAGAAATGTCCTTTATAAAAAATAATAAAATCTAAAAAGAAAGTTTAAGAGTATGTTAAGAGGTGATTACCTTTATGTTTTAGTAAAGTTGAATATTATTGTAAACCAATAAAACTAAAACCAGCAGAAAAATACGCAAATACGAAAATTTAACATGATGTAACGATAACATGGAGGATTATTCAATAAAACAGGAGATATTATCAAGTTTTGTTTATTCAAAATCAAATAAATGACATCCAAATGAATAAAATAATAAACATTTCGAATGAAATTATATAATAAAGGCTTTCAAGTTATTCTATACGTGATAAAACTTAAGTAATATTGAATTGTTTTCAAAAATATATTATTCATTATCATACCTTATCAGTTTAGTAGGTATCTAAAGTCTTATTTAAGTTGAAGTTGTACTTAATATTTAAAATGTGAACACATTTGGCATAGCCTACACGTTTCAATTAAATCTAAAACTTAAATCAATCATTTTCAGCCTTAATACGAAAGTAAATTCTCTTATACAACAAGTTTGGCGGACAAAAACTTATAAGATATTCATGAATAAATTCTGAAATTGACATAACACTTGAGCTTACTGATTCGCAGGGCTATGTCCGTTACCTTAGTTCTTCTACGTATCTCCTCGTTTCCGATTCGATCTCGTAGAGAAACACCGAGCATAGCCCTCTCCATTGCTCGTTGTGTGATTTTGAGCTTCTTTATGAGGCTCATAGTTAAAGACCACGTTTCGGATCCGTATGCCAACACACACTGGTAACACACAATGGTTGAAGACTTTCGTCTTCAGACACTGAGGTAATTGAGACGAGAAGACGCTCTTGCGCAGTTTCCCGAACGCTGACCAGCCGTTTTATTCCTGAAATCTGTCACCTAAAATCAAAATTATATTATAGTAAGTATAGTAAGTAATTATTAGGGATATAGTTATTCTTTTCGGTCCGATACGTTAATCGTCAGCATTTTAGCCGCGTAGATCTTATATATTTTGATTTGCTCACAATGCATTTTGTCCTCGTCCTTAGTAAGAAAATAATTAATATAAACATAATGCAATTTTACTACTCATGTAACATTTAAACATCAAGTAAATGATTATTTTATTCAAAATGCAATGGCCCTTTTAGGTAAAAATCACAAATAAATCTAGTAAAATTAAGACAAGTATTAACAAACTGTCATTTTACTAAAACATCCTTTATGCTCTAATTTTATTAACCATTTACTTTAATAATAAAAATACATTTTATATTAAAAACACATTTTCTTTTATAAACAATGGAATTAAATATTATTATGATTAAAACATTACTAGCAAATAAAAATGCTTGTGATATTATCAAAACAAACAGGATTATTTAAATCCAAAAAGTCACTTATATGCAAAAATATCACTACATAATACAAATAAAATGTCATTTATTTACAGAAGTGACGTTTTGGGTTCAATGATACGAAAAGTTTTATGGTTCGATGTCACTTATAAACAGAAGTGTCTTTATGTTTACAGCAAACAAATATCAAAATTGGTAACAAAATATACTTTTTAAATAGAAGTAACGTTATCATTCCAAGGAATATGTAAGCATATAAGTCATAACTTACCGTAGTGCCGCTCTGTCAACAACGCGCAAGATCACACTTCGGCTGTCAAGACACTACTGACCGGAAAAGACGTTATATTTGAAGCAAACGGACCAATTACGCTAAATAACGTAACGTCCCCCCCGCCCTCAAAGCGATGTTTGTCACGCGATTATCACCGTTTTTACTGTGTATATAAAGTCGATTATCGCGCTTTTTTCTGTATATTTAAGTCGTTTTTATAAAATATTGCAAAAGTGACCCTTTGTTCCCAAAGGTGCGATATACAATTTCATTTCTAAAGTGATACTATGTATTTAGCATGTGGTTTTGATATGGATATCATGTCCAAGCATTTTCAGTAAGAAATCATAATGACTTCCTAGCTCATTTTGGACCAGCCAGCGAGGAGATCACAAGAGATATCAAAACTATTTTTAACTCTGCAGCTAATCAGAAAGTGCATTAGACGAATAGTGTATGTTATTAGATCTATTTTCCCACTATAGTTTAAAAAAAAAAAACTGGCCAAGTGCGCGTCGGGCTCGCAAACGAAGGGTTCCATACCAAAAAAATGCGTTTGTTGTATGGGACCCCCTTAAATATTTATTTTATTTTGTTTTTAGTATTTTCTTTCATTACAGCGGCAACAAAAATACATAATTTATGAAAATTTCTACTGTCTGTTAGCTATAGCGGTTCTTGAGATACAGTCTGGTGGCAGACAGACGGACGGATGGACTACGAAGCCTTAGCATTAGCAATAGGGTCCCGCTTTTACCCTTTGGGTCCGGAACCCTAAAACATGATTACTCACTCATATCTACATAGGAAGTTATAAGCCTGCCTGCATTAATTCTATCCTTGGTCAGGTACAGTGATCGTAAAATGCTTAACAAAATAGCTCCTCGTATGCGCATAGGGCGCTGACAAGTTTTTATCGGCTGCATCAGCTATTCTGATTTGAATTTTAATTCTGTGGAAATAGATGTTGTCACTTGTTCAACGCCTTGTGAGATGAGCTCGAGTTTCCTGTAGGGTGAGGTAGGTCCGTTAGGTTTTTTTCGTATAATTTTCTGTTCGACTTCAAGGGTGCTACGTCTTTATCTGCGAGTATCACAGATAAATTACGAATAATTATTACAAAAAAAATACTTTCGGTACAAGTCAAATTTTATCAGCATTTAGTGTAATTTTCTGAGATAACTACCAAGGTCTCTACTACCTGAAATGCCTACATTTCTTACACCACGCGTCATATTTTGTATGAAGTGATGCCTTTGTATCGTGTGTGCAAGCTTTGTTTGTTGAAAGTGGTTAGGCGGCAGGGACCTCGACCGTACCTATATTTTATATATTTTCACGACTTTTTAATACATATTTGCTGTAACGTAAAAACAATCGCCACTAGCTGTGTGGCAGTGGAGTAAAAAGCAATGTCATTTTTACTCTTGAAAGTGTTGTTTTTGCAAAAAATACTTTCATTTCTCGCAATTACAATAACGTTGTTTACTCTCGCTACACATTCCTAGCACGTAAAAAAGCGATGACTACGAATAACCGTACATTATCTCTGTTTGCTTCTCTTTGCGAACACAACACTACCATTCATGCACTCCGCGGAAACATATCGCGCCAAATATTTTACGCAAAAGTATCTCGAACGCAGAATTATGGGGGACCCGCAGTCGCAGTCTCCGAACAATCTCGGAGACATATACCGGCGAGACAAAAACATTGAGGACGGTTCCATCCCAACTCAACAATTTTACATTAGTCCTTATTTTTTTCAGGCATTGGGGCGTTTCGCACCACGAGGTTTTCAGACCGCGGAGCGAATTGCCCAAGTGCTGTTTCAGAATGGGGTTATTTGCACAGCAGTGGTTTATGAAATGGGTCGATTCAAAAAATTTTAACGATTATGAAACGATTTACAAATCGTACAAGGTATCTTAATATCTTTTGAATCTGCCGATCAGGTACTAAATAAATACTTAAATAAAGTATTGTTTCGCCCTGTTTCTGAAATCGTTACAAAGTTTTGATTGTTGGTTAGATCGATGCATGGACCATTCAAATAAATAGTGATTTAAAATTTGTTACAAGTGCCTACATCTGAATAAATCTTATAATCTGAATCTTATGATGTGATGGCATCTATAGTCTTATTAAAAAAAAAAGTTGCTTTAATCAAGGACAATTATTTAATATACATAGGTAAGTAGATACGAGTATGTTTTGATGAAATAAGTTAGTACTTATGCGAACTGTGAAACAAATATATTCCACTTTTTTATACGTAAATTATTCGTAAAAGCAAAGTTATGTAGAAGGAACACACCGAGCCCGTGACAGCGAATTTTTCATTCTTTTAGTTGCGCGGCGGGAGTTTACATAGCCGTTGTGTATTCGGGCTCGATTCAATCAGATTTTTTCATCGGATGTCATAAGTTTCTGTCACTGTTGCACGATATTGTGATATTGCCTTTTGTGTTGCTTCACAAAAGTAATTTTTATAAAAGTATTGTGACATTACTGATTTGAATAAGATAAAAAATGTAGCACACTAAAATTATATTCCCTTTCACGTGTGGAGGTTAACGGTAGCAACAAAGCTTCTTTTATAGCTCGAATTGTATTTAACTAAGACCTCCAAGATGAGCACTACCCAGCACGACACGCCACAAACCCGTCACATTTCTTTATCAGTATACTATATTACAACATTATGTGGGGAATAATTTCCGTTTATACCTACCGTATAGTTTTTAACAGCTTTTACAATATTCAATCCAGGCTTCGCTCCACGGGGTCCGTCGCTGAGTTACGTCGCTGCATCCGACTCTATTTATTTTATTGTACGGTTACGGTACATGCGAGTTATTTTGTTTATGTTTTTGATTCGGTGGAGTTGCGCTGTTGAATACGAAAACACTCGAAACAGTCTTTTCAATATTGGTAGAGTGGTAGATAAAGTTCGGTGAAACATAATTTGAGGTAGGCCGAGATCTAAACTCTCAAACATTATGAGTTTTAAAGTCGGAACGAGATCAATCTCTACTTAAAAATTTACAGTGGTTTGGATAGACAATAATAATAATAATAAATATTCTTTATTGCACAAAAAAGGCCGTCGCGGGTTCGAATCCCGCAAGGGAGAAATGTTTGTGTGATGAGCATGAACATATTTTGTACCTAAGTCATGGATGTTATTATGTATTTAAGTATTTATGGGAGACACCCCCGTCATAATCGTTGTTTGGTACTTACTTCGCAACACAAGGAAGAAATTCCTTACCACGAAACCAGACAATCGGCGTGTTGTCTGGCGCATATTTATTTATTTATTAACACAGACGATCACAAGTACAATATTGGCGGTCTTATCGCTGGAAGCGATCTCTTCCAGACAACCTTTGGGTAGAGGAAACAACAATACAATGTTCAACTTTAGTATTTTTGAATTAATTCTAGCATAAATATACGAGTATTTATTTATATTGAAGTGGAAATCTTTTACTTGAAATGAGAAAGTGACACACACCTTTTACTGGCTCTCTGCTTCATATCGGTGAGGTTATAACTTAAGCGGATAAATTAAATAGCCTTAAAAAACCTGGCATTGGTGTTTTAATTATAATACCGTGTTCCACCTTATTTGAGAAGTAGCAAACATTTATGAGAATCCAGAACCTCATTTCGAAATGCATGAACGTCTTTTTCCAAATAGTTTATTAACGATACACTCGTACTAAAAAAAAACTTTTGATTCATTCTCCGACTGCCATAAAACGGTTCATATCGTAGTAGAGTGTAATCTAGATTTGTTGGAGATATTTTACGATAGTTCCGTATGGAATTTTATTGGACTGTCTTATTACGCCATGATATTTGATGAAGCTTCTATTGTGAATCTAAAATTATAATTCTGGAGTCGTAAAATAAAAATATACGCTTATTCGGTCGATGCTTATAGGTAACTGTGATAAGGATACCAACCGAAATTTACTCGTATATCCAATGGCACTGTCTGATTTTATTTCAGGAAGTATTTTTTACAGCCTAGAATCCTAGACGTTTTATGTAAGGACGTACTTTAGAACGATATATTTTACTCGCTAGTTTTATTTGCCTTCTTCTATTTATAAAAAAAAAAATACTTTAATTGTTCATTGATAAATTTTCTTTCATGATTTTTATTTATTAGTATCCTCGTGTTGTTTAAGACAAAGATAAATAAATGTTATTCTCTCCCAGCTTTAAATACTTTTACTTAGTTGTTCGGTAACATGCAACGACGTAATACTTTTTAATTTTAAGAGACATAAATAAATGACGGGCCACAATTAATTCGTTAGCTAGGAGATGTTAAACTATGGGGGTTCTTTGTACGCGCTCGTGGCGCCCCGTTGTGTCGGCTCCCTTAAACTATAGCCACAGTATAGTGTGAAAGAGAAAGTGCTATTCCTAGTTTATAAGTACATAATTGTTATACTGTTTATATATTGTGTATTGCGGACACATCTACGCACTTAAAGATCTCCTGCGTACCTGGCCTATTTCTGTTAAGAGGGTCCGCTATTTCCAAAAATCGGTAGCAGAATATTGTACTGGTTAGCTAGTTAGCTAAGCTAGCTTTCCGCGTCAGTTTCATTAATATATGGCTTCTGTGGCCCTTAATATGATATTTAAGTGGCAATTAAGAAAAACCTAATCTGTTTTGCGATTTTGAACTATTGTCATATAACTGCAATAAAGTTAGAAAATACAATGCAAGCTAATCCACCGATACGTGAAAAGCATGGAGTTCTTTAAGAATGGCCCTTCTGTTTTTCTCAAGTCTGTATTGTGTCTCATTAAAACGAACTTATGGATTACTTCATTATCATAATATGATTAAATTCACCACTATATTATGAAGTTATATTCTGGTTTGACATATTCGTGAATCGAACATTTCATGTAATTAGCTCCTCGTAAAATATAATTTCATTATTTTTACGATCTGATGTCAGTTGGCAATGTAGTTTCAATGTAATAATGTATTTGGATTATTAACTCGGAATAAGTGAAACAAGAACTTAGCGGTATTTTTGTGTGTTCTTTTTTATACCAACAGCTGAAACACTGTCCTTTAAATGTCTCGGGCTCAGTTGCGTGATCGATAGTAGGTAATGGTAAAATGTTGTTACCAGCGGTTAAAAATTAACGCATGTGTGTGTTTAAAAAAAAAAAACATAACCAATGGTCATTAAAATAGCCATTCTGACATTAAGTTAAGGTATTTTTTAATCTGAAGAGGAAATTGGACCTTAGGTAAGCCAGTTTCACAATATCTACCCAACATCTACATCTATCTAATATATTTCATGGCATGTCATTATCCTAGAATTATTCACATCATGAAATGCTCGGGAATGTCATGTATTTAAATGATCAATCTGAATTTCCACCCCCAAAGAGCAAATTGAACCAAACCACGATATGCTGTCGACTGAAGCATCTTCAGACGGTATAAAATCAACGGGCGAGCCGAGTTCTTGAAACATCTCTTTAGTGAAACAACAGCAGTAAAAACTCGTATTTCCTCGCGTTCGGCGCTTCGTCCCGCCTTTGTTAGTCCGGAAACGAACCTCTATCAGGCATGCTAGGAGCGCAAACGAGATGATAGTGGTGGGCCTTTTCGAGTGTTTAACTATCGATACTAATTATTCTATTAATTGTTCATGGTGACTGTCAAGTAGAGCCTCTACTTGCCACTGCCACTGTAACCTCTACTATACCTAGAGGACGTCCTACACCTTGTCTGATATTAAAAATGCCTATACACAGGATAGCTAATCAAACAGCTGGAGCCCCAGACAAAGTAACGAAATTTGTGTACCTTTGAAATCGTTTCATAACGACCCCTAAACTATATAGGTACCTCGCGGCTACGGGATCGTTTTCGCATTGGAGTTTTTGAAAACGTCGTATCAGAATTTCTTAGAGACTTAGATCATTTGATCATTTATATCATTTTAGCAATATTCCATTGTCTGGTTTCTAGAACCCTGAAAACAGCTTAATCTACTGTTAAAAACATAGCAGTTAACTTAGACGACTATGAAGATGTCGAATTTTGTCTTCATTTAGTAACGAAGCGATGTTGATTTGTCTTCGGGCCCTGAAAAGGTAATAGCAAGTAAATAATATACAGACTATCGATATGCTAGCGAGATGTTGGCACACCACTACCAGGTTTATTCTGCTCCGTTGGTCTGCACTACACTAAAATTTTCGAGGAAACTGCGATGTTATTAGGGTAGGTGCCGCGCGCATCGGCCGCCAGGCCACGGTATGAATTCAACTAGGAAGGCAATTTCCCCTTTATGACGCGTCGAGGAGAAATAACTGAGGTGACCATGAAGCGGCCATGGTAGCGTTTATTAGTGAAAAACTATCGACTCTAAGATCAGGCAGAATTTGGTGATTTTTGGGAAGGTGTTGGATGATCCAAGCTACATATGTATAAACTTAAGAATAACATATGTATAAATATTAAGAATGTTAGTTATGAACTTTACATACGCTAAAATTGTCGTACTAAACTATGTTAATAATATAATTTAATCAGTCAACATTTGCAGGAAAAAAAACATTTTATTTTATAAAAACCATAACAAATATTTATTTTTAGCCGAATACTATCAATAAAATTAGACTTAATAAAATAACTATGCAAAAAGAAATTGCAAGAGGTAAAAAAGTAAAAAAGCGTGGTCACCGAAAGTCAACAGATTAAATTTTTCTTTATTCGTCGCCGTCTCATGAGGTATAACATCTCGGGGGATTATATTTTAATACTAACTTTATCACAGGTGTCTGCGCCGGTTTATGCTGACACTCCACACGTCTCGAATTATGGATTCTGTTGGCACTCGGCTCTTTAATATTAAATGTCTTCGCCTATGTGCTTAAGATAATCCTCTATATAAAATTTTAATGTTAAATAAGTTTTAGAATGCTATTATTTTAATCGCTGGTTTTAACTTTGCGAATTCAGGGTGTGTTCTAACTCTTTTTAACTGTTGGTAAGTAATTTGAATATCATATTTAATTATAAAGACCTAGGTTACCAAAGATATTACTACTAGCAGTGCTCACATTTCTTTTCGATAAAACTCTGAAATAGCAATATCTCATATTTTACTCCACAAAATTGATATGGGCCGGTCGTACAAAAGGAACTGCAGTTTTTCACTTTCATTTCCGCCCTTACTGCTGCCATAAATCCCGAAATCCACCGATGTATTTCCTAGACTCTCGATTTTTGCCGTACTATTTTACTTCGCTATTTCCCGCTAAAAGCACCATTCAATTTCAATCTAATCCTCCATCGGGAGGGAAAGTATGACGTAACGAGGTCTTTCACTCGGAGCCCGGCGATTCAGCGATTGCCCTCAAGCAGGGGTGCCGATTTCAGGAGCAGTTACCCAGGCAATCCGAAACCACCGTCGGTATATTTTTGTGCAGTACCTACCACAAAAATTGGTGGAACACAAAGCTACACCACGCTACACAGAATATGGTAGTTGAAATAGATCATATCAATTAGTCCTGTAACGTGTTCGATTCTATAATATAATTAAATAGTAACGTAGTAATAAAGAGCCATTTACGGTAGAACTAATTACATAGCATCGGTAGTTTGTTTTTAAATGCCTATTTTCTTTCTTTCTCCTCAATGCTCAAATGTTGAAAACCCTGCAGCCCTGAAACTCTTCGACGCTTGGGATGTAATGAGACCAATTTCGTGAGCGATTTGTTTGATTGCGCCGCGTTTCGACACGTTGTATTTGCATAATTTGAGAAAAACCGCGATATCAGCCGTTGAATAAAATTACTATTGTTTTTTTGCAATAGTAAAAAAGTCTCAGAAGATTTTTACGTAGAACGATAGTGAGGCTTTCATCGTGTCAACAGCAAACATGTGAATAATATAAGGTCAAATCATTTTAAGTGATAATATTTTAACAGTAGCTTTGTATACATCATAGAAAGAGGACACTATCATTTTTTTTTGGAAAAGCAATTTTTTTTATTATTATTTTCTTTAACATAGACAATATCATTTTTAAAACAGCACCCCAACAATTTAAAAAGTTATCTACGTCATCGGCTTCGCCTCTCTCAATTCAATGCCCAAACCTTCTTTTTCTCTAATTAAAAAAAATAATTAATTAATGCCTTAATTAATAAAAAATTGAAATCTGAAAAAAATATTACCTTAGTCTTTAACTTTCTCAAAAACTAGCGGACAAAAACCCAGTGTTTTCTACAAAAAATGATTAATTTATTGTGTTCAATCGGCCCCTTAAATATTATCACTTAAAACGAGGTGACCTTATATAATTCACTTTTGCTTCAGAAAAGTCGTGAGGTTGTACTCGTAAATGTTTGTTAATCACAACACAACAAACAAAATATTACAATGATGGTCGAGGTTTCTCGTGCCTTACCACTTTTTATATTTATATTTAGTTTTTCGGCATTAGCTTTGCTAACCGATCTTGGTATTCCATCAAAAGTTCAATTAAGTTATATCGACCGTTGCGTTACACAGATGTTTCTAAGAAAAGGCTTTCTACCAAAATTAGTCAAGGAAATCCTTTCATTAACCGGTGTTACAGTCTGCAATATCTCCTCACCCCCTTTAATATTTACCAGGTGTCGTCACGCCGCCCCTTATTGCTAGACTAGTAATAATCCCAGCCTCGCTCGCACGAGTTAATAATACTTTATATAAACAACCACATTGTACTGTGTGTTTGTGCAGGTTGATATTAAAGTTACGATCAAATGAATACGTTGTAATAAAGGTTGCTTTCCACAAG
The DNA here is from genome assembly GCA_963584085.1 of Pyrausta aurata. Lineage (NCBI taxonomy): Eukaryota > Metazoa > Arthropoda > Insecta > Lepidoptera > Crambidae > Pyrausta > Pyrausta aurata. The sequence continues at coordinate 8,641,943 of OY757258.1, read as the reverse complement.
AGCTTAGGAGACTAGCAATACAATAATGTTGATCCACTCTTCTTGTTTTTGGTAGGAAGAGGCGCTTGCATAAATTTATCTTACTTGAACAAATGATAATTTATTTTGTTATAAATTTTGAAGCAGCCTACGCGAAACCTAAAGGAAGCACTTGCAACATTCAACAGGTTTGCCAATGACTCGGTGGCCGAGTGAGATAGACATGCGCCCGGATAGCGTAAAACACAGGGTTCGTGTCCTTTACTGGCACAGTTGCTTTTTACAAGTGCAATTAATATTATGAAGTTTGTAGGTAGGTATAGTCACAAAAATTGTAAATCACTTGTTAGTCTGTAATGATAAACCATTCGATAGCACACTAGACGCTTAATTTAGGATAACCGTGATAGGAGAATAGTCCGAAACTTATTTACGAGTTCTGACCAAAAATAATGCACGTTTTCCATTATTATCGAAAAGAATTGCAGACCAGGAGAAAGGGAAAGGATTTCTCCCAGTCCTAGTCAGCAGGAAGTAATGTCCCAGGACTTTCAATCGGCGCCCGCCTGACAAATAGAACATTTGCTTTCATTGTGTTTTGATAAGTTTGGTGAAATAGGAAAGGAAAAGTCTGGTCAAGCGTTTTTTAAGGAAATCAATCATTTTAACCAACTTCAAAAAAGGAGGTTATTTAAAAAACAATTTTCGATTATACTATCAGAACAGATGCAAATAGATTCACTTATTAAAAATTGTTCTACGCCAAATGAGAAATTTAAAACCTCAAGCCTTCATTTTATAGAAATTGTTCTACTACCTCCCATGGACGAAGAGTGGTCTGTTTATTGCGGTTGTTTTGTTATGAAATGCAATGTCAACAATAAAATTACCATCAAAATAATATCATTACCTGAAAAGCATCCTAACAAAAACTGTAGCGATAAAAAGGTCGCAATTTGACCAAACATTGACCCAGTTCATGTGGCTCTTACTCCGTAATACTCACTCACTACATGTAGTGCGAGTACATTGACAGTATTTTTGGCACTAGCTATTTCACTCACTCACCTTTTAACTTTGGTATAAGAGACGGCTAATGTTTAAGATCTCGAAACTGATTTAAAAGAGCAAGGTTTTAAGACCCTGGTTATGATTAATTTCTATATTTTACGTTTGTTTTCAGCTCCTGCCGTCTGAGTGAACTTAATCGTGTTTTCTATTTCAGCCAACGCGCTCTATAACATATAACAAGGATAGCTTGACCTGGATAATTACGTCATCACGAGTCTTTACTCGTTTATTCACCTGCAGCCATCGAGTTTCCGCTGTCTTTTTGGGGCCCTATTTTTGAGTCACTCTCCTCAAAATGGAGTGTGAAAATTATTGGATATAATCCGATTTTGAAATGAAAAACAGTAAAAAAACTACACACAGTAATGATAAGATATCAGAGCTATAACAATAGATAGAACTTTTCATTGTCTAGCCTAGCGGCTAAACTAAACTAAACTGCATTAGCATGAATTTGCGATGCAGTTTTGACAGTTAAAACGCTCTGCTTTACTGTCAAATTAGCAATTCTTATTGCTATTTCGCATTATATTGATATACTAGCTTTTGCCCGCGACTTCGTCCGCGTGGAATAGTGACTTCTTTCTCCCGTTTTTTACACATTTACTACTATATCTTTGCTCCTATTGGTCGTAGCGTGATGTTATATAGCCTATAGCCTTCCTCGATAACTGGACTATCCAACACAAAAAGAATTATTCAATTCGAACCAGAAGTTTCTGAGATTAGCGCGTTCAAACAAACAAACAAACAAACAAACTCTTCAGCTTTATAATATTAAGTATAGATTGCTATAATAACAATATAAATATTAATATTCATACCATTGTAGTATTATTATAATATTATTATATTGATAATATTCGTTTACACTGAGTGGGAATTGAACTGCCTCGGAATTGAACGGATTAAGTTGGATCGCAATACGCCCCCTGGTTTGTAAAGGGCAAAAATAGATGGTCGCCGCGCCCTCGCGCTGCTTTCTATCCATACAAAGCCTGTCGCCGGAAAACCTTGCCTTGACTCGGAAACAAAAATATCCTTAAGGCCGTCGAGTTACATAGTAAGCCCTCTGGACCTATGGTCGTTTACCTGATATTGCCTCGTCGACAGTAACAATGAGCGGGCGGAAAACGCCATATCTTCGCCGGATTGGGCACAATGGATGCAGAAAGAGTGATGGTGGGCTGTTTGTTTGCCTGATGTCTTGCTGCGACAGTATTGTGTGTATTCGGCGACAATACTGATCGTTTCCTTTAGCAAGATAATGTTGGATGGTAAATAATAAGATTAAAGGATAGATGGGAAATAAATTAGGTAAACGTTTTATGAATGTCTTTGGATTGCAGAAAATTAGTTTTAAAATATGAGAAACATTTTGGATCAAAACTAAAATAATGAATAAACATAGTTGGGTAAGTCTTTCATTTTTTAAGAAAAATCAGGCATGATGCATGATAATTATAAAGACAGCAAATCTAAAATTTGTAATTATTTAGTTGTATTTTGATGTTTGTTTTAATATTTTTTTAAGTTATCTCGTAATTAACTATTCTAATATCAGTATATATTTGAAAAGTCAGTAATAAATAATGATGAAGAGTTTACTTCACCCGCAAAACTTATCTACATAGTGAACCTAATAAATACTAAGTTTATTTGGATAAGTGTCTTTATGTGAGTAAGCATATAAGGCTAAATAAATATAGAAGGATTATCATACTTTAGCCTCATAATAAAATTAGCTATAAATAAAGGCGCGCACACACCTGCTCACCGGTCACAAAGGGGGTGACCGGCTATAACTCAGCCGAATTGCGCCCGGAGGCCGCGTATAACGTAAACAATAATGTGCCCTAACCCTTGTCTCATAGATCAATTACACCTGTGGATATTGCATAAAGTTCACAGACAGCTCTATCACATCTACACACAAACTCGGATATTTGGACGCGTGTTGTAACTTAAATTTTCACCCATTTGTGCTTTCCTGAGAAAATAAGATGTGCAGCATTCAGCAGGCTTACCGCTTTGTTAATTTTGTCGTGAAATTATTTTATAGTCTGTTATTAATGTCAAGTGTGTCAAAGTAATTTAAGTAAACACCGCCAGTGTCTAAAGTCCGATGAATGCTGTGCTTATAATTCTGCTTAGAAAAGGTTAAAAGTGCGTCGGTTATAGCAAACATTTACCAGTATTTTTTTGTATAAACAATCGTTATCGCGCTATATTACAATAAGATTGCAGGCACTCTAAACTTTAGTCTTATAATTGTAATATTTTTTCAAGGGTGTTCTTTTTAAGGGTGTGCTATATCCACGAGAAGATAGATGATCGAAATTTGTACGAAATAAAATGTTGGGCCCGTATAACAACCGAAAATACGTATTGAATTATGATACCCCAAAGCGGTGTTCACGCAAAATACCCACTCGGATGCGTTATTGTATTTGCTGATCTTCCGATAGCATGTCCGTTGTTTACAATGTCTGCAGTTTGTTTTTATTTACTGACTGTTTCCTGTCTTACTGATCTGTAAAGTGATATTTCGAACGAGTGTATCTGGCGAGTATAAGTTTTATTAATATTGTAAATGCATATTTCAAATCAGTATTAAAATTTTGATTGAATAGCCTTTCTCAATCAAACTGGACAATAATTAGAAGCATATACTCCGCACTTATTCTTTGACATACATTTCATAAACCTATAACTCGTAGAGCATTAGGTTATAAAAATAAAAATAAAATAAAAAAATTACTCTTTATTTCAGATCATGGATCCAAAGTATATTAGTAGGTTTACACTTATTCTAATGTTAGTAAATTCATAAACAGGCACACTGACACACTGACCAAAGGCTACACGTGTATAAAGTCTGGCTGAAAGCCTTGAACAGTGATGTTTTTACATCACGTGAGCTACGCGAAAATCTTCTAGTCAGCATATTGGCCCTCACCGTCAGCGCTCTCCGCTCCCTTTCGATGTCAAGATCATCACAGAGCGTATCACTAACAACATGTCCCAAATATTTAAAATATATATATAGTTATAGGCATACGCCCGGATTGCGTAAGACACGGGGTTCAATTCCTCGTCTGTCACAGGTTCACAGTTGTCTTTTTACAAGTGCAATTTATATTAGGTTATGAAAAGTCAAAAATTAAATTGTTTCAGTGTCAGCGTTTTTGTTTCTTGAGACATCCACTTTTATTTTAGTTCGGCACATTTTCAACTATAATTAGTAATGATTTTAATTTACTGTGTCAACCATAAAGAATTTGTACATACGTAGACGTACCTTGTACGTACAACCATAGAGTATCTTTTGCATAATAAACTATAGAGACGTAGATACACAAGTGAGAATAATTTATCAGACAGTAGCTCTACACTCTGATATAGAGTGGTCTAAGCGAATGCGACATTACTCTGCTTTTAGTTACGTCTCGAGGGAGACGCGAAAGTGTCAGACTAGCAAAATAGAAATGTTTGCTTTTCGCCAATATAATTGAATAGTAGTTACTATAACATTATATGTACTCGCGTTACAAGTAAACCTATTATTTCGTTGTACTTAATATGTGAAACGATGATCCTAATAATGAATTAAGCACTAACTAGTGTTAGTTATTTATCGTACAACGTTTAAAATTCTATATATGACGGGGCGTCTCCCATCACATACTTGAATACATAAAAAGGTCTTTAGAATTCAAACAAAACACAATTAACAGTCTGCAAAGTATGATCAAGGCTCAACATGTTTAATAAAATTTTATTTTTTTCCTACTGGGATAAACACTATAAGTGTGAAACACTTCGTTATCGTGACAGGAGCACTTTAAGCAGCCGCCACACTATTCCGCCATTAGAACGAACTGCGAACGATAGCGATAGTACAACGCGAAAGCGCGATAATGTCTACGACCACCTTAAGATGTTATCAGCCCAGTGCAGAGGCCACGAAAGAGTCAAAAATGGATAGATTTCACCTGAAACTACTGATAACACTCAGAAGAGTCTTTAGTGCGTAATAATTTACAATTTAGACGCTACCTGAGAACGTTAAGGGGGATCTACACCTTTCCGGAGGGTTATTACATAACTCGATCGCGTTTGCATTGCAATTGTTAATGATGTCTTGAATCTTAAAGGAAAAGAGGAAGACCAAGAATAAGCTTTATGCATTAAATAAAACAGAAGTTAAATGTCGCGTCGTATCAGCAGGTCAAGAGAATGGCGGAAAAGCGTAAAACCTAGCATAAGTCCATCGTCAAAAGTCTAGCTCTTATAATGATGAGCATTTGACGGCTCTCACAAGTGATTTTAGGATTTATTTTGAAATTACTTGCCCAAATTTTTTATGAATGACTTTGATATCAGCTCCGTGTCTATACCAAAATGGGTATCAATGTGTGATATAGCTTGGGGGATATTATTGTTTTCTGCTTTGGACCCGCTCGCTGTGCGTTCAGCATTTTTCTTGACAGTCCATGCTCCAAAAACGTATTGTGATAACATAGCGATTGCTAGTAGCTGATTACATAGCGTTTGATATGTAATCAACCCTGCCGACGTTACGTTGCAGGCGGCGGTAGAAAAGGGCGATAATGTCCACCGCTACCAGACATTATCACAAGTCTGCCGATCGATATGTCTGCCAAAAGGAAACCTGAAACTGTAATTTACGTTTTGGTTTTTTTTTGTCAACTAAAATTGCTTTTTATGGCACAATTACCTGTAACTGGTAATTTGGTTTAAAATTACTTGCAAAGTTACACGAATTTGCTCTCTTTATAAATTAATACTGTGGAAAACGAATAATCCAAGTAGTATTTAGTATTGACCTAAATTAACAAATCGTTTGCAATATCCTACAACGTTCTAAATCTAAAGCCTTCGTAACAGAATTATAAATGACCATTAATATTCCTCATAAATGATTTGAATGTAAATTACAAGATTTACATGAGTTACAAATTTAACATTTAAACATTAGTTTATCGAATTTTGCAATCAAAGAACTACTAGGAAACAGCGGTATTACAGCTCCATAAAATTCAACAAGCAGTAAACTTCTACACAAACAATTACTACAAGTTACATTAAATTATTACTAGACTTGAGCGTAATAAAAGCGCCATTAATGACACTTTCATCATTTACTACTACCACAGCCTAGATAGAAACGCCGGGCAGTCTGCGCAAAATTTGAGAAGGTATAGTGGCCATCATATCAGGTTTTATTTTTTGTGGAAAAGTAACCCTTATTACAACTACATAAGATATTGCAGTGTTTATTTGTCAACAATACTAATTACGTTTACTTGTCTACAAGCAACTCGTATACATGTTTAATTAAAATATGATATTTTTGTTCGTTAAAATGAAATTATGTGTATACATTAGTATTAATACGCACCGTTTGTAATAGTATGTTACTTTTTGCTTTTAAACGTTTGATTTATTTAAGAAACTAAAAAGTTTATTAGAAATAAACATAACAGAATTGTGCTTCAGATGATAGAGTTAAAGAGACTTTATTTCATCCATTAAACCTTAACGAAATCATATATGACTCAACAGTGTTTGGATCTCGGTGTTTGCCAATTTCGCAAAATCTATTACCTAATTTAAAATGCTTTACAAAATAAAATAATTTAAATCACGTTTTAATTATCTTTACAACTTTTTTTTTTTAAAGACTGCTTTCTTCTTGTGTTTGTCGAGGTTAGTAATGTTCTCCCTCGTTTAACTGAGTTGTCTGTTCTCTTCCCACTTAGGTTCAAACCGCGCGTCTGCGGGTGATAGCCAATATTTACGACCGTAAGATAAAAGGCCAAAACTTCTTCATTGGTTTCCCATTATCCTTAATAAGTATGGATTAGCTGAGCGGCCTAACACCGCGCCATAAATTTCGAAGGAAAAGGTCTTTATAATGAGGCTTCATTATCTCGTTTTATGAATCGGGTTTTGCTTGTATGTCGCTGATAAAGTATATTTTACGGTCTTGAGGTTCATATATTACGACGTAATTGCTCTCTTGAGATAATATACTTTATGTTGACTCTTGTATCTGCACCTGTGTTAGACATGCAACCTTTATTATAGTTGGAAGCTACTTTGAAAAATAACGCATCTCCCATGCATGATAAATTGTGAACTTTAAGAAACGTAGAAGGTACTCAAGACTGGCTTGTTTTCATTATTTATCACAAAGTATCTCTTAAATCAAAATTTTGACAAAAATAAATGTTTCGTAAACAATTTATTATAAAAGAGGATAATTTTGCCAACACTTAATATCAATCAATAAATCGTTTCGTTTTTCCTCTTAGTTATACTAGATAGGCTGTTCGGAACAAACTTTGTAACTAAAGAACTAAGGAGTTCAAATGGAGCATCGTTCACAGCGTTGCCAAAGATAAAAAAATACTTATAAAAAAGATAATAATTGTCGTGTTTGTGCATTTTAGAAAATGTGACACAAAATGTGTTTAGTATTAAATACATAAAATTTTATGATTATATTACATTATTTAAAACATTACATTAGGTATAATTAAAAATAAGAAGTTCGTTAAACTTTAAAGACTTGAAAATTATATCCAAGTTTTGATATTATACGCGATATGGTGCCGTACCAAAATCGATAATATTGAACGCCGATGATTGCCATTAGTGGCGGAACATTCCTTCCAGCTTATTCTTCGAATATTTTCCCAATAATTTCGCCCATGACTAGCGTTCCAGACAATAGGCAATTAAATCTGAGCTGCCATAAAGGAAATTCCTCAACGCATTTTTCTCGTATTAGATTCTTCCCAACCGTTGAGGCATTTTCGCCGACATCACACGATATGACAGGAATTGCTTTGTAACGGAAAGAAAATACGAGTAGAAAGATAAGGAAAAGCGTAGATATTTCATTTGAAGTCCAAAGTTGTATAATTATCCAGCTTTCAGGATAAGATGCCAATGGTTGATGTATTACCTTATACTTTCTTGTAGTCCATTTAGACAATAAAAATAATAATAGACAGACATAGAAAGCTGTGACTTAACTGTGTACGACGTCCAGGATAGGGCAAAGTGGAGGAAGAATAGACGGAAAGCAGACCCCGTCACCAGACGGGACGGACAATTGCTAGGAAGAAGAATAAGAAGAAGAAGAAGACGCTGAAATATGTTTAATTTGATGTAAGAGCCAAAACCAGGTTAAACAATATTATACCCGAGTGAGAAACGATATTTTTTTTACGACCCAAGCTAACAAACTAAATATGCGCCAGACAACACACCAATTGTTGGTTTCGAACTAAGGAATATTTCTTCCTTATGCAACGAATACCAGACAACGATAACGACGATGGCGTTTCCCATAAATACTTAAATACGCATAAACATGTATCAGTTAGGTATAAATGTTCGTGCTCATCATATAAACACTTGCTCCTTGCGGGATTCGAACCCGCGACCGCCGTCATACGAGTAGGAGCGCTAACCACTACACCAAACGCGTCGTTAAAAGATATGTTAAATTGCGGGTCGCCTTTTTATTTTAAAAGTATATTGGCAAAGAAAATACTTTTTTCTTCCTCTATATTTTTATCGTTTTCTTGAGAAGTTCCTAATTTGATCAGGAGGTAATCCAATTATTTCGGGCAGGGTCTTTCTTTCCGTGTAATATAAGATTTAATTATAGCAGAAAATTACGGTGAGAAAGGTTAACACATTGCGTTTACCGCATTTTTTGAGGAAAATCAGGATTATTATGTTTTGTTATGTACTAACTTATATTTCCTTGAATAAGAAATTTAATTTCATGTGGTTACTCATTCTTCATGTCTTGTGTTCGAGGTACTCATATCTCTTTTATCTACCTTTACTTAAAAAAAAATACTTTAACATTTCAGAATCAGAAAGTTTATTTGCCAAAATACGTACATGATAAACTGTCTATTTTAACAAACTTCTACATTTCCTGGAAATACGAATCTTCGAGGCGTGTCAATAAGACAAAACATAATATTCTGACTGCCAAGGAGGATCAGTGACTGTGCTCCTTATTATAGCCGTCAGTTATCATTAGACGTGTACCTACCTAAATGGCACAGAAAAGAAAAGATTGCACAAGTTAAATTTTTTTACGAAGTCAGACGCCTTTTGAAGTTATTAGGCCTTGAATTTTAGTGAAAAATATATTTATAAATAATAAAAAAATATATTTATGAATAATTTTTGATGATGATTAACATACTCGCACGATTCGGCTACGCCAATTTGTTGTGGCTGATGAAAGGTAAAAAGAAGCAAAGGTTAATAAATAATTACATAAATATAATAAGGTAAACACTTGACAAAGTCAAAGTCAAAGTCATTTATTCCAGTAACAAAATTCATAACGTAGGGAAATAAAACGATATTGTTACGATAATGAAATAAATTAAACATTAGAATTACACATTTAAATTTTATTGCAAATCACAGAATCAATACATAATAATCAATATAAATAATAATAGACGGGTAAAACAGTAGGTTATTAGAACCAAAATCATACCGACAACATAATTAACCAAAAGTAACGTAGGTGAACGTGTTTCCGCGCCCTAACCAAACGCATATTTCACGGAAATTATGACACAATGAGCATTTCTATAGTTGTTTATAATTTATAGCGCCCGTATGTGTACACCGAAACCGCTATCACGGCAATATGTCAGAGCCATCCGTTGGGGAACCACACGTCACCTGCAGATATTAATCAAAACTTATACTGGTTAATGGTTCTCCAACTTTTGAACTAAAACCCAGGATAGCACTGGAATAGTGTATTTACTAATTGTTAAACTACGTCATATGCAGTGTACTAAAGTCACAAGTACATATAGGTTTACAAATAACCTGTGTTTTAGATGCCATTTCTTAAGATACGTTTTTTAGTTAAATATATATATATATTTATAAGTGTAGTTGTGGTAATATGGATATTAATTTAAGAGTATCATTTAAGGTTATACAATGTTTTTCACTAAATCCTATTGAAGTGAGCAAGAATCATATGACTAATGTTGGGAACCACTCTTCAAAACAAACTTAAACATTCAGTTCCTAATCATACAACTCATATAAAACTAAACTCTATTTCTTAACCCGTTAGGTGGAATCGAATTTCAGCAGCTATTGAAACGGAAAGTTATATCGCAAAGGAGATATTACTTATCAATACGCACCCGTCAAATGCGTTGGAAACTTAGATTTATTGCGCAAGTTTTATCTAGATAATATCGAAAGTTTTCAACTCGATTTGAGAGATGTGAAACGTATCAATATCGACTGTAGAGTGTAGATAACATGATAAATGTACAGGAATTTTACGAGGTTTTCTTTTATATGAAAACTAGCTTTTCCCGCGACTTCGTCCGCGTGGAATAGTGACTTCTTTCTCCCGTTTTTTACACATTTACCACTATATCTTTGCTCCTATTGGTCGTAGCGTGATGTTATATAACCTATAGCCTTCCTCGATAACTGGACTATCCAACACAAAAATAATTATTCAATTCGAACCAGTAGTTTCGGAGATTAGCGCGTTCAAACAAACAAACAAACAAACAAACAAACTCTTCAGCTTTATAATATTAGTATAGATTAGATTTTTTATTTAATAATTTTTTCTTCTTAATTTTTACTTGTATAAATTGTTTAACCTAATTAATTTGAAACGTTAATTTTTAAACTCATAATTCAAATTCTTGATTTAATTTAATTAAAACACTATGACATTGATGTAACTTATTGTAATTTGAAAATGTGTGGACTACCTATTTGGTCTGTAAAAAAGTTTTTTTTTTATTCTCGCAATCAAAATTCCAGTGCTTGATAAAATTAATATTTTTATGATTAGGTACGTAAAAAGCAATAAAAATATTTTTATAGTTGTTGGTCAATTTATCAGTTTGTGTTGATCCAGTCAGAAAAGTTCTTAAAAGGTAAAATAAAAACAATGCGACATAAAGACATTCAAGATTGTTGCTAAAGAAAATTCCCCTTGCAGTGTTATGCTGCTTCGGCAGCGCATAAATAAAAATTAAACTAATACCTTATTGTGTTTGAGCACGCAACTGATATCACTTGCAGCCAGTGAACGGATCTATCTATAGAAATATTGATTTTATACTTTTAAGTAACACAACACTTCTTTTGAATCATACTTACCTGAAAGACAGACACATGGACTACATAATTGTACATGTAAGGACGATAATATTATAACTTGGAGTGTGATCGCGCGCGACTGAATATTTATATGGCAATGCAATATCAAATAGTAACATCACATTCAGGTCAAATCGATTTTTTTTTTACAGTGGGTGTAAAAATTTACACCCACTGTAAAAAAAAATAAATTATTATTTATTATTTGATATCACGTCATCTAGTGATCAATTTAAGTTTTGCTAAGTGATAAAATATCCGTACATTAGTATTTTCTAGTTGCGGGGAAAAATAGTAAGTAAGGCCTTAGTCCAAATTCATTTCCTAGGGCCATTAGCGTCTAAGAAATGCTTCCACACAATATCCGTTCACCGCCACCGCCAAGGAAATATTCGCGTAATAAAACGATTGTCATAAACTTCGTCTAAGCAGCGGATCGTTGTTGCGTGTGAAGCTTTTCAAGGAAAACAAAGTAACTGCGAAGTTTTATTTATATTTTACTAAATATATAAAATGAGGAGATACGTAGAAGAACTAAGGTAACGGACATAGCCCTGAGAATCAGTAAGCTCAAGTGGCAATGGGCAAAGCACATTACGCGAAGAACTGATAGCCGTTGGGACAGAAAAGTTCTAGATCCCTCTGACCAAAGAAGCAGCATAGGTTGTCCACCGACAAGATGGACAGACGACCTTGTAAAGATCGCAGGATCACACTGGATGCAGACCTCTTGTGATCGGTCGATGTGGAAAACCGTGCGAGAGGCCTTTGTTCAGCGGTGGACGTCCTTTGGCTGATAATGATGATTAATATTTATATGAAAACAAAATGGTGTCTAAGCAACATTAATTATCTGTGAATCAAAATACTGTACAAAAAAAATATGAAAACGACGGTGAAATTTTAAGATGTAGATGAGATTATTTTTATTTGCCAGCGCAAAAGCATGAATTTGCAATCTCGAATAAGAGCACATCAAGCGCTTTCATATGAAATACGAAACAGCGCAAATAAACTAAAAGCTTAATGATTATGACAGCTGAAACCTGACTGATGGTCTCCAAAACAAAGAGCCATCAAGCAGCAAGACGTGATAGCTTAAGATAGAGCCATAAAATCGACACCAGGTGTGCCGAACTGTAGGTACGTGACGTGACGGGGACATTTCAAATCTTAATGTCATGAAAAGTTTTGGCGAGGAAAATACTTCCATTTTATTCCCTAAACGCTTTATATGCTTGCCATTCGTAAATGGAATTTGAATTGAAAAAACTTTTAAGAGTTAAAATTCGTCTCCTCAATAAAATAATAGGAAAATTTAAGCATTCCAGAGTACAGATACAGCTTTTGAGCTGTGTACCAAAGTCACCAACGCCTAACCAACCACCTTAAGAGCCAAAATCGCTTGTACCTCGCATCGCATCGTCTTTTTTCAAACTGACTCCTGTTTTTGTGCTTTGTGTGCAAGCGATTTTCGATTGAAAGTGGTTAGGCGGGAGAAACTTCGACCATACTTATATTATATGTTTTCAATTATAAGGCATGACCAATTGAGAATTTTCATAGCTATGTCTCGAAAAAAAAGCTCAACAAAATTGACAAAAACACAGTTAGTCGAACGACAAAGCGGATTTCGCATACCGGATTCGAACAGAATTGGTAGACATTATCAAATCCCTTATTACCGAAGCGAAATAAGCCAGACTTCTAATCAGTGATTGTCTACGGTCGATAGCGCGTCTGGTACAGCCGATTTGCCAGAAAAAGAAATACGGGGTAAAAAACGCACGATAACATTGCGAGCCCTCGTTATCTGGGGGTCGTAAATTACCCCAGCACCCCTCCTACCTGCCGGTGGAAACGCTATAAGGACCCCGGGAAATGAAGTGACTACGTGATCCAATAGCGATTTGAGGTGCATTACTTCTTAGATGGCTGATTGCTTTTGTTATACGAGTATAGTTGGAGATCGAAGATTTCCTTTTTGAGCTGGTTTCTTGAATAGAAATATTGAGTTTTGTTGCTATTTACCGGCATTTGGGTAAAGAATATTTGTCGAATACAATAATAAAACAAATAAAAATACAACAGAGCAACTACAATAGTGCATTAGAAAAGCGTAGAGTAAAAATAATGTACAGCAAAGTGGTAGACTAAACACGTACCATGTGCATTCACCTATGTTCACGTAGGAATTGGAATAAGTGCCATTCTTTTGCAATTCATTTTTTCATGTGAAAATATAAAAAGAAAAAAAAGGGCATCGGCTTAGCCATTCAGACATCAGATTATCTTTTGTTTCTAATTGCGTTGTTGAGTTACTGCGCTGAAACGAAAACACTTTATAAAACCCGATCACGTCATCATTCAGAAAATGGAAAGAAAAACAGCGGTAGTGTATTTTATTTTGTAGCCGTAGTAAATAATAGTGTTGTATAGAGCGGAAGCCGCTCGCTTCAGGAAATGACCGCCATTCTTCAGGCGTGATTGGCGCCTCTTGTTTACAGCTATTATGTGCGGCGCTGGATTTATATAGCCTCTTTTGTGGCATGTCCTTTTTGACGACTCACCTTTTTGTAAAGCTGATATTGCGTTTTCACTATCGTACATTACAAAAGTCTCCAAAAGAGCTGTATATATGTATACGGTCAAATCGATTTATAATATTTTAACAGTGTCTTTGTACACATCATAGAAACAGGACACGGTCATTATTTTTTTGGAAAATCGAGTTTTTTTTTCTTTAACGAAGACAATATCATTTTTTAAAACGGCACCCTGACAATTTAAAAAGTTATCTCCGTAATCGGCCTCGCCCCTCTCAATTCAATTCCCAAACCTTAATTTCCTCTAATCTTAACCTTAAATAATTCAAAAATAAATAAATGAATAATACCCAAAGTGTTTTCTACAAAAAAATAAAAAATAAATAATTGTGCTGAATCGGCCCTTTAAATATTATCACTTAAAACGAGGTGACCTTATACATAGTTTTAAATTAAAGTTTCGTTTATTATTACTACACGCACAAACCTTACAATACTTACAGTTTTTGGTGCTCGCTACACATAGGTACATTTCGCGTGATGAATCCACACATCCCACGTGTAAAAAAAAAGTGTAATAAATTACGTCTAGAGAGAAAAATTGTTTCACTCTGGGCATTTTAAAATTCAATGTGTGTGGTCCCAGTTCTGTTCTCACAAATTTGATAGGTGCATTACGTTTTTTGCCCTTACTTGAATTAACTATAAATTGCGTGTGAGAACGACAGGCTGTCGTTATGTAGATTACAAAAATGAATCTCGCTATATCCATCATTGGTGTTCAAAATTTTGTTCGCACTTCATTATCATATTATGGCGTCATTTTATCATAAACGTGCATGTATGTGCACACGCAAGGCGGACGATGTTTTTTATCCTTATTGAAATTGGAAAGATGGCGAACAAAACTTGAGATGAGATTTTGTGCCCTTGGGATGTAATTTAGATGATACCCATTTAAACGGCAGCTGTGTAGCGTCGGTGGCTCATTACGGATAGATCTCAGAAACGATTACTCAGAAAAAGATGTTTGATAAACAGCTTATTATCAATTTGCCAGAGGCGCGATCGGAAACCGTGCTTATAAATTTTATTATACCGCGTGAGTGAAATGTCGAGGCATTAGTTATCAGTGAATGCAGGTGCCGGTTATATAGGCTATAAAACACCTAGTCTACTTAATCTGGAATGTCGTATTCACGTAAAGGATTTAGTTAGATTGAAATATTACTTCCAGGTTTTGCCCGCTATGATACAAAAAAGCCTTAGAGAGAGAGGTATAGAGAGATGATCTTTCAATAAAAACAAAACTAACGTAGGAAGAATGAGACTTGTCTTACTAGTAAAAGTGATAATAGATAACCAAGCCCTACATACTAACAAAAGCAAACAAAAATAATTTTAATTTTCACAAGCAATCATTGTGTTGCCTATCTGCCATTGGAAATATATGCCGTTAATAGAGGAAACGTAGCAGTTTAAATTAAAATTAACACTGACACAATAAATTATATGTAGGTATGAATTAATTTGCCACGTTAATGCTAAAGTAAACACGTCACGTCCACTTTTTAACAAAGGCAGAACATTGTGAACAGTCCGGCAGGGTTACTATTACGTAACTTACTTATTGTACGTGTGAAAAACTCGCTGAAAATTTCGCAGTAAAGCAAATAAATAAAATAATAAATATGCTCCAGACAACACACCAATTGTCTGGAGGTCTACTATGAAAAACGAAATCCGTCAATACGAATATCGTTTTTCAAATCCGAAAAGTTTTTAGTAATCCGCAAAACGATTATCGTATTGACGGATTTCGTTTAACGTAGTAGGCCTTCTGGTTTTGTGGTATGGAAATATTCCCCTTGTGCTACGAAATACCATACAACGATTATAACTAAGATAAATAAAGGTAGTACTGTCTCTTACAAACTGTTACTACAAAAACTGTAATCAGCTATGTATATGAAATGTACCGAATGTATGATCGTTTTTTTTTCAATTTTATTATATAATATTGTAATGCTATCCGCTGACATGTATAACTTAAAGCATTTTTTTGCAATCATTGTGCAATAATTGCTATCGCGAGATAAGTAATAGCCTGCCAAAATTATTCGCATCGCGCTTATCCGCACAGTGATTCAAAATCCAATTTGTGCGAAATCCGATTTCAGTGTGAATATATTCGATATCACATTTGTTGTGGTGCTTATGATTTATCTTTGCGTTCCCAACGAATGGGTATACAAATGTGTGTTGAACTGTTCGTGGGTAGTGTTGTCGGAAGAGGTTCCGTATAGGTTTGATATCGATTGTGCTATTATTGTAAATTTACGGTTGAGGACTCTGGCGCCTTGCCATTTTTCAACGAAAATCGCTTGTCCACACGACAGCAAAACGGGTGTTAGTTCAAACAAAAGACGAGACGTGATGAAAGGGATTTGAGCTTTAAGGTGGCTAGGCGTCAGCGTTCTTAACCGTACTTACACTCAAATAAAATTAAAAAACGTTTTTGATTTTATTACGTGCAAAAGAAAAGTAATTAGCCACTATCAAGGCTTTACCACTTTGGGCCATTATCGTTTGCACGGAGGTGCAAGACGTGCAGACGACGGGAGCGTCGTCTTTTGTTTGAGTGGCGCCCGTTTTTGCTTCGTGTGTTCAAGCTTTTTGTTTGGAAGTGGTAAAGCGGCTCAGACCTCGCCCGTAGCTATCGATGGTAATGGTTGAAGATTTTTTAATGTTTAAAATGTAGTATTTGTATGAAAAAAATTATGAATGTATGTTCTTGATTTTTTATGAATACCTAATATTTTTTTCTTAAACTCTTAAGTATTTTTTAAAGAAATTGCTAAAGTTTTACTACATTTTTTAATTAAACTACCATTGAATGCGATAATTCTGGGTGGCACGTTCACAATCGATTTATAGACACCAACAATATGGCAACACTGTTTGTGGTTGTCGGTTTCGGAAACGAGTAGGAGCGGAGTTATTTATGGGATGGGAAATACTATCGATTAGTTAAATCCCTGAATTTAGAGTGCGACTTTTGACCTAAGGTGCCGTAGCGACAAAAAACAGATTTAAGTTTTTACAATAAAAACGAAAATTTTAGTAACAGATAGTTAAAAAAAGTATTTTAAAAAAGTATTTATTAAAAATCGAACCAAATTTTTATAACGTATAATTCGATTTAAGATGCAGAATATATATATGTCATAACATTATTTAAAAATATATTTTTTTAAATTTTACGATATCAAAAAAATAAGTATTACGATTGACGTCCGCGGTGGAAAAGTTTTAAAAAGTACTCCGTATTTCTTAAGGGTAATTAGGTTTTTAATGAAGAAATGTTGAAACGGAAGGGTTGTAAATTACCCGAAGACTCCTTAATTATTATAAAAACTGCCTGGAAAGTCCCAACAGTAGCCGGCAGCGGATTTCTTGAAGGGTTCACCATTAATCATGGGGTTCCTGTGAGAATGCCTTTCATAAAAATATATTAAACTTTTCTCCTCGTCACTTGCAAGGCTGTATGTTAATTTGGCGCCATAAAATTTTGCTATTTTCTTCAAAAAACGGCGTAAAAACGATATGAAGCCAATTCCAAGTATGCAATAAAGTGGATTTTGCGTTTTATTGTCACCATTACGATGGGGTATTATCCCTTAATCTGAAGACCCCATTTTATGAATAATGGCGTCGTTTTATGGTTTTGAATGTCAATATTATGATGACCGTTCTTAATAAATATTTAATTTATAATCCTTCGTTTGTTATTTCATGCAACGCGTTATGATCACTTACTATAAGTTAGCAGGTTGTAAGTACCTATAGCTTATAAAGGCTGTTTTTGTCAAATTTTTGTAGGTGAATGAGACCATCAATATGAACAACTTTTACTATGGGGCCATCGTTCCAACCTTATATTTTTTCTGCCTCTCCATACATTATCGTCAATGATTTTGTATGGGGCACCTAAAATTTTGGCGTGAAAACAATAAAACATCTATTGTGTCCCGGACACTATTCCAGTCCCGGAACGTGTTAAGATTTCGACCATGCCCCAAAAGTAAAAGATGTTCATATTGATGGTCTCATTCACCTCCAAAAATTTGACACCTCACTGCAAAAACAGCCTGTATAAATGCTACAATGTCTAAGTATTTGATAAAATAAACTTGAATACTGTGAAGTTTCTCCACTCAAACGGTTCGAATATACACATTCAAAGTCTCTCAGTGCATAAACCAATAAACGGGCAGCAAATAATACCTGTTACAACTATAAATTCGTATTAGACCGAACTATGAATTAGCATCTCCCGAGTGTCGTAAATACTGGTAGCCTGGGGAGGACAGACGCTCCTTGCTACGTAAATTAATTTATCCTTAGGGAACAGACTGTGTAACCTATCAATTTTATCCACTATTGATGTATAGCCGCGTCCCTTGGTATTTTTACGGTGTAATTGGTCATTTTGCGGCAATTTATTGCGGTTGATTATTTAGTTGAGGAGTATTCAATATTTCCTTTCATCGGTGAATGTTGTTTTTCACATTACCAAAGTTTAAAAAATCTTATTCAATCGTAGTTTTTATTATTAATGTTGCAAAAAAAGTGCTGGTGAATTATTTTTAATCAAACAAATTGTCCAACACATGCTTTACGCTACTATCACCGTGCAAAATAATATTCTACGTAATGTAATATGATCAAATTTAAATAGAAGTTATTGATAGTCGCTCAGAAGATACAAAATAATGAAGAACATTGAAAGGTCGTACATCAACAATGCAACTTACCTGCTTTCCTAAGTTCACCACCCACCACCCAAAAACAAAATGATTACCCCTAAGTAAGAAGTTGGAAAAACTTTATTTATCGCCACCATTCCGCAAAAACAAGGTAATATGTGACACGAAGACGTGTGGTAATGAAGCTCATTTAAGCCTCGATTTATGGCAACTCGTTAATCCTGCAGATATCACAGTAGTTCCCGAGGGAATCAAGTCGGGACACATATTTGGGCCATTTTTCCCCGTCTCGTTTGTTACTTGTCCGAACTTTTACGTGCTAGGAGCGGAAGGCTTGACACACGCTTGCGACTAAGTGTTTCATTTAGTGTATGTGTCAATTGCAACTTTTCCAGAGTTTTTTCTTAATCAGTTTCCTTGAAAAACACCCCTGTGCCAATCCGCACAGCCACCGCGTGGTGGAGTATGGCTCATACTACCTCACATTTGAGGTAAGGCCTTTGCCCAGCAGTGGGATGCTTATAGGCTAACTTTACTTTAGTTTACAGTTCTTGATAAATAGAGGCTTTTGCAGTGCTTACATTTGGGCAGCTAGAAGCTCCAATTAAAATTATTCCAAACACAATTCAAAATTCTAATTCAGAAATTGCTATTAATCCGTTTTGTGGCCTACGTAATACGATCAAGATTTGGCTGCCTTATCACTTTCAAATGAAAATCACTTTCACAAACGATATTATAATTCTAATTGTGATACCTTTGTCAACAGGCCTGTTAATGTGACGGTAGCCGAGTGGTATAGGCATACGCCCGGATTGCGTAAGACACGGGGTTCAATTCCTCGTCTGTCACAGGTTCACAGTTGTCTTTTTACAAGTGCAATTTGTGTGATACCTCGGTTGAGCATAATAATAATTATTAATTAAAATTATGCTCAACGTGCTCAATCAGCCTAACCCTAGGACTCAGTCGGGTTTTCATGCAGCGTCTCCGAGCGAATCGAGATCCCCGTATAGATACGATCGACTTTGGAGCCTTTCCATTTGATTATAAAGATCGCACGGGAATTCCAAAGTAGCTTTTTAAATTTCCCGCCAAATACGCTCTAAAATTGTCCGTGCGAAGTCAATTTTTGGAAGGAAATTCCATTTGCGTAATTAGATTTTGGATATGGAGATGGGAGTGCCTGTGTTAGGATATCTTTATAAGGTAAGTCTGGCTTGTCTGACATCAAAAATAAGATTAGTCTTTTTGAACGTATACAACTGCTTTTTTTTTACAGAATTTATAAAACATTGCGACATAATACATATTGCTAATCTGCGTTGCAGTTTGTCGGCAATCGGAAGCATGCATTCAGTTGAGTTTATTTATTACCAGCAAATCCGTTTTTCTTCACTAGTCGAATATTGCAAACAATCTTAACATTCCTTTTTAGCGAAAATATTCCATTTAAAACAAGATACACACAAAGAGACTTAGATTGCATGACTCTTCTCTCTAGGGTTTCTTCCATATTAAAACATTTGCCTAAATACGCTTTCAAGAGTACCTCAAGTTAAAAGGTTTTAAGCACAAATGTATTACATTACATGGAATTCAATTTTCGCCAAGCTAATTACAGGCACGGTCGCGGACTCTTGCGCCTAACCACCTTAAGAACCAAATTTGCTTACACCTTGCGTCATCTTTTGTTTGATTTGACGCTAGTTTATGTGTCGTGCGTGCAAGCGATTTTCGTTGAAAAGTGGTTAGGCGCGTGACACCTTGACTGCACCTATCTAAACTCTTAGCATATAAGAGCACTTTACCACCCGATCCGTACAAGCAAAAGAAAATGTGCTTGCTTTTCACCATCACTTGCAATCATTACAATGACCACTAAATAAGTGCCTTTTTGTCCACTAACCATTACCATTTCCTTGAACGCGTCCACTCATTGTGGTTCCTATCTCGACCATTTACGAGCGTCCCGCAGACTCGTCCCATCTCGTCCCATTGTCCCATCTGCGGAACCCGATTATTGCCGCAGTTATGCGATAAGAACCCTCAACAACCGAATAAAACACGAATCAATTCGAAAAAAGAACAAAGGCCATTGAATTCGAAAGTAACGATCCGATTTTGTTTAGATTTTTTCTATTTTGGGTTTCGTCATCCTAATAAAGAAACCTTTTGGAAGAAGAAATTGTTTTCTGTTAATGAAATTATTTAAGAAAGTTATTAAGATCTATCAACATGCAGTAAGGGTTGGGTTGCAGGTTGGGTTTTATTTCAGTTCAGTACTCTTCACAGAATCACTGATCATGGCACCATTGACTTCATGTACAAATGTTATATTTAATTCAATAGGTATATAGTTACGGAACCATTTGCTTTGTGTATCAAGTTTGGCCTGTTTTCGGGACACATTCAAATCTAGGATGTTCGGTGTTTGAAAATGTGTTATCGAGTGTTTGTAGATGCCGAACGGAGCGTGATATGAATATATTATGGTCGCTCGATACAATGTTGTATTGTGTCTTACATAGAAATTATAACTCACTTTCTATTGGTGTACAAGGATAATACAAAAAAGCCCTCGGGCTACATAGCTGCTTCGATAGTATTAGAAGATCTCTAACTAAGAAGTAGAAATGAGTTGCTTATGGTTCTGAACGAAACTACAAAATATAGATAGTAGTAGAAGTAAAACTACATACAAAGCGCGCTCGAGCAACGCACACAAAGACAACGCTCACGGACACGAGATCTCGGAACATTTCGGGACAGTACGACCGCGAGTGCCGCCCGCTTGAGACACGCGGTTGTACTACTAGGTACACTGAATAGATAATAATGTTAGAAATGCCCTGGTCAGTGCAGCAGAGGTGAGCTAGTTGCGAGCATATGCATGAGCAGTACTTCAGTCGCGTGACAAGAGCGTTGCAGTAATATTCTGCAAGAACAGCGATTTTGTTGCACCAGGTATTAAAAAATACTCATTGATGACTGTGCACGCACATTACTAACAAAATTGCTACCTTAGCATGCAATGTATCGCATCCAAGGAGTCATTTTTTTTGGGCCCAGTAGCAACTTGTTGCGTCTAATAATGACATTGCACCCTAAATTAATAACTTATTTTTTTAGACAATTAGACGAAAGATAACGTTTAGACGAAACCGGAATAATAAAATCGAACTAAAAGATGCGTTGTATTGACTATTATTCATCACGCCATTCCTCCTTTACAAATACGTGTAAAGGAACGACGGGCTGGTCAATATAAAAACAATATCAATTATTTGAAGTACGTGATTTTGTTTAGATCACGTTTTTCTACTTTTATTTATTTTAATCAGTCAGGGATCAAACGACTCTCGAGAGTCGCATAACAATGGAATTTCTATTGTGTCTCGTTCACACATACTTGACGAGTTAAGCAATTGGAATCTCCGAATAAAATATTTTAATTGCTTTTTTAAGATTTTTGCATAAAACGGTTATCTAGTAAAGCCGTGGAATGGATAGCAACTCTGACAGTTATCACTGACATTGACAGGAATGGCAGAAGTGTCATTTGTCACACTTTCCGTTTGGCGTTTGGTTTTCCGTCACCTTCCGTTTGTTTTGGTTTGTTTTGAATTGAGTGTTTGTTTTCTCCGGATTTTTAACGAAAAAAGAACCAAAAAGCATCAAGTACGGCCAACATTCTGCTAAACCGTTGTTGTGTAACTGTGCAGTGAGATTTCAACGACTGTGATTATCAGAAACGACTGAAAATGTGCGTCAACTGGTAAGTGTGTGGATTTAAGTTATGATGAATTTTGAAATATTCCCGTTAGATAAAGAAATACTAATAGTGTTAATGTTTATTAGACATTATAAGGAACAAATTAATATATGTTTCATTACTAGACGTCACAATTTTATGGTGGGCCCATGCTCCATACAAGAAAAAAATGTCTCCTTTGCTTAGTTCGCTTGCGTACACAACGATAGGGATGTAGCTCACGGCACAGTAAAAATATCGATAAATGGTAATTTCCCTACTGATGTTTTAGGAGATTAAAACATGATTAATTAGTTAAAATAAATATTGTTTAGTATTTATTTCTAACAAACTAGCGCCCTCCCGCGACTTCGTTCGCGCGTCTAAGTTTTACCGTTCCCATAAATCGTAGAATTATTTTTAAGCCCATACGCATTACTACTTCTATTGTCTTCCCCTATAAATATGCTATCTAAAAATGTATCTGACATATTTTATAACCAGTCGAATAGTTTCTGATATTAGCGCGTTCAAACAAACAAACAATAATATCCAGCTTTTTAATTAGTATATGTGGGAGGGTCTATGAAAATAAACATCAAAATAAATAAATAAAAGTTTATTTATGTAATTATACCACAAAATAATTTATTTAACTATTTTTAAATATTCCTTATCATTTAAGATATAAGCAAGCATAAATACAATTTAATTAGCAATAAATATGCCTAAATATTTAATCACGTAATAATCGTAAAAAATATGTATAGAGTAATTAAGAAACAGGACAGAGTTACCTCTTACACGAAGACAGTTCAGAGCACCGATGTGCCGTGTCCGATCGCTGGACAACGTCTGAGCTGTCGACAGGCGGGCGAGCCGCTTTATAGTGGCGAACAAACAAGTCCGACGGAGGGGAGGCCGCGTGGGGACGTAAACAACCTTGTTTACGTAATTTGTACGTGGTGTTTTTTAATTAATTAAAACTGTTAAAATGCATTCTTTTTAAATCAAAATACGTACATTCTCACACATATATTTATATATTATAGATAATTTTTATATGTATTTTACGTCCTTTGACACAGACCTGACTTAAATCGGGTCTGATTTTTTTTCTTATTTTTTATGTTGCATTTCTTAGTTTTATTTTTTCTTGTTTGCTATTAATAGAATAAAGTTTTTCAAACTTATACGGGGATATTTATTAAACAACAATATGGAAATACTTTCTACGCCTATTGTCAATTATGTAATTCTTTCGGATGCTAGAAAGAGTAGGCTATTGCTATTGTCCCATGTAGATATCTACCCTATTATAATCAACAACACCTAAAGACCGTTCCCACGAAAAATTTGCAGAAAAGTTTCACATTGAACACCCTTCGACAACATCAGAGCGTGGATGTCCACCGGCAATATATGACCTTCTGAAGATTGCAGGATTGCATTGGACACAGTAGACCGCTTGCAACCAATTTCTCTATTTCAAGTAAAGTATAGCAATACATTTTTTTTCTTATTGTTTTTTATCGGAAGGTAATTGTACAACCCTTTGATGCGATCAAATGTGCCGTAAAATTATACAAATACGCAAAACTAAAATCTTATAGTTTTTTTTCAATTCATATTGAAAAAATACATTACACCGGTAAAATTGAAGTTATCGATATCGATCGACCTAAAATATCGACTTTTACCACAACGTAGTATTTTGACATTAAAGAATGAACGTAGCGGAATGATGATTGATGGTTCCACTGCTAGCAGCTCTGTGATTGGTAGTTGGTTTTACGTACTAATCACACCAATTACAGAGCTCCCAGCGGAAAGTGTGATTGGTTTGTGATATTGATGCGTTGGTTCATTGATTGGTGCTTTTGGCACTGCAGCAACAACGCCGTACCGCCCACCGGCGACACAGGTTCTCATACAAAAGAACTGTCAGAACGTTTCTAACCTTATATCTATTCAGTGACTAGGTACTATACATATTTTATCACTGTACTGTCTATCATTTTGTGACAAAACTATTCTTTATCGTTTTATTATCATGTTTATTAACGCGCATCAGTAATGAGTGCATAATAAATCTTACTGAATCGTAGATCCTCATTTACTGAACTTCCTCATTATCTCTCGTTCCATTATTCAGAAGGCTACAGTCACGCATCCAGGCAATTAATTTAAAATCTCCAGAGTCCATAAAGGAGGTTTAATTAAAAAGAAAAGTAGGTACGATCCGGCTTGCAAATCCGGCTTAGCTGCAGCGGGGAAGTTTTCCGACGGATTCGTTTTTCATGTTACAGAGAGTTGTTAAGCTGATATTAAAAAGGTTTACGATACGGTTTTTCGTAAAGCGATTAAGGAAGGCCCATTGAGGATGTAGTTACTTATTATTATGGTAAAATGTTGTTTGAATGAAATGCGAAAATAAAGTTAATATTTAATAACGCAGAACAAAGTTAAAGTTAAAGTCTTTGACACACTAGATGCGCTCTGTGGTCTGGTCAATAGAAACGTTGCCCGATTCCGATCAATTTTGTGCCTGGCCGCATCCAGTGTGTCAAATCCTTTTTATGTTTCATATTCAGTCATTCTGCTGAATTTTAACTGTTGTTTACTTATGTTTATTTCCTACTTCATATTCATTTAGAATACTTATAAGATTTATGGGTACATTAATTATGCGGCCTATTTTTTGCGACTTTTATAAACAAAGAGTAAAGTTTCATATGTAACGTTTAAACATTACCAACTACAAAAAAGGAAATTAGGTATAAGAAGTCCTAATCAAGAGATATTCAATCGGAAACGTTTAAAGTTCCTGTATTCCCATGCTATGCAGCATTTATGGCACTTTTGGCTTGGTTTCCAGTTTATCCCATATCATCGGCATCTTCAATTGATCGCAACGGTTGCCGTTTCATTGTTTTTGGCTATCGCAGTGTTAACTTGCACAATGCGAACCTGAAAATGTAAGGCTTGTTACATACTAGATGTAAAAATAATATAAATATTAAATAACATCGCATTGACATTACATAAACCGCCCAGATATTGATACACTTAGCTCCTATAAAAGGAGTTTTGATGTACTTACTATGATATACTATAGATGAGCCAACTTCATTTCTAGTTTCGGCGACTAGGTACTTATTTATAGCGGACTCAGCGAACTTCGTTTCGCTCCGGCCCCGTTTTATGGCTATTATAAAGTAAAATCATGAAAATCAGTACAACCATTCTCCAGTTGTAAGTGATAACACTAACACGACTGTCTATTATATATAGATTTACAAGGTACTGAAAGGTTAGTTTTGTTAAGTAAAAAGTAAAGTTAGCCTGTTAGCATCCCACTGATGGGCAAAGGCCTTACCTCAAATGTGAGGTAGTATGAGCCATACTCCACCACGCGGGCTCAGTGCGGATTGGCAGAGGAGTGTTTGCAAAGCAAGCGACCAACCTTGCTGTCAGATTTTATCAAGCCGCCCATAGGGCCTCTGACTGGGCTTAACGACTAATATGAACCGATATTAGCCGGGACCAACTGCTTAACGTGCCTTCCGAAGCACAGAGATGCTCGTGATATACGTCACTTATATGGTCGGAATGGTCACCCATCTAAACACCGACCACACCGTAAGTCGCTTAACTTCGGTATCACTACCAAAGTGCTGCCACCACTGCGCTAAGAGCACCTCTAGTTTTTGGTAATTGAGAAGTATTAAGATTACGATACTATAGGTAAAGGCTTTTTTTATTTTTACTAAGTGCTTTCTGCACTAACCCTAATTTGCGCGGCAGATCTTTACCGGCCCTCTTAGCTTTCGTAGGTACTATAGTTTTAGTTCTACGAATGTGGCTGGCCTTCCCTTAACCAGGGCCAATAAATAGCTCAGTCTATACCAGCGTCTGCCCCATTGTTTTCTAACTACGGTCTAAGTATTGTTCAACCTGACCTATTGTTGGCCATATATCCGTGTGACAAGGGAAATTTATGCCTGCAGTTGTATGAACATTAATTACTATTTGTGCTATAGAAGACTTACTGTCGTAAACATAAATTGAATTTATTATGTACGAGTATAAAAAGATGGATTGTAAGGACCAAAAAAATTTTCAGCTACATTCGATACATATTTTAGTATTTAAATTCAATAATATTCATTCATCAGGAGTCAGCAAAGTTATACTATACAATACTACCTACCAACTTTTAATCTTTGGCGAACCATACTACTTAGATAAGTATGTGATAAAGATACAATAAAAGGTTGAAGTGCTGTCAATCACAAGAAGATCTGTTATAACTTGTAGCAAACGTGATCCGTAGCCGATCCGATGCCGCAACGTTGCTGATCCCTCTACGTAACGTGCTTCCGTATAGTTGACGCCTGTTTGATGACAACACGATGTCGTTCCGATTGGTTAGATCTGCTTCAACCTTTAGATTGTAGATGCAATTTTCCGTTAACCATAAAAAAGCAAGTCGGAAAAATATTTTTCCGCACTACTTCATTAAGTTTAACGACTTCGATAAGACCGAGGTATAGCATAAATTACGCGAACTAGCAAAGGATATAAAAGTACCATAATTAAATACTTATCTAAGCCTGGACTGAAATAAAGTAGGCGCTTAATTGTCCATACGTCTTCCAGTTTGTTACGAATTTCCAGTATTCAGTCTCAGTAATTACTTCGCAGTTATCTGGTTTAGGTAATAACAGTCTAGTAGACAAGTTTTGGTCGTAAATAACACCGAAACAGATGGAGATCTGGCTAAATCAGTAATTTATTGGGAGCTTTCACGCAATGTGTAATACGCGGTTTTGATCTCTAATGCATTTCATTAAGGATCAAGTTGGGTCCTTTTAATGACAAGATAGTAATAAAAGATAGTTTGTTTTGTTCTACATACTACACGTCTTTTAAGCGCCTTTTGATTATTATAAATATAGTTGAAATAAAACAATTTAACTGTTAATAATTAATTAATAAGAAAATAATGATTTTATTCTTATGACCCGATATTAGGTGCAAATGATAAAAGATGGTATTAACTTTTATGACTATTATCTCAAAATTTTTATTACAATGCCCAAGCATTATTGTAATAATATGAAAATTTAATCGTCTATTGTTTTGATATTTGGTGGTGACAGTTTGACATTATTAATGATCTTGTGCTAAAACAGGCTCCTATCTTGAATTACCGGCTATGTATATTCAAATTCAATAGAGTATCATTCTGTTTATTTACCTAGATATAAAGCTTTTTATAATCACTCGTATCTAGATTGTGTTACAATTTATTTCGTGCACGTGCTACGTTTACCTTTTTTCAAGAAAGCTCGCGGACAACGTGTGCAGCGAAAATTAAAATAAAGCGTTAAACTTGAGCAACTTTAGTACTACCTACGAAGAGTGCTTGAGCCTCATAAAAACCTCCGACAACCCGACGTATCGCCAGACGGTTTTATTCTTCGGGAAACTCGGAAAAAAATACGGAAAACTCAACAACTCTCTTTTGTTTTTCCTTTTGTTCCGCGA
This sequence comes from Pyrausta aurata, assembly GCA_963584085.1. NCBI lineage: Eukaryota > Metazoa > Arthropoda > Insecta > Lepidoptera > Crambidae > Pyrausta > Pyrausta aurata. Next base: position 8,614,047 of record OY757258.1, on the reverse strand, counting down.
GAGTTGTTGTGGAGTTGGCAAAAGTTCGGCTTGCGATTTGTAACAATGTAGGATTGATTTAAATGTTGAGGGCGTAAAAGTCTTACTTTATTTTGTTGAGAGCTGTAGTAAAATAATCTAGGCAAAAACAATCCATTCTTCTTCAGACATTCTTTTGTCTTTTGTTTACGCGGCCGCAGGCGGTTAATGCGTCTGTGAGGCTTTAAATTTTAATAAAATAATGTATAGCTAATGTATATTCGTCTGTGCACTCATTTAAGTAAATGAAACAAAATATACACGTATAATCAAAACCATAACTGAACAATACAAAATTACACCTAGCTCTCGTACATAGTAAGTGAAATAAGCGATGTGTAGGTAGACTAAGCGGTATAACAGCATATCAAAGGTTAATGACCTCTTCATCAGGATACAAAGTCGAGGCATCGTTGACATATCAAGGGTGTCGTAAAGTGTTAAGTAGCCATATCTCCGGATTAAACTAATTTACAGATTTTACAATGTAAGGTACAATACACTACAGTACTACGCACACCTAGATTGTAATTTCTGTCTGGGCTACCGGCAAAACAATCCAGTCTCGGGTTGCGATATTGTTACAGTAAAAATGCTCATTTCGACTTTTTGTTAAAAGGAAATGAAGATGAATTTTTCAACTCTATAATATCGTACTACAAAGTCGTCTCGTTTACTTTCACAGCAATATTTTTACTGCCAGTTTTTTGTCTTCGTTTCGCGACGGCTACAATATAAGCAAAGCTTCCAATAGAGGTTTTTTTTTAAAGTTTCATAGTAGTTGCACTATTTTTGCTTGTTTTTAAATACAACTAATACTTCTGTTTAATAGGTCACCAATACCAGTTAGTACTGGGAATTGCATATAACATAGACCATGGCTCTCCGTGATCTATTTTTTTTCTTTTCTTTTACCTTCGCCTCTATCATTCCAATTTCCCACATAGATCAATAGCGATGCCTCTCATAACTTGCGCCGTGAGCGTGCAGATAGCTATTAGCAGGTTGCAAATTATCTGCGCAGGCGCAGCGCGTGGGCGATGGCGCCAGCCGCCATTTTGAACTTTAATTATGAGATAATCGTAATGATTTGACACGCATTGAAATATGAGATGGTATCAGGTGTTTGTGAGCATTGTAAATGCTTGGGATTCGAGTTGTTGGGAATGTTCGTTTTGTTGTGTTCCTAACTCGAAAACCTTGCACTGATTTATATGTATACTTAGTTTATTTTGGCTCACCCAAATTAAGGTAACTACATATATCTATTATCTTAAATATGTTACCAGCTATCAGAACAGGATCAACATAACAAACTGAGGCTTTTTATAAAATAAATTTTGCACCAAAAAAAGCTTATTTGGCACTTATAAAATGAAATGGCCTCTCTTGATGTAGGAAGCTTTGAGCTGATGATAATAATGTGCAAAGTCATTAATTATGATGTGCTTGAATGAGCATCAGGCCGGATATTGTCAAGTGGTGATTGACTAATGTTATTAATGAGCAACAATTTTGCTGCTTCTATCGGAGTTAATCGTTTTTGCCATATAACTTTCTAGCAAGGTTGAAGACTTGCATTCAAGACAGCTTTACAAGAAACTTAAGAGAAAAGCACTTCTATAAAATGAAAATGCACATGAAAGACGAAAAATGCTGCAGTCAAACGGGAAATATTTTCCAAAGTGCGCAATGTGTCTCTTTTACAACTTACAAACTTGAGAGCTTGCAATGAATATTTTACGACTGATAAACTATATGAATTTATTGAGCTTTCCTTTTTGAAAATGTTTCTGCTCATCAGTAGACTGAATAGAAGCTTGTTGGCGTATTACTTATAAAAAATCAGTCAATGGTTAGTGCACACTTTTTCTGGTGTAACTTATTAAAAAGCGCAAAACCTTACGCATAAAATAGCTGGAGATAGATTTACCATAGAGAGGCCGTGCGCTATTTTCAATGACGTAGTATTGCAAAAACTTTTTATAGAAAAGTTTACTAGACCGCAATCTGGCACTCGCCAATCACCTGGTGACAGCTTGACAGGCCCAGTCTCCAGTAATTGTAAGACATGACAGCAACAGTATCTAAACAAAACGATGGATTGCCACAGTGCGTATTCTAATAGGCTGTTTTACATGAGGACCGCGGCGCTTGAGCTACAAATTGTTAGACCAGGAGGCGGATTACCAAAACTGGCTAGTACTTTAATACGTTTTCGGTATTTAAATGTGATAAACAGTAACCTTTCAAAACTTAAGTAAACCTTTGCTTATACAGTAATCTAATCACTTGCAAGTAAAGTATGTGTTCAGATTCCTATCTCTTGTGTAACCGCAACTAAATGAGTAATACATAATGTAATGTATTTCAACGAATATCTTTGTAAGCATCGGTTTGGCAGAATCAAATTAAAGATACGTGAAATTTATAAGTAAGTTCGTTAAATTCTTCATATTAAATCCAAAATAATAAATTAAAGTTTTAATAAAATCTTAGAAGCGAAAACAGCTAACATTTTATCAAACTTAACAACCGCAACTTTCTAACTCCCATCTCCTGGCTATCTACACCAGCTAGTTTAGTTCGACGCTTGATTGATGAGTCGACAACTGTTGTGTTTTGCATTCAGCTATTTACGGGCATTTCCTCCGCTTAACCCGTCTGCCATCCGTGATTAATGGTGGCCACCGGTGGCTCCCGGTCTACGCTGGATGTGCGCTCCGCTGGCAAAGGATGCGGCTTAGTGTTACTTATTTGAACTAAAGAGTCGAGTGACTAGAGGCTGTCGTGTAGCGGGTTAATAATCCATTTGTCTTGTGACGTGGACTGAAGATTACCTCTTTCATCGTCTTTAAAAGAATCTATAGGAATTTAACACGTCAGAATCTTTTTACGTATGTTTCCCTATTATTAAAATGTATCCCTATTATTGATAATTCTATATTGCACATTAGAAATATGTACAACTGAGGCTTATTGCTAAAAGCGATCTTTTGCGACCATTTTTTTGGTTTCAAAAATCATATTTGCCAGATGTGTTTTTGGTCATTTAGTGATAGAGCCCTAGGAAATTTGAGAAAAGTCGATGTTTTTGAAGGTGTTTAATTAATGCAAAAATACATTGTGCCATTTCTTTAAGAGCACTTATCGTTAAGCATGTCTATCTGCCGATTGGAGCAAGATTAAACGCAAGTAACGCCCACGAACTGAGTGCTTTCAAATGGCAGATGTCGAAAGGCTATGCAACTTTATGACTAAGATGGGCGTAGAACTAAATACGCTCTGAAAATGCACTAAATTATCTGGGTAAAAATAACGATTATTTCCTTAAATGGAAGTTTAATTTCATTGGATATTGCTAGTTAGGCAACTTCCAAAAAATAAGGCCAAACAAAGGACGTTCTCTTAAAAAGGAAATGAATCAAAAGAAGCCAAGAATAAGTCGAGCACAAAATAAAATACAATTTCTGTGTCGAATCAATCTTCATCACACGCCTCGCACTTTTAATGTTCTAAATAAAAAATCGTGTTGACAAAACAGATTCTGCGAATGCCTCATTTATCTTTCCCAGTATCGGGATCTGGCATCAGTTCGCTCTGGGAACAGTACAGTGACTGTCTACACTACGCTCGATTACGAACTTGGGAACACCTCTTCGACTTCTTGGTATCCTGGTGGTTTGTGAATAATTTTGTATTTTCTATATTTGGTTTGGTACCAAAAATAAACGTTTACACAATATGTAACATAACTGTGGCAAACGGAACACCTTTATACATGTTTACTTTTCTATATTCTTTTTTTGCATGGGAAAAATGAAAAGAAATATTGTAAATATCTTTTTTAAAATTTCTTTTAAGAGTTTGTTTTGCTGCAGTAACTGTATTTAAATCTTGTACATTATTAAACTCATATACATTTAGGTGGTCCAATGAAACGTTTTAATTTGTTTACGTAATTTGTTTTCGATAAAAAATATGCTACTAAAACTTATAAAATTGCTACAATCCAACTGTGTAAACATTCGTAGAAATAAATTGAATAATTAGTTTTATGCATAATAATACATTGCCTACTTAGACTGGTCTAAAAAGAAAGGAAATATTTCCATGACGACGTCAACGTTCAGATCAACCTTCAATTGATTCAAATCTCACTCTGTTTATTTATTCTACGTCAGTTCACCTTATAGACTTGTGTTGGTGGCAATAAACATTCTAAATTCCATTGTAGTCTGACCTCTAATATCTGAGGCCAAACTGTCCAAAAGTAACTTTTGGAAGATATGGGGGGTCAGTTAATACTGGAGAGTTTGGTCTCATCTCTATTAGGATTACGGGCACGTAGGACGTAGGCGACGTCCGTATGGCTCCTGTTTTCCACAGATTACAAATGCACTGAATTCAGATCATGCCATGTCGAAATAAAATACAAAGACTTCGTGCACTGATTTTAGTAGGATTTTAGCTGATGCGCGTCTGAGCTCGGTCTGTGCAACTTTGTTCCAGACAGCCGGATTAAATAATAAAACTGAGCTCATAGTTAAACGTTAACATGCAACAATGTTCAAACCAATAATTTTATTACATTATCGACCGCGACGAATCAAACAATTTCCATACCAATGCGGAGTAAATTCCATAATATATTGACGGGTAAATGAGATGGAACTCGCTTGACAATTAACAGATACTCTTAATTAGATACAAGGTTGGGAGGGCTCCATTTGGTTGTCTTTATTTTAAGCATTTACACGATATGACGCAATTATCTTTTAATCTCCGCCGAGACAGTCGATTTCCCTTCAAAATGTAAATTCAACGGGCGATAATTTCCTCGCGTTTCAAAGTTGTTCAATAATGTTCAAATCCGTGATTCGTTTCGTTTCTGTCCAAACAACATTTTTGGTTCGTTGCGTAATTCCGTTCTTATGCACATTTAATTTTAATCTCGGGGCAGATTAATTTAGATAACTGCTCGGTTTCATTAAAATTTATGGGGAAATTAACGTCCCAAGGATGTCCTTATCAAAGTTTTAATATCATCCGCGATTTAGCAACACCAATATTAGCATAGAAACGAGAAAGCAATTATAAATTGTGACATAGTAACATAGTGAGTCATGTAAACGAGTATTACGTTTTGCAGAGGCTACTGATATGAGTTTATAAATATCCAGCATATGGCAATATTGATTGCTCATACTTTTAGTCTGTTTATATGTTGTCTCTTTGGAAATCTACAGAGAATACCAGTTAAGCAATAGATATCTTGCTGACTATGACGTGATGATTATGAGCGTTACGTATTTCATTTGGTATTGTTATGTGCATGTATACTTTTTAGGTCTAGATACAAAAATGCTTTTAGTTGGAAGAGTGTTAAATCATACTCCTAAAGGGGCTGTGAGTAGGTAACTACTGCAAACATCAAACCGTTAAAAGTTTTAAAAAAAGGATCGAATCTAAAAGTGTGCGTGTGTGCGAGGTATTGTGCGAACTGTGAATGACCTCTCCAGGGCAATAATGGGCGAAGGGATGCGCAGGAGCGCGTGCGGTGGGGCGACCGGTTTCAAATTAGAACGTTTTAGAATTCCGTTTTTGAATTTTAAAAACTGGATTAATAACTACCAGTGTGCCAGTACCTGAACTAAGGCAGGAATTAAAATAAGAATTAATCAAAACTTAAGCTGTGCCAGTAATATTTGATTGTAATTTTTAACAATGATATGTAAGTACAATAATATACACAAAGGTACAAAAGCTACTGAGCTTATACTTATATTAGTTGAATAAAATAGAACGGATAATTATTGAGGAAAACGGAATAGTATTCGTCCATTTGTCGTGATAATATTGCACAGTAACAAAAACCGTTGTATCCATCCATCAGTGATTCATTTAAAAAATCACGTCGTAATTTCACGGTGGTACGGATCACTGTCAGTTAAATATTCATGTTAAACTTTACCGGTTTTTTTATCTGTGCTTTTGTGAGGCCGCCCGGTGCGCTCGCGCTAACTCGACAAATGCTTCGGATGAAATAAGCCGTATTTTGTTTCTTTCCTTTTTTCTCCATTGAGATTTTAGGGGGTTGAACAAAAACTTACTATTGATTTCGGGCTGGGTGCCCCACGTGTGTTGCGCAATAGTTATCGCGTTGTTTTGTATAGATTAATAGCGGTGAACCTTTTTAATGCGCACAAAAAAGCTTGACGTTCCTTTCCGGAGTTGAAAGTGAATTGCTTGCATTTGAGGATTTGATTTAGAAATATTTTTTAAAGGAAATTGATTTTTATTCGTGTAACAAAGGGAACTATGAGTAGGCTTGAATAAGATACATTAAATACCAATAGCCTTACGTTCAGGCTATAGATACATAATACAAATATATTCTAAATTGCATGATGTATGTAGCTAGTACATTTCCTGTTTAAAACTACGAGTAAATTTGTCGTGGGCGTAACCGCTTGAGAAGACTAGAGGCGAATAAATCTTCATTTAAAAGCAACAAGCAGAATAACTTAATAAGGTCATTAACAGGCCGGCTCAAAAAGCTCTCACAAGCGTCTCCATATCTCACGATTTGGTACATCTGTTTACAACATCGAAGAGACCGAGGCGCCTGTAGCCCCCCATTTGGGCGAGTAAACACAGAATGGGGAGGGCGCGATAGTACGCCGTAAGACTTTGAACCGGTTGGTCGCGCGACGGGTGATCGCTACCCGAGCGATGCCGCGTACGATCCCCGAACTTTTCCGAAGTTCGAATTTTGAATGACATTTGAAATTCAGATGACAGATAAAAAAATAACGTGCTGGCCAGTGATAGAATAAACTTGTTAACAATGTGAATTGTCGATACAGTGAAAATTGTGTTCAATTTTGTGGCAGTATGGTGGATGTTGGTGTTAATGAGTGTAACAACACCGCGAATGGGAGGAACCAATTTGTGTGTCTCGTGCTTGTGCATTTGCTCCTTATTGGACTGAACGGGACTAATGGTAATTGTAACTTTATGCACTTTTTGGATTCAATTTTAAATGTTCATTTTATGTCTAGTTATTTTTTATCGATAAGAATTATAGTTTTTACTAAGTAGAGAAAAAAGAAACATAATGTACGTTGAAGTTATGCGTATATTTTGTAGTTTTGACGAGAGTTTTTGATACATTTGTGCCGTATATTTTCCAAAGTAACTACAGTACGAGTTGCACCCATTTGTCGACGCCTCAATTAAAACCACTTTCTTTAATTCGTCCATTAGACGGATCGTTTTTTTGTGGATCTACCGTATCTGGTCTAGCCTGGAGACAAGAGCGAACCCATTTCAAATAAAAAAAAAAAAAAAAATCTGGTAATTAACTCGTCAAGTATGTGTAAACGAGACACAATAAAAATTCCATTGTTATGCGACTCTCGGCATTCGTTTGATACCTGACTGATTAAAGTACATCCATACCAATTAACAAAACGTGCTTCCATGGTTAAAAAAATGGATCTACAATCCAGTGTATTTTGATCTCTTTTCTAAAGGATCATGGATAGAGCAAATAGTTGAGGTTATATTGGAAATAGTAGAACTTATACATATACGCATTGGAAACAACGAAGCCTTTTTTCGGAGTCGGTTAATTGGAGTTAATAGACAACAGAACAGAAGCTGTAATAAATTTTGTTTAGGAATACTGTTACGCCAGTGTGTACGTACCTTAAAGAATTTAAATGTTTGTTTAGTATCCTATCGTAAATTAAAATTTAACGGCCGACTTTACTTGCTTGCACTGTGTTCCGAATACAAAATGTTAGAAGAAGCAGAGGAAAAATTTAGGTTTTTTGTAGGCAAAGCGTATTTTTATGTCAAATGAAGAATTTACAATTGAAATTTATCAAATCACAAGAATCTATACATATAATAAAATTGAAGAGGTCGAATTTCTGTACAATAAAAGAAAATGCTTAAAACCGAGTCAGGGGGATGTAAGAAGTGCAATGGGACTAATCTAGATTTTTTTTGAATTTCTTATTTCTCTGTTTGTCTGTCTGTTTGCTCGCGATAAACTCCGAAACTGCTGGACCAATTTAAATGAAATTTTGAACAGTGGTAGCTTAAACCATCGAGAAACATTTAGGATACTTACAATGCCTGTAAATAAAAGTTTCCGTGCGATGTAAAAAAATATTAAAAACACACTTCAGTAGAACGAAACGCGCCAAGTGTCACTTTTTCAACCATAGACCATTGTACACAGATACAAATAACTGATGTCTAAAGTCATTGTCAAACAAATGTCAAGTCATTCAATCTATCAAAATAAAACAAAGTGAAACAAAGTATTGAATACACAATATTATTCATCTGTGATTGAAAGCATGGAAATTATGGAAAATTGCCTGTGTAAATAATAGGAGGAGCAACAACGCCACATGTGAAGGATTAAGCCACAAGTGATATTAGACACTGATGTGTTGCAATGGTCTCTCCAGTATCACCTGTTGTTGCTTACCATCACCTGTATAATGTAACACCAAAGTTTTATTAACGGTATGTAGATATCACTTTTACAATTTTACTCACCAGTATGTTACCTACTGCTTTTCTTATTCATCTAAACTCTAATCATCCAAAAATTCAACTGGTAGGATTGCAGAATATAATTAATAAGAAGTGAAGGTCTTCTTCCAGAGAAAGAATTGAAGAGTTTCTTCCAGTTGAATTTGGAAAATCTACTCTCATACAGTTCATATTCAGATAATTCAGAAATTGAGGCAGACAATAAAACAATATTTCTTATCCAGATCATAACCTTAGCCTCACAGTGCTTAGAAATGCCACCAATACATAGCTATCACGACAAAAACTTTGTTTCAGAGAACAAGGGGCAGCAATGATAACCAAAGCATTGTCAACATGTAAGGAAGGTTGTTGCATACCCCGTGCCAAACCCGCTACAATTAAACAAGAAGATTAACCAATTTTTACCACCTTTCAAGTGTCACACACATCACATACCTCTCCAAGATGCAGGGGAGTACAGACAGGAATGTGACTGTGGCATCTTCTACATCAGTGAATCAACAATTAGTATAGGCATGCAGATTAAATAATACAAGAAAAGAACCACTTCATAATTATGTTTAGACCAACCTAAGCAACATCTCATACTGCAAGATCTCAAGACACAATAAGCTTTTTCTGGGTGGTTAGGAACGTCAATAGATATTAATGAGCGATGGTAGTTTCTTGGTCTACCTGTGACCACGGATGCTGATAATAATTAGAAACGTCAGGCCCTCTATTTCATTTTAAATAAATGTGTGGGATATGAATCTGTAAAGTGTTTTAATTCAATGTGTAGTGTTTCCTCCATATTGGTTTGTATTAATTAAATGAAATTTTGGTACTTTACTTTATGGTACTTGCCAAAATATATATTTAGATCAATTCTTTCCACACAACAAAGTTAAATTGTTAGTAAATTAGTAGGTTTTTTTTGTGGCAAAGTACTTAGTAGTTAAAAAGTAAAGTAACCATATAATCCTATCAGAAAAAGGAACTCTTAATCAAAATACAGATTGTGAAAGTCCAAATAATCGGTATGGTCATAATAATTGATCACCTTTGATGTACTACTTGCTTATTATTTTTGTAATAATAAATATACTGATTTTGTTTCAAAATAAGTTTAATAAAGCTTACTAAGCATTCAATATCGCCCTTTAGTTTTAGTTAAGTAATACAGGGTGACTTGAAGATGGGGTGCAAAGCTTGGAGGCGGAAGTAGTATAGTTGAGCCATGGTTGTCTTAGACGAAGTCTCACTATTTTCTTAAATACTTATTATGTTTTTTTATATAAAACCTAAACTTTTACAATTCATTGCTAACAATGGCCAATTTTAATGATAAGTAAGTACTAATATTTACTTTAACTAACTTATATAAATACTTTATATCTTTCGTACTTATAAGTACATACTTAAGTATCTTATTTGTAAAATCATAAGCCTAAATAATTAAAAACTCTACCCAAAGTCACTATTCCACGCGGACGAAGTCGCGGGCACAGCTAGTATAATAATAAAGTATCAATCAACTGTTGATAACTTGCATACATTACAGAAATAATATTGTTACCATAAACTTAAAGTATTGTTGCAATTAAACAGAATGGGTTTATTTGAACATTCTTCTTAATAGTATAATTACTATCTAACGTAGATTTGATAAAGTTATTTGCCATGCTAAAACCACTATGTTTAAGAATAACTCTTAACTGAATAAATATTATCAGCATTATCTATTAGTTCCGACTGCAATATAATCAAAATAGGGTAGATATATCCATTTGGATGTGAGCATAACTGCAATCAAGTCATCTCTGCGTTAATTAGTACTGGCATCTGGCATAATGATTCTGATCGCCTAATTATACGATCAATTGCATAGCAAGCATGAGAGGTTGCATATCTTATACCTTTGTTGTTTTTGGTAGAATCTTAACGTTATAAAAGGTCACCTCGTTTTAAGTGATAATATTTAAAGGGACGATTCAGCACAATAAATGAATCATTTTTTTTAGAAAACACTTTGGGTTTTTATCTGCTAGTTTTTGAGAAAATTGGATTTTTATTAATTAAGGCTAAGGTTAGAGAAAAAGAAGGGTAGGGCATTGAATTGAGAGAGGCGAAGCCGATAACGTAGATAACTTTTTAAATTATCAAGGTGCTGTTTTAAAAAATAGTATTGTCTATGTTAATGAAAATAAAAATCTTTATTTTTTAAAACATAATGATAGTGTCCTGTTTCTATAATGTATACAAAGCCACTGTTAAAATATTATCACTCAAAATGATTTGACCTTATATATGAAGGTTTAAACGTCCATTAATATTTCTAAGGTATTAAAACCTATCAGTGCCGGGTCTCAAATCCTTAATTTGTTTAATCGGAAACCTACTAAATACTTGAATACAAATGAATACAAGCTTTGATAGGAAAGTATATACATATAACTACAAAAAATACTGAAGACAAAATGATCATAAATTTAAATAATATTATTTTACCGGTAAACCTTTGCTTTACATAAATAACAACGCAAACAATAAATTTTTAACTTAGTTTGTATTTTATTCTGATTTATAATGTTGGAAGTACAATGCACTCTTTCCATTTGAAATGTATTTGTTATCTGTAGGACTAAAGAAAATGCGTCCATACATACTCGTATCAATTTAAATTTCTTTCTTAAGCTTATTTTGTGTGTCTTATTACCATTATTCTCGCTTATTTAAGTACTTTGTAAAAAATATTTACCATCCACAATCGGGATGCTTTCCTTGTCTGCAAGACTCTACTTAATTATTTCTTTTGACACTCTACCGACTCAAGTTATTACATCAAGGCGTAAGTAAGCTTGTTATCCACAATTCAATTACCATTCCACAATGGGCCGAATAAAAACGCCTTTCCCGACAATAATGCACTTTTTGTATAAATCAAGGGAACAGAATCAATTTATTTACTCCGCGTTGCGCCCACGCAGCAAAAGACAAACATGTCAGATAGCATTGTACGGGTTATCGCTGACACAGACGTGTATTAATAAAGGACAACTACTGTGCTTGGGGAGAAAATAAAAAAGTGTCATGCCCAACCGTGGATGGGGTCCGTATCGGTTATTAAAAGATAAATTTGTGACACTGTCACATTATAGATAGAGTTAAGTGACGCGCACGTTGATGAGAAACAAATTGATAGCCAGCCAATATTGTAGAGAAAGTTATTGATGCGCAGATAGAAATTTCAAATTGGTTAACGGACACATAATATTATCAGCCTACTTTAGATAAGCGAGGTACATTCATATACATTGATGGAATCTTCATAAGCAGGGGAAAAGTATTGTTACAAATCGAAAGAAATTTTATTAAATCCGTATATAAAAACTCACATCTTTCCACTAAAAGTCCTTAAGAAACCCCAAAAGGTACAAATACCTAGATGTTTAGCTAGGTTTTTCAATGAGTTTGTTTTTTTAAGTATTTTAATCCTGATGAACGTAGAATTAATAAGCTAAGCCAAATATTACTACAATTATCTCTGTAACAATATATTTTTTTAGCAGTGCAATGAATTTTAGAATATACCATACTGGAGATCACTCTACTAAACATAAGTTCTGCACTTGAAGAAATTAGGACAGCCCGTCTGAAGTGAAGTGATTCACTATACTTGTCAATTAATCATTATGCAAGCTGCAGTGGTCTGCTGTTTATTGCATTTCATACTCGTTGCAATTACGATAAACTATAAAACGTCGGCTATTACTGAGCCACAGCTTGCGTGTTTCCTCTTTGATGTACTACATCGTGTTCTTTCTTATACATAGTGTGACCTGAAATAGGATCAAAAATTTAAAATAAAGTAATCAATTCTAAATGGTTATAATTTATTATAATTAAAAATAAATTTATTGTTATTTTCTAACAAAATAAATTGGACCAGCAATGTATTGCAAATAAATGTGTCCAGTCATAGAAATTGACATTGTCATTCACATCAATGATTTCGCGATTTTGATATACATTGATAAGGGATTATAACTTTGGATTACTATATATCTGAGTTAAAGCATTTTAGAGCACTATTACCAAATGAAGGTCACTACGTATACTCAGTGGAATCATCGATTGACATTTTTGCTTCTATTACAGGCCACACGCTGTATTATGTTAACTTATGTGAAACTTTGAGATGATATCGAAGCAATTACATATTTCAACCGTGGGTGACTGAAAGCACCCGCAGTCGACCAAAATAAATTAAAGAATTACACGTCCATATACACGCGTATAGCCTGTATTATCAAAATACTTGCAATAAAACGTAAGTTTCATTGACGTTAACGCTAACATATGTGAAGAACGTGAATTATTTAAATACTGACGTACTAGAAAGAAAGAAAGAAGCATTTATTTGACACACAACAACACAGACTTAATAAAAATAAAATACTAATCAAATAATAAAATATAAAAATGAAATAAAATAATTATGTATAAAGTAAGCTGACGTCCCTTAGCCTACCTAAAATGTTCTTCCCTTTCCTTCCGCAAAATAATAATTACATCGACGTACGATTTTTTACAATAGAAAAGAAGATCCCCTTCGTTGCCCTTTAAAAAGTGTACCTTAGACGTCTTAATATTTCAGACGGATCTCTAATAAATAGGAATTATTACAATACCTCGTATGTCGGTTTATCGAGATGTCGATCTACCGTGGCTCAGACAAATGCTGCATTGAGGAGGGATCCATAGATTTCTTTTCCGATTATTAAATACCCTATTATATGCAACATGTCCAATATGTAAGTAGGCGTGAAAGTTAATAAAAGATGGTCAGATGGTTAAATAACTAGTCAATTACGATGCTCAAAAGTTTTATGAGATAAAATCAGAAAAATATGCAAATTAAAGTAGGAAAAACTCGATTGATTGCTTAATACAGAACGTGTTAGATTTGGTAACTTCTGCATGTCTGATGCAATTTGTGGTGTTAATCAGATATTTATACGTACAACTTGTATTTTATTAACCCCCGACGCAAAAAATAATGGTGTTATAAGTTTAACGTGTCTGTCTGTATATCTGTCTGTGGTTTCGTAGCGTGGGTCACGGATATTTTTTTCGCGAGTGTTCTATGTTTATGTTTCATGAAAATCCGTTTGGGCGTTTTTAATGACAAAAGGTTCTTTTTACAAAAGGTTTTTTTAATTAACATTTTAATGTAATAATATCTTCTTGTTAACATACAAATGAGCAGCTATTAAGTAAGTGAAGTTATAGCTTGTAAATGGTCTACTGCTGGGCAAAAGGGCAAAGGTCCTTTAGTATGAGTAGATACTATGTAGAAATTAATGTAATGAATATACCTGAGCCAATTTTATCTATCCCAAAGGCACAAGCACTAAACGTAAAAAAATATATGAAACCCTTGACTTAGTACTTAACTCGTATTTTAGGCATTCTTATCACTTCGAGGAATCTCTGTATAGTCACACTACGAGTATCTTTGTTATCTTTTAAGAATAAAAACCTCCCAAGTGCGACTCGGACACGCGCACTGAGGGTTCCGTAACGACTTTAAACTGAATCAGGCAGGTGTACTTGCTTCCACCAGCTTTAATACCACAATATTTTTTGACAGCAAAAATAACTTTGATTTCCATAGTGTTTATCACGTTCCGGGACACTACTCCAGACACAATAGATGTTTTATTGTTTTCACGCCTGTAGGCGGTCACTGTCCCGGAACGTGTTAAATGAAGGACAAAGTTATATTAGCGGTTGTTGAAAAAATGCTATATCTCAATAACTTCCGTTTTGATCGCGTTCTAACTAATTTTCGTTGAAAGTGTTTGTTAGGATCATGTAAGTTCTTATAAATTTTCAGACTAACTTATAAACTACGGAAGGGGGCAATTTTATCACTTTGGAAGCGTCTAGCGTATTTGTTGACATTCGGCCACGGGACCCTAAAAATCAATCAATGTCGGTAAATAAATAAATTGTGTTATCGCTCCCATTCCCACATAAAATGTGGGTGTGTATTATTCTTTCACAATTTACGTTAGCAATAAAAAAAACTTACAAATTGACAGAATCATTTGTAACTTGTGATAGAAACAATTGTTAACTTGTATCGGCTGAAAAAGGAGACTACTTATATGAACTTATTAAGTAACTCGATCGCTTTGCTTTTGTATCTGCTTTGGTTTATTTACGTATTTTTAGATGTAGGTATAGCAAATTAGCAATGCATCGCGCGATAATTGTAAAATTATTGTTGATTGCATATTTTACAGCAATCTGATTGTTGAGAGCGATTAAAATTCATGTAATTATTGCTGACAACCGTGTTAATAACTTACAACACGACTCCTCGTACTGACAATGATTGACTGACGTTATTGTTCGAACTCAGTCATTACTGTATTTTTATTTTCTTTGCTAAGATTATTGTCAGGCTTTTAAGACACACATATTGTGTGTGTGTTACTTAAACTTTTGTAGACATTTTGACGTTTCTGGGGTAAAGCAGTTCGTGAGAAAAATAAATAAACAAGCTTGGAATAAGCATTGTTATCCATTCCAGTTTACTGACAGATCGGCGAGGTTTAACCATAGTTTAACTTTGGAATGAAACAGTGGATTGTTTAGAATTTCAGAGCAAAGAATTTAAAATTAGAACTTGACGTTAGTCTAATAATAGAATACATTTATAAATGTTTCTTCGCGTTTGTCATTCATTTTATATTATTAAATAGTTAAATTCGATAACATAATTAGCGATTAATACACACAGGGTTTGAAAGCTACTAAAGATTGACTATCTATCTAGGACCAAGATAGATGCACCTAAATTCTAGGTATTACTTATAAGAGTAATAAACAGCCTTGATCAAAAATATTACACACTAGCGGTCCTCGCAAACTTCGTTTCGCTCCCAGCCCCGTGCCGCCCCCGACCCGTTTTATGGGAATTTTCCAATGAATGCAAAACCGTGGAAATCGGTTCGTGCGTTCTGGAGTTATAGCGTCAGGAAGAGAAATCCGACTTATTTTTATATAGTAGATTAAAGTGTTGTTTGGTGTGAGTTTTTTGGTGGAGCGCTCTTATGTGGCTAGCAAAACCTAAATTATAACTCCAAAAATTTCCTATTCAGATATGTAGATGGATAAAAATCTACTACCTACGTATGTAGATGTATTTTAACATTGGAGGCGGCGTCGGGCTCGTAAGAAAGCTATTCTTATGGTAAAAGCAAACTGGACACCAAAAATGGAGGCATCCAGACGTTTGAATAACCATTGTTAGGTACTTAGGCTAATTCCCATGTTTGTCAAATTGGTGGTTTACTAATAAAACGAAAACATTAAAAATCGTTCTTGAGAAAACTTGTGCGTTGATAACGAAATATTTTGAAGATGACAGAATTCGAAAAAACATTTTTGGTTAGTTAAAATGGTGATCAAGTAATCTAAGACATAACCCTCGTTTTCGAGAACTTGAGTAAAAGATTTAACAAAATCCTTACAGCCAGTTTAAAACTTATTGAAAAATCCTTCGTCGTAGTAATAAGGCAGCAGTCATTACTTTTCAATAAACAAAACATTTTCTTTTCATAGCACAAAACCGGGCACCTCGAATCAAAGAACACCCGTCTAACACAGTTTCGGGCAGAAGTGAACCTGCGACCTTACGGTGTGTGGTGGAAGGCCGGCCCAAGCCAATGGTACAATGGTACAAGGATGGCCAGGTCTTGCCACCCGCTGAAGATGGACATAGGGTATTGTTGGAAGACGGATTGTTGTTTTTGAGGTAAGTGTTTAAAATTCAAATTCAAAATCTTTATTCCAATTTAGGTCATGAAATGACACTTATGAACGTCAAATATACAGTGAAAAAAAAAACTTTTTGTAAGTACACCGGACATAGCTCTGGAAAGCAATCACTTTAGTCACGCATTGCAAATCTTCATACATTTGACGCCTTCACCGCCACCTAACCATTTGTATCACGGGTACCACTTTATACAAAAGAAGACGTGAATTGCAAGCGATTTTTGACCAAAAACTGGTAGGACTGCGGTAGCCCCGTTGGTACATACATAAAGTTAAGTTCTACTTTATTGTTTCCTATTGCAAGTGTGTATTTTTGTCTTAGGGTGAATCGTGGTAAGAAAGAAAGTGATGAAGGAGTTTACTGGTGCGTAGCACGGAATGTAGCTGGAGAAGCAGTCAGTCACAATGCTTCTTTGAACGTTGCCAGTAAGTTAAGAGTTTACTTTATTTTTTTTGACGCCAGCATTTAAAAAAAAAATGCTTAAGAATGAATTAATACTTTTTAGTGCTTCGAGACGACTTTAGAGCAGAGCCAACAGACGTAGTCGTGGCAGCAGGTGAACCAACTGTGATGGAATGCTCACCACCCCGAGGTGTTCCAGAACCTTCTGTACATTGGCTCAAAGACGGACAACCTTATGATGTAGAAGTAAATGGCAGGTACAGAAGAAAATGTGTTGTGCTATTAAATAACTGACTTTGTGCGTATGTACGTTATCTTACTGACCACACATTGTTGCAGGGTAACAGTAACAGATACAGGAAACTTAAAAATTTTAGAGACATTACCAACAGACAGTGGCCTATTCAGATGTGTGGCCTCCAACATCGCGGGCGAGCGGCAGTCAAGAGCCGCCGGGCTAATTGTTTTACGACGGCCACATTTCGTCGTCAAACCCAATAACGTTACAGCTTTAGTAGGACAAACAGTTGAATTTAATTGCAAGGTAAATCAACCCCACCTTTACAAACACAAATAGTTTTACGAGCGTAGACCTCGTTCTTATCTGCATTGCTTTTATTTTAGAGCTACGATACGAACGTAAAAATAACTTGGGTTAAAGAGGATGGTACGTTGCCGTCCCATGCAACAATAATTCGTGGACTATTGCGGTTGGAGCATGTATCCGCGGCCGATGCAGGAATCTATTCCTGTCGAGCTGATAGCCAAACTGGTTCAAGCATCACGAGCGCAACTCTCACTGTATACTGTAAGTTCGTCTCTGTTTGGTCGATTTTATTACATTCATAATGTCCGCGTCTATTTTAATACGACCATATGTTTCAGCGTTACCGCACTTCACGCAGATACCGTCGAATTTGACCGCATGGGAGGGCGATGTGGTGTCGATACCCTGTGAAGCGAAAGGATTACCGACGCCAACAACGTTTTGGATACTAGAAGGGAATCAGGACTCATTGCTTTTCCCCGAATGCATGAAAAGCAATTCGAGTTTGCTGTATTTAGATGGGGCGAAGACGGAACACAGCGGTAGAGTAATTTGCACAGCGGTCAACGCAGCTGGAAGCATTATGCAAGAGGCTTATCTTACCGTGCTCAAGAAAGGGAATAATGAATTGAAGGAACCCTCTTTGGGGCAGGACTTAACTATCTTGTACGAACGAGAGGCGCACATGACGCAATACGAACTTGTTCAAGCGAGAAAATATCTGCAGCAAAATGTTTTAGCTATGCGGAGGGTGGAAGCATTGTCATCCACTTCACTGAAAGTTGTTTGGGATGTAGGTATATTTCAGTCTGTTGTTTACCTTCCCTCTTGTAATCACTGTAGGCGGTAACAATAATCTTTTGTTTTAGGTTCTGACGGATTACAACGAGTATTTGGAGGGTGTTAAAATCTGGTACAATGGAACAACTTTGAATTGGCAAACAGCTTTAACTGAGGAGGTTGCTTTACTAAACGCATCTCATCCAGGTGCGACGTTGTGCTCAAACGGATCTTTGATGAATGTGGACAACAGTGGATCATCTAGTTATATTTTATCTGGGTTGATGGCATATACTCAGTATGACGTTTTTATTATGCCTTTCTACAAAATGCTGCTGGGGAAGCCTTCCAATTTGATGTCAGGATACACGGAAGAAGATGGTAAGGGTTTTTCAAATTCTTTAATATGCTTGTGGTAGACATCGATAAAAATAAATAGGTAACTCTAGGGTTACCGCTTGATAGTCCACTCTCGATAACCTTTCGATAATTGAACAAACGCAACAAAACAATAGCATCGATAGACCTATCCTATCGACAGCCACGATAGCGTCAGTACTATCGACACAGAGATACTATCGACAGTATCGAAGCTCAATATCGAATACACTATCGATACTATTGCTGCTAGAAATTGCAAAAGTAAACTATCGATACTATAGACAGTTTTGTGCTATCGATAGTGTAGATTGTAGTAAAAATATTCGGAGCCGAAACTATGGATAGCTCGGCAAGACTAGCTTACACTGTATGTAAGCTTAGTGGTGATTGTTTTTAAGTACCGTCAACTTAAAATATTAAATGACAGGGATTATTAATAATTGTTTTAGTGCCATCGGCGCCACCCCAAAGTGTGACTGCGGGTGTCATTAACGCCACTTCTGCGTGGATTCGATGGGAACCGCCACCTGTAAACACTTGGAACGGGGAAATCACGGGATATTTAGTAAGTATTTTCATTCCATAATTATATTTTGAAACTTGAACGCCGGTTTAACACTGAGATATTAATTATCCAATTTAGTATTGAGTTGTGTCTCGACACGAAAGGGTTGGTAAACGATTCTCGTGGTTATTGAGTCAGACAGACGCATTCTACATCCCATTAATTACGAGATAAAAGGAAACGGCGAAGAGGAGGATGTCATCTACACGCTATTTGCTCAAAATAGATCAAATGTCAAAGTGTTGTCATAGTAATATGCCACAGAGATGGCAATCAGCCAACAGCTGTAAACTAGTTTCTTCCTGCTGTCTTTCGTTGTATTAGCCAGATGTATCTAGGTTAGAAATATAAGAGCTTTTGCCTGTCAAAAAGTGGGCCAGAATAAATTCAAATTATATTTATAAACCTAACTAGATAACTATAGATACGCAGTTACACCACCTAATTTCAGCCTGAATCAACCAAAAGTCATATTTAAAATATAAAATAAGAGTCCTAATAATTTCTGGTTACCATTATCTGTTCAATATTTAATAAGGACGTCAAATTCTATATTTGAATTATTCATTAAACAGTGCTTTTTTTCGATGTTGAAACAAGCTCTAGTAAAGTACAATCGAGCTACCGCCAAACTAAAAAAGCGCTTGCGTCCTTTTTGTATTTGAAGTGACGCCCGTTTTGTTTTGTGTGTTGTGTGACCAAGCGATTTTCATTTGAAAGTGTAAATAGTTCTATTTGGATACTTATTTTTCTACCATTTTATACATTAACGGAACAACTCATCCAACTTATTACTCACGAACTACTCCTAGATTGAAATCCGAGTAAGCGGCAGCGGCGGCGGAAGAGTTGTCGGTCAGATGTCCTTAGGACCTCGAACACGAGCAGCAGCAGCTAGTTCCTTACGAGCTGGTGGAAGGTACACCGCTCGTGCTGCAGCCGTGACCAGACGGGGAAATGGACCCTTCAGTGTACCAGTTCAGATCCACATGTCACCTACGTCTCAAAGGCATTATGTACAGTAAGTGATCCTAATGCTCACTCATATGTCATCCATAATCATCAGCCAGTTACAGTTATACCACCCCTGTTCTGCACATGGTTTTATTTTTATTCTTCCTGTTCATATAAACATGTTACCCATGTCGCAGTAGCATTTTGTGCAGTTTAATCTCGCAGTCATAGACCAATACTATTGTTACTACCGTAGAGTTCATAAATTAGTTGACTACTGCCGGAATAGAGACATTCAACCCTGGATATTAAGTGAATTCTTTGCTCTTGCTAACAAACTGCAGTATGCTTACTGCCACAAGGTGAGGACACGGGTCATTCAACACTTCTGTGCTTAATCGCCCATGTAGATACGAGCAGTGCCGTAACTTACTACTCAGTAATCCAGGTCATGCCTCGTTGAGGCACACACCATAAGACGGATCATTTAGTGCACCTGTACTGACAAGTCTTCGGTGCAGTTGAAGCGAAATGCAAAGGGCCCTTTCGAGTAGTTACGCTTGTAACATTTAGCTGGGGCACCGTATGTATGGGTCGTTAAAGTTACATAGCTTGTGCATGACATGAATCAGAATAGAAATTACAAGTTGTTTCTAACATCTCAGATAACTTCAACTGATATTGCATTATATTCTAACTAAAAATATAGGCACTTCAATTAGATGGATATAAAGCTCAAATGCCATACCTAATCACTATAATTATTCTAGGACTGAACCACCGAACGATTCGAACATACCCCACATACTTCAAGAGACGTGGCTCCTGGCACTTGGCCTCACATTATTCTCCGTAATAGCTATCGGAGTATTCAGCATCTATTACATCAAGCGTCGCAACGGCACCCAGAGAAAGAAGTCAAATGGTAAGCGGCTGTCACATCTATAACCATCCGTTTCAATTTCAAATTGGACTAATAGAAATGGAGTAATTGAAACATTGAACTCTATTGTAGGTCAATCGATTGTGACGGCGCAACAGTGCTTACTCAATAAGGACACGATATGGTTAAGAGATCGTCCAGTCTTCGCTGCGCCAAACAACCCAAGCTTGGAATTAAGCAGCTGCCATCAGAGCCTCTTACACGGTTAGTACTCCTACTTAGAATAATACACACATCTGTGCACACAAGAACATTGTATGCCATAAGGTTATCTTAAAATGTACAACGTTATTACAATGTTTACTTAGCAAATAACATCGCGAATTTCTCGTAGCGTTTCCGTGTGACTAATATTGTCTTGTACACCGTAGGCGGACAGTCGACCAGTATTCTCAGCGTGGAACCCGAGTACAGTCTTCCACAGAATTCGATTCAGGGATTAGACACGTCAAGTGTTGACAGAATAAGACGCGGCCCACCGGAACCCTACGCTTCCAGTGCTATTTACTCCGAACTCAATTTCAAGGTATGTCCCGATAAGCGTTATGAGAACTTTATTGTTGACACACGATTAGATTACGATTCGATTTGCGTAACTCAACACGTTTGTTGTCACTGGAGTTGGATTGAATGTTCTTAATAAGTATCGTTTTTCACACAGGACAGTAACGAAATGGGCGATATGAGGGGCTGCCAAGAAAGACGATCACACAACAATAGCATAGTTAGATCGTGTAACGGAAGTATTCAGTACTCGAATGGCGAATGTTCGACGTGTTGTCACAGCACTTCGAGTAGATCGACGAAGGATTACAGAGAGCCGAGACAGCATGAGATAGTTCATAACGATGGAAATGTTTTGGAGGACGATTGTGCGTCATGCCACACGAACAGATCTGGGTCCCGAAGTAGACAGGACAAAAGCAAAGTGTGCCCAGCGAATGATTTAGAGTATGACTATCCTCAGTGGCACTGGTTGGGTCGAGAGAACAGTTTCAAAATTCCCATACAAGCGGGTAGACATTCGAACGTAGCGAGGTCTGAACAAGGCTGTCAAATAAATCTATGTGATATACTGCCGCCGCCCCCGTATGAGGTAAATTGAACTGGATTTTAAAATCAAAAAGTTTTTTGCAAATCGACCGAAATTTTAAGAGTAATCCGATGTTATCTTTTGCAGAGTCCGGAAAACAAGAACAATTAGGATGAGTTATTAATGAATAAGTAATATTGGCTAATATAATATCAAATTTCGCGAAGCAATAAATCATTTACATATTGTTTATTTATATGTAACTTAGATTGTTCGTTTCGAATTTTATGTCCCAGTTAGTTGAAAACACATAATTGGAAAAATTCTAATGTATGTATGTATTTAGATTATTTAAAATCAGGTAATCGTTGTAGTATGCAGTTGTAGTTTGTATCATCTATAATGTATGTAGGTACTGAACATTAATTGATACTTGTAGCTAATTCCTATTTATATTCTAGTCATCCTGTAGGACTAGTACACATTTGATAGCTCATCTAAGACATTTCCCATATTTTTAAAAGTTTGTATACTATACTGCAACACTCAAGGTTGTCCATTTTGACTGCAAAAGTAGGAATAACCCTGCATTTCACTGCCATACTGTTTTTAGTATTAGTTGTATAATCTTTGACTGTGATATTTATATTAAATTTGTGTATTAGAAATAAATGTAATCGTACTATTAATATCACTGTCTCAAAGAAAGTTTCATTTCAATATAATTTATGCACAACGAAAATATTTAACGTTATTTATTGAAATTATATGACACTCCATAAGGTTTGTATAATAAATCAAACAATTGTAAATTATTTAAATAACTTCAAAATTTTTAAGAAATTTTCTTTGAGTTAGTGCCAAAAACTAATTAGAATTAAGTATCTGCAATACTTCTCGAATTTTACATATGTAATAGAACCTTCTGTAATATCTTGATGCATTTGTAAACGGTTTACAATATTTTCACAATCAAACGTGTTGTAAACTAAAAACCCGAATATAGAAAATTTACGCAAACATGTATTTATTTGATTTTCAATCCCTAAAAGCCATTTTTGCAATTACAGGCTTTAATAAAATTAGGTACAACTGAATTAATATTTTACATAAAACTACAGAATTCGATGCAATACATAACAGCTTTTATTGCTTGACATATGCAGCACTCAATTGAAGGGTACTCCATACACCTATTCATCATGTCAATCACTTAACTTTTTGCGTGGATGAGTATCAAATTATCCAGAAGCACTATAATTTATGGCATCTTACTTTGTGCAACAGTTTTACAGCACGTTCGACATTTAATTTCTAGTTTATCCGCATAACACTCTTTATGGTCGTATTAAAATTATAAACGCCGGCATAAATAATATTGAACTATGTAACGAAACACGTCGTTACTGCTCTTACAGCTCTTTGTTATGTCGTTAACGGAATAGCCTGTTGTTTACCAATATGGACCTTTATAGGCTTTGTTACGAACAACTTTGATAGTGCCGATAAATTTGACTTTATAATTCACTTTGGTGGTCTTGGTTCTATTAGCAGCTAAAGGTAAGATCATAAACCAAGGAATAACTAAGGCGAGGTATAGAATATGAAAATTGTTTTTATATTTTTGATATATAAAGTAGGATTCAAGTTTTTTTTATTTGATAATGGATTTTAAGTTTTAGGTACCCCACCAACTTTAGTATTATATTGTAAGTGTAGGTACCAATCGTCCATAATCATTAACATCCATCGAACGACAAGCACAGGAATTGAGGCGCTTGGGAGCCAGAAGTAAGTATAATAAATATATTTAGAAACATTTATGCATTCTTTTCTAAAATAGTTCTTACTGCTCAAACTTTCATAACAATTTGTAACATTTGCCTTTGATGTTAAATACATTTTGTCAGTATAAAATTATTAATGTGCTGGTGGCCTATAAAAGTAGGTTACGATAAGCAACTCAAACATGTATCAATGTCATAAATATTATGAATTAATCTTTCATCTACATGGTTTTGATTATCAAATTTCATATCTGAGTAACTTTCTTTTAAAAGAAACTGCAGTATTAATCAACTTTATCTACCAAATGAAAAGTCTTATTTTCTACGAGCTCGGGTTAAGAGCATTTGGCTATAAATCGTGGAGCCCAATATATTCCTGTCTTGCTTACGTATCGGTCACATTTATAGCTACCTTTTCCGTACCAAATGAGATTTCCTTTATCAGGGTTTCGGAAAGGAACAAAGGCCCATTCGATTCAAATTACCGTTGATACCTTTTGTGGCGGATTCTATGCAAGAACGGAGTGGTCTTCTAATTATTTTTACTTTAAATAGCGCGGCTACTGTATTTTCTCGTGTACCTGGGAATAGAAACAATTTTGCTGTAGGTCGTCTTTGGTATGGTACCTTATTAGTGCGTTCTTTAGTCCGTGAAGTATTATCTTGTTAAGCACATACCTAATTTAGCATATAATATTATCATATTTAGTATTTTTATTTTTATTTCTGTACACAAAAAAAATAATCCACAATGCAAATGAAGCACGACGTGGAATGCTAATTGTAACATCTATTGCGGTTGAATGAAACATCACAGTTTGTTTTTTTGCAATCAGTTACTCATTGTTGTTATTAGTTGGTTTGGTTTACGCTACTGAATAAGCTCTGTAGACGATAAAATTTTAAGTTTTTCATCAGCCCCCAACCGCATTTTGATAAGACTAGAATTCCATTCATTTAGTACTAAATATTAATGATGAAATGACTCTGGTTCCGTGGAGGGTGGGGAGGCCGCTAGTGTGGGACGCGACCTGCGTCGATTCCCTGGCTCCATCTCATCTTCACAAACCTCGTCTGGGGCTGGAGTCGCTGCTGATTCCGCCGAATCTCTCAAACGAAACTACTTGCGAAAGTTCTCTTAAAAATAGAGCAGCTAATTAATACACGTATCAATAAATTATGATCTTACAAGGTAACTTTCAAGTGATCAGTTACCGTAGATGCATTAATTAAAATATTCAGAAGGCAAGTAAACAGTGCAATGAAATAACAATTTCCAGTGCTGGCAAGGAGCCAATTCATTATGAGATTCCGTACGCTTCAACACTTTAATATAACAAATTGCCAGCCTCTTTAAACGATGTAGGTAAGTGTTTTAAGACCAGGATATAAAAGTCTGCATCTAATTGCCGATCTACTGGCCAGTGAGATATGACACCAATAAGAAAACAGATGATTGTTATGCTCTAGTTTGGTTTACCTACTTAGACCCAGTTTTTCATCGATAGTAATGGTAGTGTTACGTTACCAGAGCGGTTGAATATTTACGATTGTGTCTCTTGAAGAAAAAGTAAGTACCTTAACAAATGGTCATTAAAATAGCCATTCTGACATTTGGTTACGATAGTTTTTCTTCAAAACACACCCAATCGTAAATATTCAACCGCTGGTAACGTAACTTTACCATTACTATCGATGAAAAAAATTAGCCGTTTTCCGTTTATTTTGGCTATGTATGTCGATAAAATAAAGGCTGTTCTTAGTTCCATAGTTCTGAAATCATTGATGTGTATCACTATTATACAAGGGCCGGCAAGTAATATTTACATTAAAATACTGAATATGTGGCACAGAATATCTAACAGCAACTTACATATTCACCAAAACTACTGTCTCTTGTTTTACGATCATCAAATTCAAGTGCGTTTATGGGAGTATGGTGGCCCGTGTTGTTTTATGACGGAACAGTCACGAACAAAAATAACTGAGTCATAATTTGCCTTTATGTCTTCAACAGTAAGGGCTCACAGCAGTTACACTTTCGTTCATATTTGTACAACACGTCTGGCCATAATAAAATGGTCATAATTTTTATGCTTCATCGAAAAACACATAAACAGGAAAAGTGACACTTCTAGAGGTACTAAAATGTGCTTAATCTTTTGTTGTATTGAGGTAGGTTTCTATGATGTTAGTTAAGTTAGTATGAGTCACCATCATCATAGATGGATACTAACGTGTATTGTAGGAACTTCAGGAAGAAGAAAAAAACACTCACAATTTTTTTTGAAAGTAATATGATATCCTTCATTATTTTAAGACTTTTAGAAGGTACTTATTCAGATAGGTACTATCAAGGGCACTGACGCTTTACCAGTTTAAGACCCAAAAATAGCTTCGTTTTAAGGTAGTAAGGCGGTGATGCCCTCGACCGTACAACAGTGTTTGATGATTCAGCATCTAAATAAGTCAAATACATATATGCACAGGTGTATTTTGTACTTAACTTCAGGTGACTATTGAAAACGTGGAAATGATCGGTGATGAATTGATGATGGAAGATACAAGAATAAGGGATGTCAAATAGGTATTTTAATAAAAGTAATTTAATGTTTGTAGACTTAGCTTATGTACTCGTATTATTAACACAATCCCACGAGTATTTTCGTATCTTTCTTCTAACATCGAAACCGTACGTATTTCTGAGCACAAATTAATTTGCTATTGTAATTTATGCTAATAAATCGGCATGCAGCCTATTTTCATAACGGAGGCATTTATCAAAGGATGGTGATCGTAAGCAAGCAGAATTGCAAATTATCAGATTTCTGGTTACACGGCGCAGTTACAGTGTGTACAATATATTCAAATTGAATGTAGGCCCTACATTCAATTTGAATATATTGTAGTCACCTAAATGTTTACTTTATTAATGGAAGTATCCAATCTAAGTGACAGATTGCATACAGTATAAGGTGATAGTAAATTAAGTCTGTCGCCTAGATATAGTTAATTATAATATTTTATGTCATACGCAGTTGTTTAGATCTCAACCATCAATTTTCTTACATTCTACGAAAATTTTTTGACTGTAAAATTTGGGTTGGTACTGCGTTTTTATATATAAAATGTAAATTATAGGTAAACATAATATACAGTCATGGAGTACCTACGTTTAAGCATACCACGTGATGCTTGAAAGTCAAGGTTTGTTCTCTCTCTGTTTCCCATTTATTCTCTGTTAATTTATGTATGGATAAAGCTATGTATTCATGTATGATGTTTATGTAGGTTTATTTTTTAAGTACTTATGTAGGTATATTTGTAGTATAATATTAATCTGTTGCTTTTTTGTGTTCATTTAAATCCTCAATCGTTTCTGCCTCACCCTATGGTTGACTGGTAGAGAATCCTTTAAGCATTAAGTCCGCCATTTTGTTATTTCTTTTGTCTTTGAAATAAAGAATAAAATAAATAATAAAGTTAGAGTCTAGTAGCCTTTAGTTAGGGAGTTAAATATTTTGCTAGAAGTATAAACGCTCGGGGATCAAGAGGCCGCGGCTGTCGCATACACAAAATAATGTTGATAAACACATCCGATTTGTGGATTCTGAGTGTAAGTACAAACTGAATTTTGTTGAAAGTAAAGTTACCAGCATAACACATCACATAAACGAATGTTCAGTTGGTACGCTTTGTGGCGACCTCATAAATAAAATCTTTGTTTGAAGTGTTTCAACGCATGATTCAAGCAGATTTAGGTCGAAGATGAAAATAAGAGCGGTTTGTTTGTAAAATGGAATGTACGCTTCTTTTGAGATAAACGTCGTCGTGTCATCACACAATTGAAAGGATTATTTTGATTGAAAATGAAGCAGTATTGCCAATCAAAAATGAATGAATAATAATGGTGTGTATTGCGATCTTGCTTTAAAGCGGTTCAAGTTCCAGGCAGTACAATTCCCACTCAACTAGTTTAGTCTCCAAATTGGCATTGCGATGCAACTTAAGAAAAAATAAAAGTACCTATTTCTATTTCACTGACTTAACTCGTCAAGTATGTGTGAACGAGACACAATAGAAATTCCATTATTATGCAACTCCCGGCAGTCGTTTGATACCTGACTGATTAAGTAGTGCTGTCCCACGCTAATCTGCTGAGTGGATTTAAAAGAAATCGCACTATGTATTTGCTAATCCCTTCAAAAGCAGAGACATCGCAATATGCACCCAGTTGTATAAAAATCATAGAATGAATTTATGTTTTTGTATCTACTCCTGAAATATTTTCCCATTTGACTGCCACAATAAAATAGTTCCCTTACGTGAACGAGTGCATAGTATTGCAACTCCCTCCCAAACCACACTAATCCATTAGAGTTACATGAAAAGTTAATATAAAAGTGTCAATAAAAGCAGTCGGCCAGGTATTACAGAGCTATTCCCTTGCAAGGGCGGTGCCCTAAGGGATGCAGGGTAATGTTGCTAATATACTCTATGCTGTTGCATTTCCTTTGAAATAAAATGTCTTTAGTAATGAAGCAGCTTACATTAAGTTACATTGCAATAGCAATACTTTTGTTGGATTAAGTAACTGTATTATTTTAGTTAGAATCATAAATTAAATATATTTTTATGAGAAGCAAGGATGCGGTAACGATCTGGTAATGTAGAACGCTACCAGAAGCGAAATAGTACGAATACTATGCTATAGTTTAACTTGATAACTTAACTAATAGTTAAATGTTTACTATTGTGCGTTATTGATAGAAAATACCTTACCAAAACGAATGGCTATTTTATTGACCATTGGTTTAGGTAATTTTCTTCAAGCACGCACAATTGTTAATATTCAACCACTGGCGACATTTAACCATTAGTTCAATTAATATTGAGCACGCAACCGGTCTTTAGAGTAGTAGAATCCAAATAAATCATGGCAAAAATAAGTATTTAGATTTAACACTTAATTTACCTAATTGTGGATTCCGTTGTGACATTCTCAAATAACCAACAATTTCTTAGCGAATACGTTACTATCTATTCGATATTATCGGATAAAATATTTCATCCCTAATATTGTAAAGATAACCATAAACTATGAGATAATGCATATTGCTAATAGAATAAAAGCATAAGAGGTTTCAGCAGACGCTTATCGCAAAATATGGCGACATAAACTTCAGTACAATTTCCAGGAAGATTCTATACTGACTTTGGAAGTTCCAAATTCTATTGAGAACATACTAAATGGGTTTATAGTGATTCAACTTAGTTAATGTATTCGGGGAGAGGAATCGTAGTCTAAATTTAATTGTTCTTGACGCAGAGACATAAATCTGGGGGAAATCCTAGCGGAAGGCGTTTACATAAATGGCACCATTCCCGGCTTTATACCTTCCCGTGCTTATGAATCTATGTGCATCTCATTAACAGTGTACACAGATTATGCATAATTAGTTACAAATAGACCGATCTAAAAATGACGACAATCTTTGGTTTGGGCGCCGATCTACTGAGCCGGAGTTTCGGGTTGAATCTCGCACGAGGAAAAAAATGTTTTTAATCATTTATAGGTAACATATACGCCGATTCTACCGAGTTTCTTATATGTTAGTGCTCTAGTAAATTATATTGGAATCACATCTGAGCTACATAATTAGTAAATTGTATGTAAAAGAGACTAAAGAAATTGTTAAAAAGATATATGTATTTATCTCAAGATTTAACATATACTTCGTCTCCTGACCGTACATTTTTTAGTAAAAAGACTTCATCAAGTCTCGGAAGCAAAGATTCTCTTTGGTGTTCGGTTACAAACCAGTGAAGTACGTAATTACCATCGCATTGTGAGGTCTACTGTTCGTTCATTACCGA
The DNA here is from genome assembly GCA_963584085.1 of Pyrausta aurata. NCBI lineage: Eukaryota > Metazoa > Arthropoda > Insecta > Lepidoptera > Crambidae > Pyrausta > Pyrausta aurata. Next base: position 8,584,346 of record OY757258.1, on the reverse strand, counting down.
AATAAGTCCGCATCGAAACAGTGCAATGTTGCGTAACGTTAGTATGGTAGTGATGTCCTACCGTAATCACTGAATACTCTATACATTTTCATTGAGTTTTCAAACACGTGTAATGCGAGCTGTGTGCTGTATGGATTTATGTAAAGATCTGTCTGTTTGGAGAAATTCTGACTGGCAAATTAAAACTGAACTGTAGAAGGCTAAAAATTGTCACCAAGTCATTAAAATCTTTTACTTAGATACTTTACAATTAAAACTTATCACCTTTTGTTTGTTGATCGGTAGTTAGAAACGGTGAATATTTCTATTAAAAATTAAACAGAATTTGTTAGGCTCCATTTACTTTTCACACTGTAAGATCATCAAGCGAAATCAAATAAAGTCATATGTTATAGGGCGTATTGGTTTGATATCAACTTATTTATCTTTTGCTGGGATTCTTGAAGGCTTGATTGATGTAAAATTTTATGGACTTAGTCCGAGATAAATGGATTTTATTTATTTAAAAAAATAATATATAACTAATAACAAAAATAATATTATAAAAGTAAAGTATGTAGTTGTTTTGTCTCAACACTAGCCAAAGTCCGAGACAAAGGGGAAGGGCGGGTGTAGAGTGCGAGCGAAGGTCGCAATTACACGAGGCGTTTAATTACAGAATTCACGGTAACCATAATCATAATCATAATCATAATCATAAATATTTATTGTGGAACACAGGTATACAACAAGGGTCTTATAATATGTCATGCTTAGAACTAACCGTGTCCTGCCACAAAGGCGTACAATCGAACAATTTAAATATATTATTATTATTATTATCATCATTTAATATAACTATCTATTATTATTATTAAATATTACAATTAATCATTTACGTCAAACCATTAATATATTATGTACCAACCTTCCATTATTATTACACAATCCTAGAATAAAATTCATTAAATGAATAATAGCATTTATCAATTAAATAATCCACTAGTTTTGATTTAAAACAATTAATGTCATTTGTGTCTCGAATGGATTCTGGTATACGGTTGTAAATTTGTGGAGCAATACAAAAAATACTTTTTCTTAATAAACATGAATTGGCACGAATTGAACACAGTTTATTTTGATGGCGATCCCGGGCTCGAAATTCAAATTTATCTATGTTTGTTTTAATAAATATGGCACATTCTAGAATATACAGACAAGGAAAGGTCAAGATTTTCTTATTAATAAAATATGTCTTACAAAAGTCATCCGATTTTAGGCGATACATAGATCTAATGCAGCGTTTCTGAGCTCTAAATATCATTTCTCTGTCATTACAGTTTCCCCAGAATATCAAACCATATCTGAGTGTAGATACTACATAACTATGGTAGGCTGTTAAAACAGCAGATTCATTGACGATCAGTTGCAGTCTGTAGAGAGCAAATGAGAACTGTCGCAGCCTTTTGCAAACATAATCAGAATGTGATTTCCATGTAAGCTTATCGTCAATGTTAAGTCCAAGAAATTTAGTTTCAAGTGTTTTTTCAATTGTCAATCCTAAGTAGTGAATGTCAAGATTTAAGTCAATGTTTTTTTGAGTAAAGTACATAATTTTAGTTTTATTCAAATTCACTTTAAGGTTATTGGACTCAAGCCATGAAATGATTAATTTAATTGATTCGTTTATGTCAGATTCAAGGTATGTCGGATTTTTATTAGCAAATAAGATTGTGCTATCATCAGCAAATAGTGTCATGTGATGGTCTGTTGCAGAAGGCAGGTCATTAATATATATTAGGAATAATAATGGCCCCAAAACACTACCCTGTGGGACACCAAATTGCACCGTCCTGAGATTAGATCGGCAGTTTATTTCCATTTTGGTATTAGGGTCTGTTCGAGTAATTTGAGTGAACTGTTGTCTTCCCGACAAGTAAGATTCAATTAGTTTGTTAGCATTACCTCTTATTCCATATGCATTTAATTTCTTTAATAAAATGCCATGATCTACATGGTCAAAGGCTTTGGTCATATCCATAAACAATGCAACAGTTGGTAATCCTTTGTCCTTATTTTTGTACACTTCAAATAAAAAATCATAAATTGCCATATTAATGGATTTCCTCTGTCTAAAGCCATACTGTTGGGGGACTAGTATGTGATTGCACTCAAGGAAATTGTATACATTTTTGTAAATTATACGTTCAATAATTTTTGAAAAAGTAGGTATAAGTGCTACTGGTCTATAATTATCGATAACATTTCGTTGTCCTTTTTTAAAAATAGGTTTAATAATTGTAGTTTTTAATTTGTCTGGAAATATGCCATTTAGTAGACACAGGTTAATAATATGGCTTAGAACTGGACAAATAGATTGAGATACATTCTTAATCACACTTGTCATAATGTCATCATATCCGGTACTATTTGATTTTTTTAATGAAGTTATAACTTTGTCTATGTCAAAAGAAATTGTTGGTGTCATAAATATAGAATTAATATTATTATTTGAAATTGACAAGTATTTGGTATTTTTGTTAGATTTAATGTCATCAGTAAAATAGTCGTTGAATGCTTTGGCTATGTCATTTGGATCGGTCAGTCTTTGATTATTTACATTTAATTCAAAAACACCCTCTCTGGGACAGTTACTATTTGTGTCTTTTATTATGTTCCATGTCGCTTTACATTTGTTGGATGAATTTAATATATAATAATTATTTTGCGCTTTCTTAGTTAAGTTTATTATTCTTTTATATCGTTTATTGTATTGTTTGTACAACAATTTATTGTTTACACAAGGGTCAGATCGGTATTTCCATAAAACAGGATCTTTTGCGTTTACTGCATAATTTAATGCCATGGCTTATCCATTTTGGTTTCTGTTGGCTAAATATTTTTACTCTTTTTACGGAAAAGCAAAGGTCATAAAATAGTTTAAACAGTTCATGAAAACAATTGAAAGCTTTATTTGCATCATCCGATTCAAGAACTTCATTAAAGGTTAGAGCACCGATGCAATCTTTAAATTTAAGACGGTTCTCTGCTGAATAATCTCGTTTTTCTGTATACCAAAACTTCAGTTTACAGGTTTTTTTTACTGGACATTTCAGCAGTTGAGCGGAATGATCCGACAGTGCCAACTCAATCACGTCTCCCGTACAGCTTCTGATGTCATGTATGATATTATCCAAGCACGTTTTCCTTGCGAGGCGAGTTGGGACCTTAAACTGTGGTTTTAAATTATAACTATCAAGAATAGCCACAAATTCTTGTGAGTATTTTGTAGTTTTGAGTAGATCTATGTTGAAATCTCCACATATTACCAGTTTTTTCTTTTTACGATTTATGTTTTCAATAATTTTATCCAGTCGAGAGAAAAATGATTCATAAGCTTTAGCGCTTTTATTTGGAGATCTATACAAGCAAATGACAATTAATTTTAGTTCCGTTAACTCTACTGCGGAACATTCGATTATGTTAGGGATTGACTGAGCATTTATTTCTTTTAGTTCCTTGTATTCATGTTGGACGTTTACCAAAATACTTGATCCACCGTGTCTGCATTTTCGAGAATAATACGAAGCTAGTTTATAATTTGCAATAGATAGAGTGTGGACATCCTCATTTACCATATTGTGTTCCGTAACACAAATGACATCGACATATTTTCCATCATTAGACAGATTATCCAATGACACCAGCAGCTGGTCAGATTTACTTATGAGTCCATCTATATTTTGGTGTAGTATATAAACATAATTATGAACGAAAAAAGTTTTTGTCTTTGTCACTTTTACATATATTGTCACTTAAAGTATTATAATCAGGCTGGACCTCGTCATTACAGCATTTGTTGCCTATTTTCATTACATCGATAAAAGAGTTACAATCTATGGTATCAAGATCAGTTTGCGTACTTTTGTCGATTACTTTAATTGGATTTTGCTGTTTAGCTAATAAATAATTATTGTAATTGGTCAATTTTATTTTATATTCATGCTGTACTATTTCTTTAAGAATTGATCGACAGATGTTAACGGCAAACGTTCTACGATTAGGTAAAAATTTCCTGTAATTCATATCGACATAACATACATTTTTAAAGTCACTGCAAGTAAATCTTAAGTCATAGTTCAATTTTTCTTCGCGCAATATATTATTATAAGGAACCTCGCAAAAAATTACATTGGTGTTCGCCGTATATTTACAAAGTTCTCTAACATAGAATTGAAATTCTCCAGGGTGAGAGTCATTAGTACCCCCTAGTATAATAACAAAGTCATTGAACGTAAGTTCCGAGACGAAGGTTTTACATGTTCCTAGAACTTCCTGCATTCTAGCTCCTGGCTTCCAAAAACAAGATACTGAGTAATTACAGCCCACTAAATCCTGCAATATTTTTCTTACATTTCGTCCCTGTTGATCTGCTATTACAAATATTTTCTTCTTATTCTTCGTAGCAGAGGGATTATCACTTTTATTCGATGAGGGCCTCGAATTTTCCGAAGTTATGCCACTGTCTTCAAATGAAACTGAGTTTGTTTTATCATGTCTTCTAGGCTCAGCTGGACCTTGCTCTAAGGCTTGATTTGTCTCTTGTTTTGAGTCATTTTCCGCTGTGAATATAACATTCTGTCGGCTTTCTAAAGTACTCGATTCGAATTTCTCCTTGGTCGTAATTAGGTTTTCTAGTGCTTCAATTCTGCTTAATGCTTTTCCTAAGTCCGATTTCAACCTTATGTTTTCCGTATTTAAGTTTTCGATTTCTTGATGCGCGTTCGTTAGATTTTTACTAAGAGTTTCAATTTTTCCATTTAACTCGCTGAAGCATTGGCTGTCATTTAGCAGCGACGAATTCGGAATACTCAGCATTGTAGTATCCAATAGTGAAGAGTTATAGCTACTTGTATCATGCAAAGAATTGGAGCGCTGCTTTTGCCGATGAGTAACGTTGTTTGTCTCTTCCATATTTGTTTCGGTAGTAATAATTGCACCAAACTAATATATTATTATAAAAATACTCAATAAAATAAAAAATAAAAATAAAAATATTTTCTGCCGTCGCGGTTCGAACCCACGTCTGCTGGGTGCCTATGGATTGAGTCCGTGCCTTAGGCCGCTGCGCTACGCCGGTTTACGACTATGTGTCGAAAATAACAATATCGTTTGAAGAGTGTTTGTTACGCAGTGCAGTGTTTTTTAGTAGAAGAGGGTCAATAACACTACACTTTGCTAGCGAAATGGGCGGTAGCTTTGAGTCACAGAATAAGCTACTGTGTGATCACAACATTGTTAATTAGGTCACAAAAGCACTCAAAGCAAAGTTCATTTCACGAGATAACAACACTGTTTACAAATTGGTCTATTATGTACACTTATTTACATTTTTAACACACGTACTGTCACTCTTATTATTTTTAAAACGTTATTATACACGGAGACGATGTTGGCTGCGACAAGCGCGCGCGGTGGAGGACCATGAGGCTTCGCGTCCCCCCGTCTTTCATGGGATTCCTGTAAGGGACACGACTGCGTGAAGCTTAAAAGCGACTGCCATAGCGATAAATACACTGGTTATTATAGAGCATTAATTGACACGTTCCGGGACACTACTCCAGACATAATAGATGTTTTATTGTTTTCACGCCTGTAGGCGGGCACTGTCCCGGAACGTGTTAACACAGAATATTTAATATTTTCTCACATTCAAATTTATTTAAAAAGTAACGCTCGTATCGACTATAAACTATGACGACATAAAAGGCAGTGAGCATTTTTTCTTTGACTTAGTTGGTCTACAAAACGCTAAATAATAATCTTTTTAAAATACGTTAACGATCTAAGATGTACACAAAATATCATTTAGTTAGGCTCTACTCAGTCATAAATGAGATTACATTAAACTATCAGATTCACAACGCAATTTGAAAAATCTTGCTAATTACATCATCATCTTCATTTATCAGCCAAAGGACGCCCACTGCTAAACATAGGCCTCTCCCACGGTTTTTCACACCGAACGATCACAAGCGGTCTGCATCCAGTGTGATCCTGCGATCTGTACAAGTTCATCTGTCCAATTTGTCGGTGGACGTCCTACGCTGCGTCTTAAATCTTCGAATCTAGAACTTTTCTTATGTGCCCTGCTCATTGCCACTTGAGCTTACTGATTCTCAGGGCTACGTCCGTTACCTTAGTTCTTTTACGTTTCTTTCATTTCTGATTCGATCTCTATATATACTAAAAGCCGCCTTGGTCTACAATTTCGTGCTAATTACGTATCTAAAATATCAACAATGGCACTTGAAACTTGAAACCGCTATCTCCTGTACCATGTAATTACCCTAATCACCTCCAGCTAGGATTGTCTGTAACCCTATATTAGTATCATCATCAAACTAAATTGTTAGGCCGAGCCGCGTAGGCGTAGCAAAGGTTAAGTATTATCAAGTGGACTGGGATAAGGGTGTGTTACACGAAACCGTATACTGGATTAAATGAGTGCTTAAAACCCTTTATAGTGACACGGTTTTGTTTTCAAAGCATTGCTATCAAGCGATGAAAAGTGTAACATAAGCTTTAGCGAGTGGTGTAATGTAATTTTGAGGTTACCTAGACACACCTCTTTTTATTTGGGACTTTATATTTAAATACAAAATTATTTATTTCATAACGTTAAACAACTATGTGATACATCGGTGTCCGTAGGTAGGGGTTATAGTAATCTTAAAGGTTCATGGGCGGCCTTTAAGATTTAACAATATAGTTTTTTTATTGACTCATTTGTATATTGCGTTTTTTATAGAGAAACCTTTATCGCAACTCAACTGGTTATTTTAGTAAGTATACACAGAAGTAGAACCTATTTATACTCAACATTTTTTAAGTCCACATTACCATTTATTAACTACTGATCTTCACTTAATCAACTAATTAACAACATATCTATGTCTCAACACCATGCAATTTAGTGTGTCATAAAACGTTATTGCATTCATTATAATTTAATTAACTTTAATAACGGCAAACTTGTCTTGAAAGTCGTAAATAGTTGTCTGACACCTGCCTAACTATCTGTTAAATTACACGAAATGATATTTACATACACACGTGTTTAATACTGATTGATTGAGCAATTTATATGACTGCATTCTCGTACCAAAGGCAGTAATTTGAACAATATTAATGATAGATTAAAGACCAAATTGCCTTTTAATAAACGCCGAGATGCCTACGCGCAGACTCCTATTATGTGGATTGCCGTTGTTCGTTACGGTCGTTTAAGTCATAACTAACAGGAATAATGGAGAATGTTACACGTTTTAAGTGGTTTTCACATCATCTTTAAATTGGTCTCCCAATAAGTAAGATACCTAGTCTTAATAATGAAAGTCCATAAACTGCAATGCAATAAGTCCGTCTAAACTGCGCGTAACTTTGAAAATCAAACCCAAATGTAGAGTTCCCTGAAACATAATCCTTAGCTTTCTGCAATTCGTCATACCATGTGTGTGGCTTACCACTGCATCTTGTTTTTTGTGAACAAAAAAAGACGTGCTTTACATGTTTTTGTGTTCAGATGGCCGGGGCGCGGCGCACTACTTACTTATCATAAAATTGCATAAAGATGAAGAAACACCAGATGGTCAGATGACGTTAAAACCGTCGGCACGATTCGGTGCTGCTTGAATTTTGAAAACAAAATATTACAAGCAGTTTAAAACAAAATACGTTTATGCAAAAAAAAAGATTTTCCTGCCCGTTATTTCCGCGTGAGACACCAATATTTTTATACACATTACGTGTTCACGTTGTAAACGTTATACTTTGGTAATTAGTTTATAGTAGATGGTTATGGTCACGGACTTTATTTAAATTAATGGTGAAATCAGCCTTATTCAAATCAATTCATTTAAGTATTGCTGTAGTACTCATGTACATACGTTATATTCAAATGAAATTCGTTATACGTTCAATAAATCATCGGCTTTTAATTTCGAAGAATTCCATTGCATTTTGACATCGTGACTGAATTTCTTTCCCATTTTGTTTCCCCTGTGCCGTCATAAAATACGGCGGTGCTTGCAAAGCTGTCATTCCAGGGCTTTATACCTTTTGCATGCCCAAAGCTCTTTTGAGGGCATAAAACAAAGTAAAGTTTACATTTTTTTATATTATGTATGTTTCGTACATTTTTCACTTACGTATACTGGACATTAGGTATTAGGTACTAAACACGGGCAATGAGCACGTTGTAATTTTATATGTTAGTGCAGATCTTTAAGATATACCTTTCGAAGAGTACCTATTTTGAAATTAAATCATTTATATGAAAAACATCTTTGTTCTAAGCACCTCACAAAATGTAACAACAATAAATAGGGTAGAACAAAAACAAGATAATATAAGATAGAAGTCGTTCGAAATGTGTCAATTGAATATTCGTGACTTTGACAAAGGAATTGAGAAGTTCCTAGCTAGACAAAAGTGACTTCGATGTATAGGATAAGAATACATTGTTAATATTGATAAATAGAAGTCTAAAGTTTAAAAAAATATAATATCAGTAAGTTAGTACTGGGTATATTCAAAATAAGAAACTTATTCGGTACCAAGAACCTGATGCATTCATTACAGGCAAAGTCTTCAACACATTTATAAAATGACGTATCAGCCATACACGTTTGTAAAACGACAAGTGACACACAATCAAGTAATTTGTTTCTTCTCTGATAAGATTATACAACGATCGTAAAAAAACCGTATGACATACTACAGCTGATTAAATAACAACATTCAGTTGGAACACACGATTCTTATTCCCTTATCAGTAGTGTGTCTCAGCTTTGACTCTACTCTTTATAACTTTCTCTATATTTTCGGATATAACCATCTCTTTCACTCGCAAGGTCGTGGTAGCATGTGCGATAGAGACACTAACTAACTAAGGTTGAATACTAAGGATATCATGTGAGAGAGTAAGGTCTAACAAATTACCGCTTTAGAAGATACCGTCCCGCCTATCTATGCAGCACCCACGCGGGTTCGGGTTTTAGTACAGTTTAAAGAAAACAGCCATCTAGTGTAAAATAAATAATGGGGGGTCGAAGGTGGTCCGATATGGTTCGTGTGTTCATGCCCAGACGTGTGTTGTCTCATATGCTTTGCTAACTTAGCTACATAGCTGAGCTGCATACATTACATTGAAACTATTACACAAAATTTGAAAACTTACATGTTTTTTAGGACAATTTAGAAAAAACCTAATGAATGCCTATACTCAATAAGTATATATTTTTTAAAGAAATCTACTGTAAATACAAATTTTCTCTACTGCGAGCATTTGATCTTCTAACTAATAAGTTGTTTCCCGTGACATCAGTTAACTATGAACTAAGGCCCAGTAGCGTCATCGCAAGTTAAGTCAAGTCGTCACCAGCTTTGAATATTTACGATTGTGTTTTGAAGAAAAAAATACTTTGACTAAATGTTGGAATGACTGTTTTAATGAGCATTGCTTCAGGTATTTTTATTTTTACATAATCTTAAGTAGGTATTCAACCGCTAGTAACGACATTTCAACATTATTTGAAGTAACTATCTATCACGCAGCGGGGCCTTAGTGCACATTGAGTAAGTAAGTAAGTAAGTAAGTAAGTCTTTATTGTGTATATGAACAAAGGTTACAAAGTTCTTATAAGTAAATACATATCTCTAAGTTCTACCTTTTCAGGCGTATACACACACATGCACACATAACACTATTAAAAAACACATTGAAAATTATTTGTATTGCAAATATTCTTGCACACTATAAAAACATTTTTCTACGAGCCATTTTTTTAATTCAATTTTAAATTTTGGGTAGTTATATTGTTTGAAAACATCTGGCAGATTATTGTAGATTTTGATGCACATCATAAACGCATTACTAGACACAAGCGTTAATTTAGATGTAGGTTTATAGAGTTTGTTTCTATACATAGAGCGAAGATTACGAGTAGTAATTTGACAATTTTGTTCAAATAGGTCACTATGATGATACACGAACAGACATATATCAAAAATGTATAGACAAGGCAGCGTAAGTAAACTATAGTGTCTAAAAAAGGGTCTACATGAATCAGTTTGCTTTAGTCTAAATATGGCACGAATACATTTCTTCTGCAAGATAAATACCTTATCTTTATGCACAGAGTTTCCCCATATCTTAATTTCGTATCTTAAACAAGAATTTACGTAACCATTGTAAGCGGTAATAGCAGCTTCTTTTGATACAATCTGACTTATGCGAAAAAGTGCAAACACAAATCTATTTAGCTTAGAGCACAATTCACTAACATGCTGTTTCCAGTCGCAGAAGCAGTCCACTGTAATGCCCAGAAATTTGGCACTTGTAGCTGTTTCTACAACTTTGTCATTAAATTGTATACGAAGATTCGGGCGTTTTTGTTTATAACTACCAAACTGAAGGTATTTTGTTTTTTCAATATTTACATTCAAATTGTTACAACTTAACCATTCTACGATGTTGGACAAGGCAGTGTTTATATTTTTTTCATAGTTTTCAACGTTCTTTCCTGTTTTGTCCCCCTTAATTATAACAGTAGTGTCGTCAGCAAATAAAACACATTCATGCGACACACTATTAGGTAAATCATTTATGTATAAGAGGAACAATAGTGGACCCAGAATACTACCCTGAGGCACGCCAACTGAATTTACTTTAAAAGACGATTTATGTTTTTCTAAATGTTTAGTCTTGGGGCAGTACCTCTGGACTTCCACGCATTGTTCCCTCTGAGACAAGTAGCTTCTTATCCAGTCGTAACATGGGCCACGAATCCCATATTTATATATCTTATTAAGAAGGATTGATTGAAAATAAACTGTTTAATTTAGACTGTGGTTTTACAGTCTTCTATTATCTGTTGCCACATTGGCTTCGCTGAAAATAAACTGCTCAAACAACCCCCTAGCTCACGGCTTCGATACTTTGAAATTTTTCAAACAACTTCAAGGGGAGTTAAGCGTAACAAGATCTAAGATAGTGAGACTACACTTTCGAGATGCAACTTTCGTCACGAACGGGAAAATCGAAAAGGAAAATTCAGCGCAAGGTATGGTAAACATTTGGTTACGACCATGATGATGAATAATAACCCCTCATTAATAAAATAACCCTTTGCCTACATTATGTGTGCAGATTATCTTCCCTTCGAGCCAAACCCTTCAAATGTCCATCAGATGAGCCCTCACATAAAATATGTTCGGACTTATCCCTTTTTCAGCAGAAAGCGCTTTCGCTTCTTTCAGACACTTGACTAAAAGTACGACCCGCAGATTCTGAATCCCAAATTCATCACTTACCTTTTTCCGACCTTGGCGACCGTCATTAGGTTCGTTTTTGAGGACGTGACAAGACGCGGCGCGTCAGCATTCTTATGCCAAAGAAAACATCACAAAGGATCATAATTGAAATATACAATGGCGCAAACAAGACGAATAAAGCGGTCGAAAGCTCTTAGGCATCTTTCCCGAAAATATTCACCGTGCTATCCCGGCTGAAATGCTTGCAAAAAGAGAATGCGACATCAAAGCGATCCGGTGGCGACGTGATACGGATAGAAATAACCGCGGTACCCGTAGTAGGATGTACTAGCGATGTTCTTAGTAACCTGACTCAGAGCTGGTGATATCGATTTAAGTTGTAGTTTTACTGAGAAATTGTAAGCACGACAGGTAGTATTAAACTGTAATTAAATTTTATGTAAGTACAACGTAAGTAGAGATTATAAAATTCCACAATACAATAACCTGGAAGGGTGAATAAAGGCAGTATCGATAATTCTTATAGTACATATACGTTTTTGTCTGTAAGTTGCAAAGGTGACGTATTCTATAATATTTAAGTATTCAAAAAATAAATGTATTTTTTAATAAATTCACGGTTTTTTTTTCAAGTAAACAGTCTTAGTTTTAGGCTCTAAGGTCTAGCACATCACATTGAACTAGTGGTACTATGAAAGATTGCGTGATACATAATACTTGTTCACAAGGGCTTTGCTTTCATTAATAATTCAGTCTAGTTGCTTGTCCAAGCATAACCTACATAACTGTCTGGGTCACAAAGGGCACATTTCTTTTGCTATGTGGTTTAGTTTAACTACGCACAATTTAATAACTCTACAAATTTCCTTCATCAGTGGCAACATTTATTAATTGGGACGTATGTGTGCATAAAATAAATGCTTATTATAAAGTCATGTATTTAAATCTTCATTGCACACACATACCAAAATAAGTACAAATGGCGGACTTAATTTCAACCATTTTGGTGAGAACAATTGATTGGATTGCCGATGAGTTTTTTATGCCTATGTGAAAATAATTATGGCTAATTCATGCTTTTAAGTAAAATTTGTATACGTTCACATCCTTAACTTGCCTTGCCACAGTCAAACCGAGAATGTCCATATCGAATCAGCTGTGAAATATTTCAGAGACTGCCACATTCCGTTACAGTAAGTACGAGTATTCACCCCTGTCTGCGCTTTTGTGCCAATAATAATTCACTGAAACAGCGCGGATGTCTACATAAATTCGTTCATTATAGGCCCCATAATGATGGAGGGCGCTTTTTATTTGCAGTGCACCAAATTGTGCACTGAAACATGTGTTTCGGCAGTGATTAATTAGTTATCGAAAACTAACAAACATGATGAAAATAAGTTGTTTTTTTTTTGTTTCGCTGGGGCAAAGCTCGATTTGATTTAAGTGATGAGCCAAATATTTGAAAATATCGTAATTAATTTTGCACTATGTAATTTTAACGAAATGTGTTTCTCTCTAACTAATCTATACATATATTATAAAGCTGAAGTGTTTCATTGTTTGAATGCGCTACTAATGAATCTCAGGAACTACTTTTCTGATTTTAAAATATCGAGGAATTTATCGAGGAAGGCTAGAGGCTATAAAACATTACGCTAAGACTGGAAGAAAGGCAGAAAAATTAAAATCGAAACGTGAAAAATAAAAAGATATGGCAAGGGCTTTGTCTAAAGCACCTAAAGACACATTGTCAACGCCTCGCGGTTTGAGTCGAGGCGGCGCGGCGAGGCGGAGGCAGCCTCATCAACTTAAACGAGCCATCACGCTTCGGGGGGATTCGTGTAATTTCGGAACCCACCAACGTATAATTATTTCAGAGAGGGCGCCAATAATGTAACCGCAACGCATTTATATGCGGTCGGACCTTATTTGGTCATAACTTTGAAACATTAAAATTGAGGGGGAAATGTAATTTAAAACTTTCCGTACCGGTGTGTGCATGTATTAATTGGCAGGCGGGTCCGAAACATTGTTTGACCCACATATTATTTAGAACTTTAATATTGCAAAGAACTACATCACAGTCGGAGTATTATTTATAATATATCGTAGCTAAGGAATAGCTAATCAAAATGGCAGTTACTTACGAAGCAACGGCGTCGGTGACATAATAAATGTCCACATCAAAATACGGCTAGCGGCGAAGCAGAGCTTCTGACATCTCTAATTATATCCAACGGGACGTTTACAGTGAGGCATTAAAATTAACTGCAGCACACTTTGATCTTTCCATTAGGGCACAACTATAAATATAGAATGTATAAAACGGGGATGTAATGAGTCAATCGGGCGGACGTGTATCAAACAATGTCCGCTGGTAATCTATCTTAACACTAAATCAGTACACTCTCTCTCTATATGGGTGAATATCCCAAGCGTAATTTTTTTGCGTCCGGGCTGAGAATCGTCATGTACTAAAAAGATACACTTTTGTAATTTTTTTTCTTGAAAGTAAACTTTTGTATCCATACCAGGCCATAAATATAAATTGTATAAAATATTTCAGTTACATGAAAAAAATTAAATTACCTCGCAATTCTAATTTTGGTGGCTTGTCCGCAATCCGTTTTGCTGGATATTTCCCTCAGCCTAAAGAAAATTACAGGAAATTTTTCAAATTCATTTATTTTATTTACATGCGGATTAATTTTCCCATCTGCTGTTAGTGATATTTTCATATTTGGTGCGTTATCTAACTCTAGAGCATGACAAGATGGTCTGTCCCCGCGAAATTAACAATTTTGGTGGCATTTATGAAAGAGACAACCTAACCCTCATAAACGAACAAAAAAAAATATTGTTCCCGACTCTAACTCCAGTCAGCCGGGCACTCACGCGCAGTGAAGAAACAGATGCGCTATCTCGTTGCGTTTTTCCGCCAAAAATGAAAGTATTCCATTTTTTTATCACCGGACAAAAAATCTGCAATTTTGGTGTTTCTGTTTAAATTACTTTTTAGTCATTAATTTGTTGTGGCAATGCAGTGTTTTATGAACCCATGGTGTTCTTTTAAAGTGATATAAAGTAAGGTAGAATATCCGAAACAGTTTTTATTTTACGTATTTTTTTATATAAAATTTCAATTTTGGTGGTGCAATTTTGGTGGTTTTGGTGGTAATTTGGTACACCAAAATTGCTTAACTAACACCAAAATTAGACGAGATCGAGGAGTTCTATTGGCAGTTGTAGTACACCTCAGTTGCCAAGCCCGTTGATAGCCCTGTCAGAGACCCAAGAGCTAACCTAACCCTTCACTACACCAAAGACATCCCAGACATCAGCCTCTACGAGATTAGGATGGCCCTGAAACAGCTTAAAACAACAAGGCACCTGGCCAGGACGGAATCACATCAGAGCTTCTGAATGCGGGTGGAACACCTTCAGAGACTCTTTAATTCCGTGCTGCTAGAGGGCATGATGCCTGAGGCATGGAACAGGAGTGTGGTGGTGTTGTTCTTCAAACAAGGAGACATAACCTTATTTAAGAACTATAGACCCATCTCACTCCTGATCCATGTCTACAAGCTGTTCTCAAGGGTCATCAAGGGAATCGCCTCGCATGTAGGTTTGATGACTTCCAGCCTCCCGAACATGCTAGATTTCGAAAAGGCTACAGTACCATAGACCACATCCATACGCTTAGGCAAATAATACAGAAGTCCGAGGAGTATAATATGCCTCTACGTTTAGCGTTTGTGAACTATGAGAAGGCCTTTGATTCGATTGAAACTTGGGCGGTGCTTCGGTCTCTTCAGCGGTGTCACATAGACTATAGGTATATAGAAGTGTTAAAGTGTCTGTATAACAACGCCACCATAGCCTTCAAGCCTCCTGGAATAGGAAGGATTCGGCATCAAAGTAAATGGCGAATACATCATATATCTCCGGTTTGTCGATGATATAGTCCGTGTGGCAAAGACGCTGGATGATCTTGGCACTATGCTCAAAGATCTTAAACGAGTATCCCAACAAGTGGGTCTTAAAATGAACATTGAAAAGACGAAAATTATGTCGAGTTCCCGTGTTGTACTCACTCCGGTATCTGTTGGGAACGCAACTCTTGAAGTTATCGATGCGTACGTCTACCTTGGACAAGTGGTCTAATTAGGTAGGTCCGACTTTGAGAAGGAAGAAAATTGACGAATCCAACTCGGCTGGGCAGCGTTCGGGAAACTGCGCAAGAGCGTCTTCTTATCTCAACTACCACAAGTGTCTGAAGATGAAAGTCTTTAACCAGTGTGTGTTACCTGTGATGACATACGGATCCGAAACGTGGTCTCTAACTATGGTAACTATGGGCCTCATAAAGAAGCTCAAAATCACACATCGAGCGATGGAGAGGGCTATGCTCGGTGTTTATCTACAAGATCGAATCAGAAACGAGGAGATACGTAGAAGAACTAAAGTAACGGATATAGCCCTACGAATCAGTTAGCGTGGCAGTGGGTAGGGCACATAGCGCGTATAACTGATGGCCGATGGGGCAGAAAAGTTCTAGATTGGAGACTCTTCGACCAAAAGCGCAGCGTAGGACGACCACCGACAATACACAGACGACCTTGTAAAGATCGCAGGATCGCACTGGATGCAGACCGTTTACAACCGGTCGCTGCGGAAAGCCGTGTGGAAGGCCTATGTTCAGCAGTGGACGTCCTTTGTCTGATAATGATGATGGTATGGATTGTACGTATATCCCTCCTTTTTCATTCTAACCACCCCAGGCTCTTCCAGAAGGCTAGCAAACTGCCTAGATTACTAAAGACCTCTGTGAATGTTGCCGGGGATTTGAGAAAGTTTGCCCGTTGTTCCATCACACCCATACACTCCATGAGCACATGCTGTGGTGTTTCTTCTGCCCCCATGCAACCTCTCCATAGGGGACTGTCTGTGACACCTATTGTGATATTGTGACCCATGTGCAGTTTGTCTCTTGGTGACCGTATGAGGTTGCGGGCAAGCCTTTTCGAAGCTTCCGGAATTGCGTTCTTTGTTTGCCTGCAACCTTCACCATTTCTCCACTCTGCTTGGTGTGCTGCTTCGGTTTCTGCACGTAGCCAAGTTCTTATTTGGGCCTGCGGTATGGGTAGTAATGGTTCTGGGCCATATACTGTTGTCGCCGAGCCCCTCTTGGCTAGTTCGTCGGCAGCGTCGTTGCCTAGTGAGTTACTGTGTTCTTTGATCCATTGCAAGGTTACCTCATTTGTGCTTGCTATGGATTGGAGTGCTTTATGGCACTCCCAAATAAGGAAAGATTTGATGATATTGTTTTGTAGGGCCTGGAGCACCGATGCGCTGTCCGAGACGATTTTAATGTGTTGGTCTATTACGTCTCTGGCTGCAACAGCCTGTGCTGCTCTAGTGATGCCGATACATTTTGCTTGAAAAATTCTATTTAGCTTGTCAAGAGTAGTTGATATATTAATATTTAGGTCATTCGAGAAGACTCCAGCTCCTGTACCCTGTGAGGTTTTGGATTATTATCATTGAACAACTATTACTAGCTCAAGGAACTGACACCACGAATAAATATCGTGCCTCACGAATTGACGCCACTGTCATCAACTTAGACAAAAGGTTTCTTAATCGAAATTCAAATTTCAAGGAATTCGTCACAATTTTGTCGTCGTTTGTCATTTTTGCTTGACATATAGCTTCTCTATAAGTAGTAATAACAACTCACTGGCTAAAACCTACTAGTGTGTATAAAGCTAATTTTCTCGGTACAGTGGTAGGCACACAGCACCGGTGTCACATCATTCTCCTTAAATCTGTCAAAATGTTGCAAATAATTTTGGTGATTCCTGTGTTTGTTTTGGATGGAAATGTTAAAAATTAATCGACAAAATATGACAAATCAGGTAGGTCGCTGTGATACCGTATGTACCACTCACTAAGATACTTATTATTAACATTCAAAACCAAAAACACAGAATGTTGCATTACCGTATCTGATGGATTTCTAATTTTGGTGCAGTTGATAAATTTTGGTGTCAGATTATCTAATTTTGGTGGCCTATGACAATTTTGGTGGGTGATCAATTTTGGTGTTTCAAATATTTCAGAAATTATTATCATTATTTGAATTTCACTGACGTTTCATGTAACTGTAGACAACACTCTTGCTTACGATTAAACAAATTTAGCCAAAAAGTTATAAACTAAAATAACCACCAAAATTAGACAAAAACTCATGGTTGTTGAGATTTGCCCATATATTTTTCTAAACATTCCGCATGGTTGAAGTTCTGAACTGCATCTATGCTAGCCGGGATAGTGACATCATATTAACCCCCTTCTTAACACGCGGTTTGATAGAGAGGACGAAATGTAGCAACGTATGCCTAAAACTATAGCTTTTACCTACATTAACGTAGTCTGTAGATATGGTGTTGACATTGCGTTATTTATTGTTGTCGTCTTTAATACATACTATACTTTAGGTAGAAATTCAAATGTTGGCTACACAGATCTTTGCTAAAATGTTTAGTGTAGAGTCTACCGTTTCTTTTTGACTGGGTAGTTCTGTTACAAAATTGACATGTTTCGTATATTTTGCCTGTGTAGAATTATTTTGTTTGGATACTGCAGAATTTATCTAAAGACACCAAGACGTTTGTTCGTCAAATAAACAACGAGTCCTAGCAATACCTAGTTATCTCCAGTGTTGAACTATTCTTAAACGCTAACAAAACAACTGGAACTAAAGTAACAAAAAAGTCGGCAGATAGTGCTGCAACGCGACAATATCCAAGTCTCGGGCTTTGTTCCTAAAGTGGAGTGCAAAAACTAAAGCCTGCTCCACACAGTCTTGGCATACAATACAATTAAAGTCTGAACATAACTGAAGAAAAACAGGTCAACTAGCACCGGGTTCCTTTAACCATTTATCGATATTGCGCTCACGAAATTCATTTTGTAGAGTAAAATTTAGGTTAGCTTTTATCTCATGCCATCTCTCATCCCTGATGCATAATTCTATTTTCACATATTAAAGTAGTAATATAATATAGTTGCGTATGCTTTACACAATCTCAAGGTCACAAGGTCTTAAAAAGACACTAAGTAGGTACGATAACATGATAATTTATTTATTTTATTCTTTATTGCACTGATACATTAAAGTGGCGGACATAATGCTTCAAGCATTCTCTACCAGTCAACCATTGGGTGAAACATAATTCAATCGTGTAAAAAATATAATCAGCGCAGTAGGCGAGGAAACCTGACATGATACAAAATAAAAATACCTAAGTCCTGAGCATTTCAGAATAGTCTTAACAAAACTGCAAAAGGAGGAACTGGAGCAACACAAACTCGCAGGGGCATTGTTCCGAGAGTGCTGTGCAAAAACAAAAGACGACAATATAATGTAAAAAGTAGCAGTATTCTCACATAGATATGATTTGAATGAATAGTGAGTGATGTAAAGTGACGACAGTGAGTCATTTAAGGTAGGACATATAACAATACTGAAGCTAGGACCTGACAGCTTACTACAAATAACGAAATCCGTCAATACGATAATCGTTTTGCGAATCCGAAGCATGTATTGACAGATTTCGTTTTTTCGTAGTAGGCCTCCTGTTACGAGGATCGTCACCACCAACCGCAAAACGAAATGACGCTGATTAATAAAGCTGATTAGTAAAGTTTTTATTTTGTTATTACTTCATTACAATATCACTATCTTTCGTCCATTTTTTTTATTCTAGAAACAAATAACAATTTTAAACACTTCCAAAAGATGGTCCTTCTGTTCCTTTCCACATTGTATCCCACAGACATCGCTCATAATTAATTGGCTTCTTTCGCAGAATCCGTCGACAAACATGCACCGGGCCGGTGAAATGCCATTTTATCACCCCGACGCGGCGACGTATTCATAAATACATATCAATATCAATAAAGCCACACAATTAGCTGACGGAACATTTCATTCAGCTCCACAAATGTTTGGTGACTCGTATGTCGACTCGACTGTGCTGACAAATTATGATAAGGATGCACTGACAGTGGTGTACTGACACTGAGTATAATTTTGCGCAATTTTATTAATTAGATCATCAACAGTTTGTTATTATTACATGCAGTTTCAGGCCGCTACAATATTTGTTTTTAGGAGATGCCTTAATTACCATTAAAATCAGTGTACTCAATTTAAGGACATACAGAGAGCTTACTACAGGTAACGTTTTACAATCTAGATCCTTTGTTACCTTTTAAAAAAACTGACTGTAAGGAAACTAGATAGTACAAGTATGGTAAAAGTAAGGTATTGTTACAAAAATACAGTCACCGAATCCATAATCAACTTTAGATCCCACAAAAAAGTAAGATCTCTCCATCGCCATTACGAAACAACGACGCTCCGAACTGATTCCATTTTTGAACCAACGGCCACTTTAAAAAATTAACATGCACTCTACTAAGAGTATCCGAGCATCGATGCGAGTGCTGTTAAGAAGCTCGTTCAATTTTCATTGGCTCTATGCCGGCTTCGGCGGTCAGTAAATTCTATGAGAAGTGCCTGTCTCCTGGCAAATGGCACCGTTCTACCATCCACATAAGTGCTTGGAGTATCTGATAGCCGGGTATAATAACACGGGTACGTTTTTATATTTAATCGTTTCAGTTTTTGTGGCTAGATTTAGTAGATCGTAAAGCACATGAGATGAAATTGTTTTCTTAACCTGTATTTCCGCATAATTTGACGGTCAAAAATCAAGCCTCTCGCGCCTAACTATATTACAACGAAAATCGCTTGCACATACGATAAAAAAACGGGTCACTTGAAACAAAAGACGCCGCGAGTTGCAAGCGGTTTTAGCTATTAAGGTGGTTAGGCGCAAGAGACCTCGACCATACTTACAATATGGAGCAGGCTTGATGAGTTTGAAAAAACTAAACCGTTGCTGTTCGGAAAAGTAATTAAAATATTGAACATGGAAATTTTATTGACCTTTCTAACTCTATTCTGTGATGACAAACGCAAACATTACACGAAGGAAAAACTAATCAATTTAGATTCGATAACGAAAGTTTTCATCAATAGTTTCCACTTTAAGCTTAGTTGGTAATAAATGGTGGGATAAGGAAATATCCAGTTCGAACGAGAACTCAAGTTCAGAGTTCAAAGATCGGTTCTCTATTTCTAGTGTTTTATTGGCTGAATTACTGTGGAGCGGCGCGGCGCCAACACGCAAGTGCCTTTGAAGAGTGATCCGTAAATGCTTAAGTTAAATATTGTTTATATTCTACGAAGTGTTTATGTTGCGCGTTTGGTCAACGTAGACAAAACAATATCGTCTACTAATAACAGCCTTTACGTGATTTTACCATGGAAATTTCCTTGAGCGGTAGTTCTAAACACAAATTTTACATAAATACACTTGTTTCATTTCCTGAAATTTCTGCTTTAAATATAACATTTAGGATCTTGATATCTTCGTGTGATGATTGTGATATTCATTGTATGTTATTCACATTGCTATTATTTCGATAACTTGCTTAAAAGTACTGCGAAGCTATGCAATCTCAACTGTCGATTTGAAAAATCCCTGAATTCGGTATCCCATGTTTTCATTGCCTTCTACTTAGGCTAATAGAAAAACAAAAATTCGTCTGCAAAGCAGTAGCTATTCTAAGAAAAACCAACTTGTTTTTTCTGCTTGTATTTTAAAGTACAATAAAATTGTTTCTACATTGCAGTTGAACCAGTTTTAATTAACTTTTGGCACGAACTTGCACATCAGGTGAAACCATTGCCCATAGTTTTTAAACTTTTATTTCATAATGTTGGCTTAATTTCAATGAAAATGCCGGTTGAACTTTTCAGTCTATGAATATTTGATGAAACTATTGCGCTGTGTGCTGGAAACCATTGGTTAATCACGTGACTTGTCTGTTTTTATTGTCATAAGTAAGTACGTTACTAAAAGGAGTATTTATGAGTTTGCTATTAGAGCAATTTGTATATCAAAGATAGATGAACTGGGAAAAGATGATGAATGATGACTATCTATCTACTAGCTTTTGCCCGCGACTTCGTCCGCGTGGAATAGTGACTTCTTTCTCCCGTTTTTTACACATTTACCACTATATCTTTGCTCCTATTGGTTGTAGCGTGATGTTATATAGCCTATAGCCTTCCTCGATAACTGGACTATCCAACACAAAAAGAATTATTCAATTCGAACCAGTAGTTTCGGAGATTAGCGCGTTCAAACAAACAAACAAACAAACAAACAAACAAACAAACTCTTCAGCTTTATAATATTAGTATAGATATAGGTAGAGATTATTATCATACTGATTATCTATAGGCCCTATCCTGAGCTAGCATCAGATCCCAATTGATGTTAACGATGTTATTTGAATCGTTATCTTTTATTTTTTTAGGAAGATGCCTAATGATTACTGATACCATTGTTATTTAATTTTATTTGAACACAAAACAGTTTTACAGTTGAGGTGAAACAAATTTTATACATAAACTACTATTACTATTTACAGAGAGAAAACCAACCTAAACTAAATAGACATTTTGCATTTCTTATTTTTTCTTTAAGTGCACTCACATACTAAGTGTATCAGTGGAAATATTATCAATAGTTAGCAGAAACGAGCAAATAATATATTCTTGTCCGACGCTTTTCTTTATCTTTCCTCGCTGCCCACGCGCATACAATTACCTTGTCGGGAATACGTTGCAAATAACAGAATCCGGTTGAACGCTAATTAAACGTACCAATAAAGATACACCATAACACGTTCTTATTAAATGCGTTATTTTAGACCCGCGTAATGAGCGACTGTATCTACACAGATCGTATGAGATCAGATAGACTAATTGTTATCTTCGGCAGTAGAATACTTTTTGGTAAAAGTGCATATGGTTTTTTTACTGAATGATGTTCTGCTGCTTTGTATCGCTGATTTCATTATTGTAACATTATTCAACGCCATGACCCAAAGAAACTGACATGTTTTTATGGCAAAGAAATACAATTAAATACATTTAAAAACAGTTAATAAATACCCTCTCCCTAATTATTTATGACTTTTGATTACCTGTGTGTGATTGGTTAATTTAATCACAAGAAAATTATTAGAAAATAATTCAAAAGATGGAAATTGGAAGAAACACCAACCAAAACAATAAAAAGTTGAAGTATTTTATGAGAATTCTTCAAGAAGAGTACCTACCTATTCTACACCCTTGACTAAGTTGAGGTCAAGTTATTTGTTCCGACCGTTCTTATTGTTCACTTATACAAGCGAATGAATATACAACAGCTCTGAAAGTTTTATAACCAGCGCTTACGAGGTTATAATAACTCGGCTTATGTGAGCTGTTAATAGGCTGGTAGGAAAATAATGTCTTAATGCGCAATTCTTTGTATTTTGAGTGAAGTTAAACACTTTCTGGAGTTGAGTTAATCTGAATTATGATTATGGCTTCGAAACACCTTGTGAGAATTTTAAAGCTGTGTTAAAGAATACATATATTATTGGCACTGTAATTTCAGACTGTAAACTTCAATAATGACTTAAGCTTTTCACCCGCACACACACACAGAGAGACACTGATATCCTTCCATTTAACAAAAGCTATCCACACATTAAATGGCACGCATTAAAAAGGACCCGTAACATATTCATTCTACACCGCATTGCAAAAAGTAGGACACAGATAATAATGTCATTAACAAAGAAAAACAGACTCGCAAGCGCTGACATTTTTTATCGTTTGACCCGATTCCGTCAGAATGTCACATGTCATGATTGTACAAAAAAGCGATGTATCATTAATATGACTGGGCTATTAATCATAGCCACAATGAAAGCTCTATGAGGGGATGGGAAGAAAGGCTTGAGCTATTATCCTGAACGGTGTGGTTTCGGTGGGGACGTCGCGTGCTTATAGCAACGTTGGGAGAATACAGCTAGCGCAAACAAGGAAACACACTCTTATTTGTGTTTGTTAACACGATCCGGGACACTACTCCAGACACAATAGATGTTTTATTGTTTTCACGCCTGTAGGCGGGCACTGTCCCGGAACGTGTTAATAGGATAGTAAAATGAGTAGTCTTTGAAAATACTGAATATTGTATAAAAACGTGGAATGATAGCCACCGCGTAGACGAAATTAAGTTAAATCATTGATAAAAAAGTTACATATAAATAGATTTGTAAAGGGAGCCTTCAAGCCAAGGCCAAATAATAAACATAATAATATTTCCATTGTTTCTACCAGCGGGCGAAGTCTGAAGCAAAATTTTTGACATTACGCGGAGACAGTTCCAATATTCTGATTTCCTACTGCATCTATCCTTTTAATTTATGTAGCTAAATCTTTAATCAATATTAAAAAAATATTTGTTATTTTTTAAGCTCGATTCAAACATTCTTCTCAATCAATTAATACACGAAAATATCAATTTTGTCTCAGCATTTTTCGAGCGCCACCTGGTGGTTTTACTCGTACAGGAAACTATGTCGAGACTTCCATTTCTACTATCTCTATATTCGTAATCAGTGTATGAACTGGCTGTTATATCTTACTTATGTCAGAATATTGACGACGGGCGACGGGATGTGATAATTTAAATTTACTGCTGATCTATTCTGACTGGTGCAGAAACTTTTACAATAAACGTTGGCTACGTTCAATTTCTCACTAGTAGAAAGACATGAAACTTTGTGTGGATACTTATAAGGATATAAATCTTTGTAACAGGGATAAATATTTTGCTAGTGGGTTAGTAATTTCAATAAAAATATTAAATGTAATTTGGCTCCGCAATTTGCCTATGTAATTTGCAATACGCATGTCCCTTTAAAGAACAGTACGGTATACGAAAGGATGACGCATAACAAACTTAAACGTGTTAATGATTGGACTAACACTGCCATTCAATAGCCAATAATAATTGTAAAGACATGTAAAACAGCGCATTATGCATGTCAATGCAACTTTGCCGACAACTTCATTATGTGCGCACCTAAAATAACGTCGCTTTTCTGTGGGTGGTCCGGTACCAGGAATAACCTTTACGCACATACACTTTCTGTCATTCAAAACTCACACCTAAGATGTTCACGATAAGGTTCTCAAGTTTTGCCAAGTATGCGATAATAAGCATGCATCCTGGCGACGAAGAAAAGTTACTGTCAAGAGTTAGTTCTTGACCTGATCGATTGCTGTACTTACGACCATTTTGATGCTTCTACATGGCAGTTATTTTTATGTCTTTTGATATAGTGGTCCTTAGACAAAAGGCTAATAATGACGTCATTAATGATGCAAAATAAGGCGGTGATACTAAATATATGATTGATTAAAAATATTAAATCTAAGATAGAATGCAAATACCACACAATAAATATTGAATGATACATGATGATTTTAGGTATACAGAGTTGTAAAATATAGGCTAACTTTAGCTTGACTCTATCAATGAGATGAAATTAATCATTGTAAAATAATATTTACCTACAAAAAACAGTTGAAACATCTTGTACTATTTAAGTTCAAGTTTTTGATCACATCGTTTTGATGTAATGTCATTCCGTTACTAAAGAAGCTGAACCATTTTCATACTTAGTGAAAATACGTCTGCACCATTAAGGTCAACATACCTTAGGAGCCAGGAGCTAGATCAAACGGATGAAGGATGTAGACCATCCATCAACGTATTGAGAGCTAAGATTTATACGAGTTGCCTCCGAGACTAGACAAGACGAATTTGTTGGGTTGGGGACTTTCTTATTTCTCATTGCTAGGCTGTACAATGTGTATAAATAAGTGCATTTGTGTTTTTCCTACATTAATAAAAAATAAACGAGAAAAAAATAAAACAAAGGCATGCATCATAAAAAACCTATACCTCTATAATCATCTGGGTATTCAACAGTGCTTTCCTAACCTACAAAGCAATGCTAAATGTTTCTTTTTAGGTTCCATAATTATTAATTAATTAAATTAAAATAATACCAATGCAATGTTTAGTTAAGTATCATTTTATTATCGTCTGAAGATTCAAAATGTCTTAGAAAAGATGATTTTTACAAATATATGTGCATGTAGACCACTACCTTTATCTTTTACTTTGAAAATTAAAAAGGAATCTATCTCAAGAATACCCGTTTCAATACTTTGACAATGTTGACTATGTCAGATGAGATGGGCTTCCTGCCCAGACATCACTTTGTTTACCCAATTCCCAAATTGTTTGCTTTGAACAAAAAAAGCTTAAACATTGGAAGGAGCAAATTGATGCAAGTCATGTTATGAGACATGTTTTTGGATAACCTTGTTTTTATAATAAACATTATCCTTAAATCCGTTTTGAGAATAAATTTAAAAATCAACAAGTCCAGCTAGTAAAAAGGTACAGTACGCCACGTATGATACTTGATGGTTTAAATATTTATGTAAAAAATTTGTGCATACAACAAGAAAATTGTTATTAAAATCATATTGCAATTTATAGGTTAAGTAAATAGGTACGTCACATCACACGTTTTTTATATTTCATATTGCCAATAGCATTGAATTCATGTGCTGATCATTATGTTTAGTCACCTCACCTATTTATACAATTGTATTAATTGTATGATGAAAATAAATGTAGCTCGAACACATTTTGCAAAACGGAAATTACTATGCAAGTTCATCAAGTCGTAATCTAAATGGAAGCAAATGCTATCACCGATCTGACTACTCGTGGCACGTCACTTCATAAACAATACGCGATAACAGGAGCTCATAAAATAATTTAACTAAACAAATCGACGTTTCTCTCTCAGTGATAGTAATAAAATAAAATCAGTTGGAAATCGCGGGTCTGGTGCACGATCGCTGTCCTGTCTGCAATTTATGTGCCACTGATTCATTCCACCGTTGACAGTTATAGCCCGAGCCTCGGATATTGCACTTTTGCACCGCATTCCCACTCCTGAATTATGCTTTATAATAACTGAAGATGGCTACCGCTGTGTGCATCCTGAAATTTAGATACGAGGATTTAGCGACGATGATATCGGAAAGTAAATAGGTACATTTACTTTTTTGAAGAATTACATTTTAATATTTTTGAATGCCTATTTTGGGAATCTGCCTCTAATGGAGGACCTATGCACCCTTTGCACATTATTAAAAAAGTAAGTGTCTCATTTATGAATGGTACCATTATCTAATAAATAGGTAAAAGGAAGGTTGGTACAACTACATAGTAATCGTACAGGTAACATTATTTAGTAATGATAATCATTCTTCATGCGAATATCCAAAATACATACCTACTAATTATCGTTTCAGTATTATAGAACCTCTGACAGCAGCGCTCGAAAAGTGTCTGCAAACCTTCGTTTTGCCAGTCACAAAATCCAGGCTCTAGACAAGAGTTATGGCTTATAATAACTGGATACTGCTTCTGCATTTAAAATGCCCACAAAGTTGTGCCGCTAAGTTTCCAAGATTATGAAGAGGCCACACTTTTCGAAAATTCATGGTTTACCTTCTTTTACGACCATGCAGTTTGGAACAGACCGACTTTTTAGGTGACCAAAATGAATATGTACTATACAGTATTGTGTTCGTTTTTTTTTCAATAACATTATGCGAAATACTTAGCGGCCTAGTGGTAATCTGTTTTATGGCTTTCACCATTAATTTTAAGAGAAATTTCACAACAACAGCAATCCGTTATCCAACCTTAAAAGCTGAAGACTTAAGTCCAGTTGGCAACAAACTAACAACTCCTGACTTTCATAGACGCAGTAAAGATTATTTACGGCCAAGTTCTGTTTTTATATTTATTTATACTCCGTTTAGTTCCAATGTTACTCACATAAAAGTTCCGTAAATTTATATCTGAGTAGACAGTTCTGGGAGTGATCGGATGAGCAGTCTATATTTATAGCTCTTTGATTTATTTTGTTATCTCTTTATTGCCCGTCTAACGACAAGCATTCTCCTTCGAAGATTAATCACTGCCGTCAGCGTGATTTAGCAGAGCAACCGATATTTAATGTGGGCCGTTTAGACAGAATACGATCCTTATATTTAGATGCCCGGTTAAGTGTCTAATCGTTGAACCTCTTTATGCCGTCCCTTTGAGTCCGAAGCACAAAAAGATGCAACGCAGTCTGTTATTTTAGGCTCGATCGAGATACGGATACGGACAAATGAAACTCGATTCGTTTGTCTGATTACGATTAAGATCAGGATATTAATAAAAAAAGTTTATTTTATTACCTCCTTTTGAATTGAAAGAAAGACAGCTAAACGGCGCAGTGCGTGGATGGTATGGGTAAAAGTAAGTTTTTTAGTGCACTAACTACTATCAGTTTTCGTGAAAGTTTTTATTACAATGAAAGCATTCTTGTGCTTAATACGGACACATCAGCCTAAACATCGCTTACTTCATGTGTGATAATGATGTGTGACGGATAATTATGCAGGCTAGACATAGTAGTGTGTTCTAGATCTATCTCGTCGTGTCAAAGTGTAGTTTGCAAGTCAGTTGTTTGTAACGTCAACTGCTAATATTACAAACGATACGTCATCTCCTCATATCTTTACAAGACAGATGTTGCGAAAGTACAACGAACTCTCGTTTTGTCATCGGCGCACTAAACTGAAGTAAATACGGGCTGTCAAACACATGTACAACCATTTAGCGGATAGCACTTGACCGCCCACCTGTGCCCGTTTCATGCAAATTTTGTGGGAAAATGTTCCCGACATGGGTTAGCGCAATAAATATTATTTCAGAAGCGGCGTTCGACGCATAAGGATCGTATTACGGGGTATTAGTATACAATTTGCGGTGATAGCCGCGTGTAGAAAATTAAAAGGCTATCAAGTGGCGTCCTACGCCTGCGGCAGGTTCAGGGATTGCTCTCTGAGTTGTAAACGAGCGTCTTAGTAACACTATCTGTTTGCGTGGGCGCAGATAAACCTTTATCTAGGTACTGACTTTTTGCGGTCGCTATAAAACTTCGAGCGATAATTGGAATGAAATTGATACATATTTTATAGGTCACAGTGTCTACAAGCACTTTGAAATTATTTAAATATCCATTTATATACTTATCCTGTCTTAACTCGATCAGTTCAATCCCATAACAAGATGTTGGGACTAAGCTATCGTTTAAATGCAAACCTACTCAACTTTATGCAGAATACCATTTCTAGTTATTTGAAATTTTGCTTAACATATAAGCAAACAGTTACATAGTAAAATAGAGCTTTTACAATTTGACTGAGTGGCTTGATTCTTAAACATAAGTTAAAAAAAGACACAGTACTGTCAATATTTCAATCAAATTATTTTCTCAATCATTTGCGCCGGTAAGTAAATTAAGTTTATCGTACTAGCTCTATCGACAAAATAACCTCTAATTCAGCTCCAAATTGCGCCAATACCGTAGCAAGGCAAATGTAAGTTTATTTTCTGGCCCGCAACACGGGAGTTCCCTGGAGGGCATGTAGCCTTCTAATAGGTTATTGCAGCCGACTGTACATGGCTTTTCCTTGGTTTAGCGCTGCCTTTACAGAGAGGCGAAGTGATTTTGTTGTATACCAGTTTTAGGGTAGATTGTACGCTTTAGGTCATTGTGTATAAAGAGATTGCTAACATGAGGAATGCAATTTTACTTGTATTATGAAATTTTGGAATTCATCTAACAAAATGGTACCTACTTACTGACTTCGATCTAAAATTGCTTGCACCCTGCGTCATTTGTTGGATATGATGCCCGTTTTTGGGTCGTGTGTGCAAGCAGTTTTCGTTTAAAAGTGGCTAGGCGGCAGATATCTTGAGTTACACCGCTTAGTTATTAACTAGGCACGAATTGGTACAATATAAGGACTATGGTAGTTATGTTATGGTACCTAGTTGTTTTGTGTGAAAATTTAATACATAATAAAAATAATATCTCGTACAGTCTCAACAAAGATTCTTACACACTTTCGGTCGTATCATACAACACTACGTGGTACGGCACAAGTCGATACATTTAATTTATGTCTTACACATCAACGACTATGTCTAAAAGACGCAACTTTCGTCTAGATTATTAGTTATTCTGTAAACAGCAGTAGCAGTGAACGTACTTTGAACGTGAGCACTTTATGTGTAATTAAGCTAACATTAAAAATCATGAAGTCACAAGTTTATCCCGGTTGCTTGGAAGCTAATCTAAATGTTTGCGAAGGCGGAATAATGTTGCCGTAAGTATCTCCGTTGATAAAAGCTGTCAGTATTTATGACTGCATAAACGCCACCTCCATATTATGCATATTGCTTCATTTAAGTAATCTCATTTATTTAATGAAGCCTGCTAAGCGCATGTATTTTAATGAGAAATAATCTGTATGAAATTGTACCTGTGTATAGTTTAAATAAGAAAACATGTTGTCATTTTTAATCGAATAAGAATAATTATTATACAATGTTGGTGTAAGGCTAGTTAATGATATAAAGTCGTTTTTCTTTCCTCGGTGAATATTGAAAGAAAAAGCAATCTGTACGTATATGTACGTCACATAATAATAACCTACTATCAAGATGACTGTGATATAAAGCATCGATTACAGCCTTTCCTTGGAATACACGTCCTTATCACAAACGTAAGTGTTAGTTATCTCGCTAAATAGATTATTAATTTCCGCAATTATACACTTGTCTTTTTGTTATGAACCATGACGAGTAACGCGCCGCCATCAAATAAGCGTTCTCGTGGTGTTGGACAGCAGCAACATCAGTATCGGCAGAAAGCTGAAGATATAGTATAGCAGGAAAGGCTTTTGACTGGGAATACGAGTCAGTGTATTGTATATGGGTTTGTGAGTCGAATAAATGTACTTCCTTTCTTTTTTTCTTTATCTTCCTGAATTTGGAATTTTTATGAACTTCACCGAAAAGTAAGTAGTTATTTGATGATGATGACACCTGTCTCTGCTAAAGCTCTAAGTTGGTAAAGCTGCAGTAAAATAAGCACTGCGAATAAAATAAGTACTTAGTAAAGAGGACTAAAACTTAAAGTAGTAACTGGTGTAATCCAAGTAGATCCCCAATTACTCTTAATGCCATTGAGCCTAGAGAACTGTCGACAGTCGTTAAACTTTTCGCTCTCTAGATTAATCATTCGATCGAAACTATAGTTAGTAAAGATGTAGGAGTAAAGTATTACCGTGCCGATCTGTGGGCGGTGGCGCCAGAGTTGTCCTGCCTATCGCCTACGACTGATTACTGGGTCTGATGTAAATTTCAGTAATTACTGTCTTGGCAAACGGTTTTCGTGGTTGGGGATATCGAGGTGAATGTAATGTGTATGTACCGCAAGTTGATGCAATTGAGACGTTTAGGGAAGAGCTTTCTGTGAAAATGTAACGTCATTTAATTTATTCAAGAATTGTTAATTAGCTTACTGGCATACACTAATTTCGTATCGGCGTTTCGTTGCGTCGGCGCTACGACGTCGGAGTTATACAGCTCAGCTCTACATGCAAATCTAAACAGCATGACACACGGTTTATTGCGTCGTCGAACGCGTGCAACGGAGAGTCGGATGGACCGACGCGCAACGCAATGGAGAAGTAAAGCAACGCTCATGTGGCTTAGCTCTTATAAAGATACCTAGCGCAAATTAAATAATGATACGTGGTTACTGCCGTCAGTTTTTGTGTATTTTCCTTGCGTCTTTTGATTGTACTTGAAGAAACTTGGTAATGTTGCTTTATAACTTGACGAATTGGAGAAATAGTTGATAAAATGTTAGTCAAATGAAGAAATTGTCTGAAACATACAAACAAATATGTATAAAACTGTTCACAAATTCTGAATAATCATGGTATGCTCGTTCCTAAATTCCTAGAAAAGGAAAAATAAAAACTGTGCAGGTGAAGAACTACATTAGTTTTCATGTTGAGTATTCTCACTTAGACACTACGGCACAAAAAATTCATACCGAAAAATCGCCAACTCTAACCCAAAGCGAGGCCGTAATGGCTCATTTTGCTTACTCCGAACATTCGTGGCTAATGTTTGTATTCCATTAGGTGTGAAAAAGGAAAACAAGTTAATAATGGTTTAACCAACCTTTACAAATCATTGAAACGTCCGTCGGCGCTCATATTTCACGCTTTTATCTTTCCGTTGTTTATTAAAATGAATATTTAATTTCCGTGTCGTAATGATGAGATATGGAATTTATTACGGCTGATTGTAAAGTTTATTTATTTCGTTTGGATTTTACATTTATTACAGGCGATGGAGCTTTGTTATGTTAATAGATAGATAGATTTATGATTGGTGTATTCTAAGATAGACATGAGCTATTTTTCAAATTTATTAACTTCAAAACGTGTAATTTGAAGTTCAATAGCAATCTTTTGTACTACAAGTTAGTCTTTAGTAAAATATCTACATTAAATTGAACTTTATAGGCAAGGTACTGAGATATTGAAGGGTAGGTCATATTTGATAGCCCAGCTGAAATGATATACTGATTGACGTGCGTGTGTCACTTTTCAATGCTGCTGAAATAAAGCACACAATGTGTTACAATTTACAATAGCACTACTGTAGTCCAACACAAGTCCAAGATGCCGATAATAAGGGAATTGCACCCCAGGGGCTTACAAGATTGATCTGCGTTTGAAACAAGTGGACTATAAATCCTTCATCTTGTTTCAACGGTAGTCCTAAACCAGCCCTAGATTTGTTTTGGCCAAAATACACGGCAATCTATCTTGTCGGTATTGTGTCCAGATTTCGCAATATCCGACGCTAATTCAAGCCAGACAGACTAGGTGTCTGGTTATGCAAACGCTACCACGATTCAGCACAAATTAGCGTCTAACTTACATACCATCGCTGTAATACATCAGAATTCGTTGCTGGACCAGTGTTACTAGCAAAGCAATCCTATTTTTACCCTAAGCCATAAAGTGGACCATGGATAGACTTTCAAATAAAATAGAATAAATTACTGTAAAGTTACTTCTGATTTCACATTAGCAGTCTCAGGATTGGTATTGCCTTCATGTTTATATCCCCGACATGAAATACATGTATTCCTAGCTGACTTAGGGACATTTCAATATCTTTAAGCTACGCAAAAAAGATAAAGTGTGTGATATCTAGATGAGATTTTTAGTAGTAATTTCTTTATTGTTAACTAGCTGTGCCCGCGACTTCGTCCGCGTGGAATAGTGACTTTGGATAGAATTTTTAATTTATAGGCTTATGATTTTACAAATAAGATACTTAAGTATAAGTACTTATAAGTACGCAAGATATAAAGTATTTATATAGTACATTTTAGTACTCACTTATCATTAAAATTGGCCATATTACAACAATAAGAAGCAAGTAGTAGGTACATCAAAGGTGATCAATTATTATGACCATACCGATTATTTGGACGTTCACAATTTGTATTTCGATTAGGAATTCCTTTGTTTGATAGGATAATATGAAAAAACTACTACTTTACTAACATTTTACTTTGTTGTGTGGAAAAAATGGATCTAAATATAAAATTTTTTTCATGGCACTGTTTTGTTATACTTTGGCAAGTACCATAAAGTACCAAATATTCATTTAATTTATACAAACCAATATGGAGGAAACACTACACATTGAATTAAAACACTTTACAGATTCATTTCCACCCACATTTATTTTAAATTGTTTCGCCTCGGCCCCGTCCCGCCTTAGCCCCGGCCCCATCGAACGGGATAAAAAGTATCCTATGTCCTTCTCCTGGTACTAAGCTACCTCCCCACCGTTTCGTCCCGGTCCCGTGCTACCCCAGCCCCGGCCCCGTCTAGCGGGACAAAAAGTATCCTATATGCAGTATCTTATGTCCTTCTCCTGGTACTAAGCTACCTCCCCACCGTTTCGTCCCGGTCCCGTGCTACCCCAGCCCCGGCCCCGTCTAGCGGGACAAAAAGTATCCTATATGCTTTTCCTGATTCTAAGCTACCACCCCACCAACTTTCAGCCAAATCGGTTCAGCCGTTCTCAAGTTATAAGTGTTGTAACAAACACGACTTTCTTTTATATATATATATATTTTCTGCCTACCCCCTAAGTCTATTGGCGTGATTATTTCTATCCTAGTTTACTCTCCAAGTGATGCTGAGTCAAATAAAAAAAGCCCCATCAAAATCGGTCCAGTAGATTCTGAGATTAGCCCGGACAAACAGACAGACAGACAGACAGACAGACAGACAGACAGACAAAAATTTTAAAAATTGTTGTTTTGGCTTCTATTACGGTAATTAAGACCCCCTGTAACAATTTTTCATAAAAATCTTCAATGTACAGAAATCGAACTTTTACAGTCTTATTATATGTATATAGATATAGATAACGGTAAAGTTACGTTACCAGCGGTTCAATATTTACGATTGTGTGTTTTGAAGAAAAACTACCTTAACCAAATGTCAGAATGGCTATTTTAATGACCATTGGTTAAGGTATTTTTTCTTCAAAGCACACACAATCGTAAATATTCAACCGCCAGTAACGTAACTTTACCATAACTATTGATGAAGAAATTGGGCCTTAGGGAAAACTACTGAAAATCACTTCAGTAGTTTTCGAGATTTGGGTAAAAAACTAAAATCAAGAAATAAATAGTAATTTAAAAACAAAAGTTTGAAATAACGCATTTATCTAAGATTTAGGTGAAACAAATCCATCTACATTACCTACTAACTACTTAGATAGTTTATGAAAAAAAAAATGCGTCTCACATAGTCAACAAAACTAAGTTCGCCTCATAAATGATGTCTTCAGCCCGCCCAGCCACTATTTGCATAATAATTTTCACTTATGAATAGGTATTAAGCCGTTATTGCTCTTATAAATATTTACGGCTAATCTCGATGCGATGGGAGGGGCCTCTCTGATGCTCTGTCAAGTGGTGACAGATGGAATGCTTTGGTGAGTTCTAGGAAGCGACGGTGATGAATAGCACCGGTATTACTGCTTTAATGAACGTTTTGTAAGATGATACAATTGCAGTGCAATGATTTCTTCGATTTATCGATTCAATTTAGATGGTTAAGTATTTTCTACCTTTGAATCGAGTAAGTTACTAGATTTTAAACGATCTCAAAAAAGGAGTTAGCAGGGTTAGCTCATGAGCAATTTGTTATTTGACATCGGATACCTACAAAAATACTAGTCACGTTGCTGCATTGTTTTTATTAGTACCTAAAATTGGTTCTTTAAACTATTACTAAATTAATCAATACTTTAAATTATTAAAAGATAAATAATAGCTGGTTGGTCAACTAGGAGTCAAGAAGCCGATACTAGTCACAACTCTTAACCGTTGCCATTAAAATACCTATGTAAATCTTGCCCAAGGCCTTTCTCAATATGTGCATATTGGCAAAAGGGTTATTTGCTCAGCAAAATGCAGTGAGCCTCGTTAACAGAAACAAATGTATGTCAATTGTCAATATTGATTCTGCGATAGACTAATAGCCGAGCCATTACCCATTATTACGGGCTTGTTCGCCAATTTCGCTGACAACACTCATTCGGGGTTGCCAGACGTAATAAATTATGGAGGTCTAGCTCGGTTTGAATGCAGAAATATTTATTACGTGGGAAATATACTTTGGGAGAATATCTGAAATAACTATTGAGGTTACGAGAACATTGGCAACGAATGGTAAAGCGACGGTGAAATCCTCAAAAGACAACCACGTCCCCTCTGTCAAGAGTAGAATATTAAAAGGTGGTATGAATTGAGTAAGATCTTCTCTGTTACCATGTTTAGTACAGCAAATGTTTGAAATTAAGATAAGTACCGTTATTTCTTACTTAGGTAGTATCGTTAAATACATACAGTCAAATAACACCGGAATATTAACTTAAACTCAACATTTACCGTTGATGCAACTGATAAGGCCGAAAAATACTTTTAAACTAACGAGTTCGCGTGCTTCACTCTTGGATTGCTTTATTCCCGTGTTTAAAACAGTTGGTTAAACTTAAGTTTCCCTGGTTCCTGATTCCAGCAGCACCCGTTGCATGGCACATCGATAAACTCGTTTGTCGCGCGTTTTACCGCGTCTACCTAGATAATTTATCTCCACGTGCATGGTACAGTCTTTTAATATATCTATAACGCGAGGTCGTAGACAATTTGTCTCTAGTGCGTAATGGCTGCATTATGGCTGCCGTTTTTTATACAAGTTTGACAGTTTAGGAAAGTTAGCATAGCGTCAGTTATATCGACATCTTGCGATCGTTTATATACCTATATCTATCTATACCGCGTCGCGCGCGACGCGACAAGCCAGCCCATGCAACGGGTGCAGGTATCGGTTCTCCCTAACTGTGATAAAGTTATAAAATCGCTTTCCCCGATGCGTGACCGCACTCCTGAATGCGGGAGTTGTCTATAGGCCGAGGGATAGTAAGCAAATAGCCGCATTAATATGATCTGAGCTGTTATAGGCCTTCTGTTATAGCAGAACCATTCTGCTTTAGGGCTTTTTTAGTCCTCAAACTAGTATATTATTTATAAATAAAATAAATAACTTTAGTTAGAGGCTTGTAAAGAGCAAACCACTTTGGTATTGTTTACAGATTTAGATACACCGACATAATCGTTAATTTTGATCCGTAATTTTCAGGTATGTAAAGATATTTCAAAACGCAACAATGCGATTTGCGACTTTATAATACTCGTATATATTTTTTACGAAAAAAACAAGAGCACTTATTATGGATAAATAAAAAACTAAATAAAGTCATGTCATAAATATTGTTATTCAAAACCTAGCTAGAAAAGCCTTAAAAACGTCCAGCTCTCGGCCTACGCCAGGGGTGTTTTATTGAAAAAGTTGAAGTCGTGAGTAGACTGCGTGAGCGCACGAATACCGCCGTAAAATATGAATAATAATGATCATTGACCTCTTCAGTGCTCCGTACCTGCAAACGGAAAGCACGGCAAGATATTTGCAGGGGGTTTCACTGAGTTTCCTTCCTCATTTTAGGGATCGAGTTTCGGGCCCACAAAGAAAATTAATGGGCACCAGGATTCAACTTTTAAAATGAGTTTTCCCCGTAGCCAAATGGAACGGAGTTTTGAGATAAAAAGGCGTACTAAGCTTGGAATATGGAGAGATTTTTGACTTGCCAAATTAGTTTATCACATGGTTTTTGCCTGACTTAATTTTTAAACTTGAATAAAATATGTTTTGTATGGGCAAAAAATACGCTGTCTAGAGCATCTGTCGCTTTTATAGCGCCTTCAATTAATCTTCCGTATAATATAGGTCGTGATAGACAGAGCTTATCCGAAAGCCGCGGCCGTACGTACAACAGCACGTCAAGGTAAGCACTGCGGTAACTTATGCGGTTATAATAAGGGTTAGTTTTAAATAAAAATGTATAACCTGATGTGCTGGTGGCTGTACATTAATCACGCATTCATAACCTCCGTCAATCATAAGTGACGTTTTGCACGCGTAGCGTTTACCCACCGTCTCGTGTTAGTTGGGTTATGAAATTAGCGGAAAATCTTTTTATTTTTCTCATAAGATTTTTGGCTTGTTTCACAATGTCCCAATAAGTTCAAGTTTGTAATGCACCGGAACCTTGTCAATTTTATAACCTCAAAATCTCTCGCGACTGAAAACGATCATTAAAAGTAGGTATCTTATTCGTTACTAATTGGTTTTCTGTTGATCGTCTTTTAAAAATGGCTGCCAGGCGCATTAGCAAATTTGCAGGTCTTTAATCTATAATATTCATGTAAAAAAAATGATTATTATTATTTTATAGCCCTACGTAAGGTAAGCCACGTAAGCATAGAATTATCCCTTTTCTCACAAAATGAATTCAGGCTATAAGGTTAGAAGAGTGTAATTATAACATGTAGAAAGTGGGGTAGTTACGGTTGTTGCAAGTGCCTTTGTGCCATTTCTTGGCAGCACTGAAATGGACCAAGTCTCTTATAAAAAATAAGTTTTGTTCCTTAAAAATTATAGGGTGTCTCTGTCGTTTACTATTTTCAGACTACTTTCACAACAAGGTAGTAAAATAAATATGTACTTATGTATTTTGCCTAAAGCACTACAGTGATTTAGCCTCCACTGCCCTGACCACCGCCTATAACACTAAAGCCGTTTTCAAAACAAAGAGCGTTCCATTTCCTTCATTCCGTAGGTTCATAATTAGTTACTTGTTGTTCATGATATTATTTTAATTGGAACAGGCCGGTCACGAGTCCCCAGTGTGCCTTCGCGTGAATAGTCGAAATAAAAAATATCTCAAACGAGTGTATACGTGTACCCTGATACAGCGGCGATAAATTACACAGTAATTATATCGCTCGCGCTGTGTTTACCATAATAAGTGAGATAAGTGGGTCAAACTTATTTCTCTTGTGAGTTTAGAGTGTTTAGAACGGTTGTCAAACATTTTTGGATTACCAAATTTAGTTTTAAATAAGTAAGTAAATGTAGTCAATGATATTTTTTCAGATAAGACATGTATTTTATTTACGTCAATACGTAAAATTATTTACTTTTTATACACGTTAATTGAAGACATTGCGTTTTGTCAGAAGACATCCTTTGTATATTAAACAAGAAACAAATATATTTAAAAAAAATAGAAAGCTAAGACTCTTACTCTAATGTTACTAAAAATAAGGAAAAAAGTGAACTTGTATTGATGTTGAAATATTTTATGCTACTGTATGACGAACATGTCACAAAAAATACTATAGGTATTTTGTCTGTAATTAAAAGCTTCGGTTTGCCCACTTTTGTAGATATTACAGTCTTTTTATTTTTATTTCTATCATCATTCAATTTAGCACTCTCTGATATTAGAAGTTTGAGAACCGGAGTAAACTGGCTTAAGACAGTTGAAAACGTGACGGGGCCTTTTACAGAGCGTTATACGCAGTTTTGCAATTTACACAAGAGTTTCAGTCATCCTGTTTTGTATGTGGGCGGAGCTTAAGACAACCGCGGTGGTAACGATAAACATAAAATAAATTGTGTGCTAATTGTTTGGTACCCACAGATGTAATATTGTGCAGTCATTTGTTTTCAATTAAAAATTGCCAATCAACAAAATGGTACAATTAGCCTGAATCTTGTTGAGGTCAATATTTTTTATGGGTTTTTTAAATAGTAAAGCTGATATTGGAGTGTAATTTTATAGTGCATTCCTATACAAATTTTTGTTTCTGACTAAGCGCAATTATTTTTCCTTATGTATATCTTTAAGAAAAATCGAAACCTTTTTTGACGTAGATAATTATTTTAAGTTTTGTTTTGTGGTTTAGCAGTTAGTAAAAGTACTCTTACTTTGAAGATAGAGATGTGACTTCTAAATCCCTTAAAGTTGAATATATACAATCATTACCTACTGACTGTAGATAATGGCTTTTAAGTGTAAAAATGGAAAACTGCTTAAAATTTTACATTTTTACTCTCGAATTGAAAAAATAGGCTATATTTAACCAGAATCCATTCCGAATTTTTCCAGCACAGAGTTCAATTACCCGTAAATATACATTATCCCCCTTTTCGTTGAAAGTAAATAGAATACGGAGCTTTTAATTCCACAGCATTAGCGGCGAATCCGCCACCAGTTGCAGTCCGCACTCAGGCGTTTGGCTTGGCTCCAAATTATTTTAAAAGAAACCCCGTCAGGTGCATATCACACTTGAACTCTGTAGATACACATATGCCATGTGACACGGAAATGTATAGCATAGACCGTCATTTTCGTTAATTATAACATTTGATAT
The DNA here is from genome assembly GCA_963584085.1 of Pyrausta aurata. NCBI lineage: Eukaryota > Metazoa > Arthropoda > Insecta > Lepidoptera > Crambidae > Pyrausta > Pyrausta aurata. The sequence goes on along the minus strand of OY757258.1, from coordinate 8,545,151 downwards.
TGAAATAAAAGCTCTTAATATGCCCAAGAGCTTATGAGAAATTAAATTTATGATTAATAATACTATATATAAGGATCATAAAATATATTAAAGAGTAAAAAGACTAACTTCTCAAGCGGATTTGTATTATTTTATTTTAAATACAATTACATTTTAAGTTCAATAAGTATCGAGTCCAATTATGCTTAGATTTGCAGGGAGAGATTGCTTTTAGCATTAAGTCCACCTTTTGTACACTTTTATTTGTGCAATAAAATTTATAAAAAAAAATACTTAGAATTTTTATTAACTGGTGGAGGTATGCTATGATCACGTTTAGGTACTGTGAAACACAGAGTGTACATTTCGAGTATCCAAGTGAGACAAGGTTTAAAAGGTCTCATTCCACCGGATCACCGCGTATTACCTGTTTTTATTTGTTCATAAGCTTTAACACGGTTTGGCTCTGTAATTAGCTCTACCGAACTACTTCTCTTTTAAATAATAATACTGTTAAAATGTTGACCTTTCTTAAAGATAATGTGGTTGTTACAGTGAAATTAAGTTCTGACTGCTTGAGATTTCGTGTGATTCTTTCTACAAGGAGAAAACAAACCACCTCTGCAATTTACTTAAAATTGATTAATAATATTAGCGTTTTTGTAAATCGTTTATTTTGCAGTTGATTTAGCTCAATAAAATATAGAACTTGACCCATAGAAAAACTCAGTAAATATTGATTTTAAAATATTTTTTTAACAAAAATATTTCAATTGAATCTGTTGCACTGCTGTACTTAAATAACAGCAGTCAACAGAAGTAAAACTAGCATGTACTGTATATACCTAGCTAATGTTACTTAAACAATGACGTGAAAAAATTACAACATTTTTTTGCAATTTGCATAAAACTTTATGTTAAACTTTTTAAACAATATTAATTTTAAAGTGGGCAACTTACGCTGCAACAATGTTTTCAAGCCGCTCCTGGTTGGGCTAAAAAGTAGCCCCCGTGACCCTCTCAAAGTCTTTTATAGGAGCCTTGTGGCCCAACGTCAGTGGTTTATGGCCTATAAATTTTGCACAAAAACGCAGACTTTTTCGGCTATACGGAAACTTTGCACTATCCTTCTTTTACGTTGGACTCTTTTAGGAGACGAGAGCAATTACTTTGTTTGACTTTATTGACTCCCGGTTTTTGATGTTTCGGTTTACGTGGGACGGTTCATTTTGAGGCGGAGTAGATTATCTATAAATCCATAAGTATCTGATCATTTACGAAAACCACTTTTCTTTTGAACGATAAATCGGAAAATATTCTTGAATTGATCTGTTTTTTTTGGCTGGAAGTGAAAAGACCAACCGAAGAAGAGATGGATGGACTGTGTGAAAAACGATATGAGTGTAAATGGAGTGAATGATTCAGTGACGAGTAATAGAAAAGTCTGGAAGCGTAAAACATACTGCGCTGACCCCAGATAAACTGGGAACAGGGCAAGAGAATGATGATGATCTGTTTGTTTGTGATGTCAAGTTATATCAATTTAAAGTTATTCGTACAAAATAAGAGTTTTATATTTAACTAAGCCTTAACGACCAAAAAAAAATCCTTACTAAAAAGTCCGCTTGAGACTTGATGTCTGGAATTGACTTACTATCATATAAGCCACAGAATAAACAAGCAATATGTAAACATATCAGCAATATATCAAAAGCAATCAAAGTCATACAAAATCGTCAATCTGCGTACGAGATCAGAATACCTAATCCGTCCGATTGCTTCCGATTCCGAAATATTGCTTGCAATAAAACATATCGGTGTTCGTCACAGGGCCGTAACTAGGGAGATTTTGGGGCCCTGGAGCTTAAATAAAAAAAACTGATGTTGAATAATAAAAAAATAGAGCGAGTGACTTACTCAAATCCTAAAGATATGCTATAAGTGTTGTGTTGTTATGTAAACTAAAAACATACTCTCATTTTAATTACAATAATATTTTATGCCATTGCTTAGATATTGGCATTACTATGAGAATTTAATATATTTGATATTGGTACAGTCGCCAGCACATTAGTTTATACATTTTTGTTAAAAACTAACTCTCATTACATCTACATAATATACTGCAGTGTTAACATTGACTCGCTATTGCCCATACTAGAACATACGAGTGTTTGATTATTATTTTTTGATAAACCAGGGGCCTGTCATCTGACGTACAAGTTCCGGCCCTGTGTTAATATCGATATGGGGGAAATGAGAATCGGAATACAGACAATCGATGTGAATTCGCCCGATCGGGACCAATTCGATATGTTAATATGCGTATTTGATTTTATAGGCGCTGATACAGAGTTGCCGAAGTTAATATTTGTATGTCTGGTTCGATTATGTGGGTGTGGTTTGTCTGTGTGTAATATTTTGAATAGATATAGAAAAACAAATGCTTTTCTTTTTTTCCGTGAATAAGTAAAAGAAAGAAACGTGGTTTTCATTTGAATTTTTCACCATCAAAGTAGCTGCATTTGAGAAATATACTTAAGTGTAACATACTAATTGTTGACGACAGGCATGAAACCTTTTTTACTATTGTTTATGGTTTTGTTTATTCTTATTTTACTCTATATTTTTGATACTATCTTTTGTTTTTCACTTGACATAATAAAATTCTCTTTGATGCAGTAATTTGTGTTTTTGTGATTTTAATATTGTGTTTTGTGATTTTAACATTGGTGTCAGAAGTGATTAGTGATGATTACCCGTGCTCAAGCTAAAAAACTTAGTGCCACTGCCTCTCCGGCCTCGAGGACGTCGTCCGCCACCGTGCGGGCACAGACGCTCGCGGCGGAGGTGGAGCACTTAAAACGTATTCGTGATATTGATCGGGCTGCACGTGAAGCGGAAGCAGATCGGGCTGCACGTGAAGCGGAAGCAGACCGGACGATCGCGGAGGCCGAGTATAGGGCCCAAGTCGCCGCGATAGAGGCCGATGAAAGCCGCAGTCATCGATCCAGTCTTGCTGCTTCAGTTAGCGAGTGGCTAGACGCCACCGTCCCGTGCTATCAAAACGGAGCACCAGATTTGCCTAACACACTTGGCCAAGCTTCGGCACTCGATGCGCCCTCACAGGCTGAGGCGGAGGGTGCACCGGTCGCGGCGAGTTTTTTCGATGCGGGTCACTCTTCCCGACACATCGAACTCGTCGATCCCTTGGTCAAGAATACGGCATCCGCTCCAGCAACTGGTACATTACACACCACATTACACTCTACATTACCTCAACAGTTACAATGTAACAATAATAAAGAATACTCTAACACCCTACACCTAGCTCAAGCCATCGCGTCTGTTGCGGCCACCACGGCGCTGAAGCATAACAAGGTCAGCTCTCCTCTGCCTATTTTTGATGGTCGACCAACCGACTGGCTTGTATTTAGAAAAATGTATTCGGACACTAGTCCATCTCATACAAGTTTAGAAAACCTAGCGAGGCTGAATGCTGCATTACGTGGACCTGCTCGAGATGCCGTCGCGGTTCTTCTAGCTGCCGCGCGCGACCCAGAGGTCGTGATGCAGGCGCTGGAGACAGCTTTTGCAAGACCGGAGCATATTATTTTAATGCAAATTTCAGCGATCAGAGCTCTACCAAAGTTAGCTGACAATTGCAGGGAGCTGAACTCGTTCGCCTGCAAAGTGCGTAATTGTGTCGAGGTCGTACGTCTTCTGCAGCGACCTGAATACCTCGCTTCTCCTGAACTGTCTAATGAAATTGTAAGTAAACTAAGTCCTATATTAAGATCTAGGTGGATTGATTTCGCGCATTTACGTGAGCATACCAAATTATTCAGAATTGAACTTTTATCCGACTTTTTAATGCACGAAGCCAATTTGCGTAGTCGGTATGACATTATGCCATTAAACGTTGACGTTGCCGTCAAAAACGTCAAATGCCATGTCACTGTCGGCTCGACTGACGTAAAAAAAAGTTGTAATTGTTCAAAAAAGGTTTGTCTTTTTTGTAGCAAGGTTGGTCATGATGTCAAATCATGCGAAGACTTTTCAAACATTAACGTTGAGGAGCGTTGGCAGTGGGTCACAGTCAATAAAGTTTGCCATAAATGCCTCATAAAAGGTGGTCACACTTATGTTCTTTGCAAAAAGTTTTCGTGCGACGTGGTTGATTGTGCTAATAAATTCAAACATCATTCTCTTCTACACAAAGAACAGAGGGATGACGTCGTTTATGCGGCATTGGCTTCCGAGCCTCAAGTCACAATTGTATCGGAGGACTTAGTTCACGATGACTCTAATCCTTTATCGGCTAAAGACCATGAGACTGTCACCCACACAACGTGTCCTACTTCTACCTTCAGATCTCTTCTTAAAGTAATACCGATAACCATTTCGGGCCCGAAGGGGTCCATTGACACCTTTGCGCTACTGGACGATGGTTCTACAACTACTTTATTAGACTCTGACGTGGCGGTTGCTATAGGAGCTGAAGGTAGGAAAGGACAAATTAGAGTGGATGGAATAGGTGGAATGACAAGAATGACCGAGGTGAACTTCGTTGATATTTCCGTTAAAGGTCGTCATAGTGCGGAAACTTACTTACTTCAAAATGTGCGCTCAATACCTAACTTAGGTTTGGGCTCTCAATCTGCTGAAGCTAGGAACATAAAATCAGTTGCTCACTTATCCGATTTAGTTGAATATCTGTCATATGACGAAGCCAAACCTACGTTACTGATAGGAATCGATAACTGGCAGTTGTCTGTGCCTCGTGAGATTCGAAAAGGTTCTCGAAACCAACCAGTCGCTTGTTTAACCGCTCTGGGCTGGGTTTTATTTGGCGTTATTAAAAACGCATGTTCTCCAGTTGAGTTTGTAAACCATGGTACGGTTTTTGAGGTTACAAACTCACTTGATGACCAGTTACATGAATATTTTCGTATTGACTCCATCGGTATTAATGCAAAAAGTTATTTAAAAGAGGACGATAAACGAGCAATTGATATTTTGAATGAAACAACGCATCGGTTACCATCCGGAAGATTTGAAACCGGTTTAATTTGGAAATCAAATATTGAGACTGTTCCTGATAACTATCCATTGGCACGTAAAAGATTTCTTTCCCTTGAACTAAAAATGAATAAAAATAAAGCTTACGCAGATGCTTATCGTGCTAACATTGAGGCGACTATTGAAAAGGGCTATGCCGAGCCGTGTAAAGAACAACTCTCAAACGAAAAACAGCAAAAAATTGTATGGTATCTTCCCCATTTTGGAGTTGTGCATCCTCAAAAAAGAAAATTGCGTGTTGTTCACGATGCGGCCGCTTCCTATTCCGGAGTCAGTCTAAACTCTTTACTTTTATCTGGACCGGATATATTACAACCACTTCTTGCAATTTTAATGCGTTTTCGTGAGGGACGTTTTGCTTTAAATGCAGATATTAGAGAAATGTTTCCACAAACTAAAATTAGGTTGGAAGATCGCGATGCACAAAGATTTTTATGGCGTACGAGTCCAGATCAGCCGTTAAAAGTTTACCGAATGTCGTCAATGATTTTTGGGGCCACTTCTAGTCCATTTACAGCCATATATTTAAAAAATCGAAATGCTGAGGAACATCAGTCTTTATATCCAGCAGCGGCAAAGGCCATTATTGAAGACCATTACATGGATGATTATCTTGGTAGCGTCGATTCTCAAGAAGCTGCAGCTAGTTTAGCTCTTGACATCGTTCATGTTCATGCACAGGCCGGTCTGGACATGAGAGCTTGGGTTTCAAACTCAAAAGAAGCTCTTTTAACACTTCCGAAAGATATTTGCCTTCCTGAGACATCTGCAGTTAAGGTGCGTATTTTAGGTGTAGCCTGGAACACTGAAGATGATACTTTTTCTTTTTCTCGTTCTAATTTAGGCGATTTACCAACCAAATTTACAAAGCGTACAGTTTTATCACAACTTATGAAAGTGTATGATCCATTAGGGCTTTTAACTCCTATTATTATGCGAGGTCGAGTAATTTTCCAACAGACTTGGAAGCTGGGTATAGATTGGGACGATGAACTGCCGGCTCATGTCATATCTAAATGGGTGTCATGGTTTACAGATCTTTTCAAATTATCATCATTTTCCATTCCTCGTCATTATTTTTATCACAATGAGGTAACAGATTGTCAGCTGCACATTTTTGCTGATGCAAGCGAACTTTCGTATGGTTGTGTAGCATATTGGCGTTTTGTGTGTGTCGATGGAACGGTGCGGCTAGGACTGATTGGAGGAAAAGCCCGCCTAGCCCCTTTGAAACCAGTTTCAATACCGCGACTTGAATTACAGGCAGGACTTATAGCTTCACGTTTTGCTTGCTATATTCTTGAAGCACATCGACGAAAGCCTTCCCAAGTATTTTACTGGTCAGATAGTCTCACGGTCTTAAAATGGCTGAGAAGCGATGCGCGCAGTTTTAAACCTTATGTAGCTCATCGTGTAGGTGAGATCGCAGAAATAACTAATTTAGCTAATTGGAGGTATGTACCTTCAAGCATGAACGTCGCCGATGATGCTACGCGTATTGACTCTAAATTTGACATCAATTCAAGGTGGTTTTCTGGCCCACATTTTTTGACTTTACCGATAAAGTGCTGGCCAGAAGAACCGGAAACTTTACCTGTAACTCCGGAGGAGATGAAACGCTCTGCTATCATTTTGGAAGCTGTGGGGTTAACTAATACGCGCGATTCTTTTCTTCCGGTAGTTGCAGATTTTTCACGATTTAGTAATTGGCTCAGATTTTTGCGTGCAACTGCTCGAGTATTTTGTAGTGCTAGAGCCTTTCGCTCTCTTTTGGGTCATTCTCAAAAGGCTAAACTTAAAAATGGAAATTTAAGGGGGTCGGAGCAATTGTCAGAATCGCTACTACCTTTGTTAAGTGAGGACATGACGCTTGCCGAGCAACATATTTTACTCAAGTCTCAAATAGATGCTTTTGAAGTTGAGCGGTCATGTTTAAGTAATAGAAAACCGTTGTTAAAGCAAAGCAGACTTCATGGACTTACGGTAATTTTAGATGACTTTGGTCTCCTCCGACTCTCTGGGAGGATTGGCGCGCTTAAGGATTATACTGAAATTGTTAAAAACCCTGTCGTGCTTGATGGAAAACATCCAATTGTTCGTTTACTCATTGATTACCACCATCAAAAGGCTGCTCACTCCAATAACGAACTTGTTATCAACGAACTCCGTCAAGCATTTTATATCCTTGGATTACGCCCGGCGGTGAAGAAAGTGGCAAATTCATGTCTTTTATGTAGAATCAGGAAAACGGCACCCCCTATTCCACCTGTCGGAGATTTACCCACTGAACGTTTAACTCATCATACAAGACCTTTTACCTGCGTTGGTCTTGACTATTTCGGCCCAGTTTCGGTAACCTTAGGCAGACGCACAGAGAAGCGTTGGGTTGCATTGTTCACCTGTTTGACAGTACGTGCTATTCACCTTGAAATTGTGGGAAATTTGTCATCAGATTCAGCCATAATGGCGCTTCGACGCTTTATTGCTAGACGAGGATGTCCAACAACAATAATTTCAGACAACGGAACAGCATTTGTCGGTGCGAATAAAGAACTTTCTGTGCTCTATACTCAGCCTGTTCAGGACTACGCTTTGAACCAACGCATCAAATGGAAATTTATTGTTCCTGCGGCACCCTTCATGGGAGGTTGTTGGGAGAGGTTAATCCGATCTGTCAAAACTGCGTTAAAAGCAACATTGAAAGAACGTGCACCACGTGAAGAAGTTTTACATACCCTCCTTTCAGAAGTGGAGAGTATCGTCAATTCAAGACCATTAACGCATGTTTCTGTAGATCCGGAGACAGAAGAGACAATAACGCCCTTCCACTTCATTCTCGGGTCTTCTTCTCCACATTCCTTACTATCAGAATTCTCTGACGGAGATCTAATTCGTCGCGTGCAATGGAGAAAAGCACAGCGTCTCGCAGACCATTATTGGACGCGGTGGGTGCGGGAATACTTGCCGAACTTAGTGCCACGTACAACAGTCCGCCCTACGGAAAATTTGAAACTCGGAGATGTCGTGTTGATTGCAGATGGAAACCTCCCCCGAGGTTCCTGGCCTAGAGGTCGCATTGAAAAGGTTTATCCAGGGCACGACGGGGTAGTTAGGGCAGCTGATGTAGCCGTTAAAGGGGGAACCCTGCGCCGACCAACCCGAAAGTTGATTCCACTACCCATGTAAACAATTTTTATCTATATGGGTATTCCTTATATGTAGTTACTTATGTCTGTCGCCACTTTTCTTTGGTGTTATCACACCGGGGGGGACGATGTTGACGACAGGCATGAAACCTTTTTTACTATTGTTTATGGTTTTGTTTATTCTTATTTTACTCTATATTTTTGATACTATCTTTTGTTTTTCACTTGACATAATAAAATTCTCTTTGATGCAGTAATTTGTGTTTTTGTGATTTTAATATTGTGTTTTGTGATTTTAACACTAATAACATACTACGAGTATTATATCTTCTGTGCTTGTAAGTTCTTACGTTAGTGTACAATCTGTATATAGATCAACAAAAAGTTTTTTGTACACATAAAAATATCTTCCAAATAAGCAAAACTGCTTTCTCTACCAAAGCTAATATTTCATCTATGTCTAAACAAAACTGATCAAAACAACTGCAGGGGACTGATTGGTTCATTTGAATGTGTTCGTCAAAGTTATCTGTATATGGTGGTGGTTATGCACGAATGCACTCTATCTATGAACGGGGACGATCTATTGTGTTCGTTGATTACGATGCGAACAAAAGTCGTGTGCGATATTGCTGATTGAAAAATATCGGGTGAGTTTATGCAGTTAGTAGAAGTATTTTATTAAATTTAGAGCTTTTAAAGCTGAGCTTTTCTGTCATGCCTTCTATAATAAAATACCTCCTTAGTCGACATAAAATGGGACTAGAGGCTTTATTTAATTTTTAGGGCTAAAGCTGAGTAAATATTTGTACACTTAAACTTAATTATGCTAGGATTGATTGCAGGTAGTGTGTCTCGAAGCCACACAGTTTCACGGAACGAAATCCTAAAAAGTCGGCTGTATAAATCCAGGACATTGTCCGGTACACGTACCTAACGCAATTACGATTGGAGCGCAGGATACAGGGGTTATACTCTCTGAAACCCCATAAAAGGATAAATCGATGTATAAAAATATAATGTAAATAGGCAAGTGCTTGGTAGGTTAAATAAATACAAGAATAATGTAATTGCGGAAGTTGAACTAATTGTTAATATAACTTGCACGTTACATAACATAAAAGGGGTATGACCCTTTAGTTTTTTATTTTTTCACTTACCTAAAAAAGCTTCTTTTTATTTCAGATAATCAAGTAAATAAGGTAATCATTTGGTTGTAATTGGGTCTTACGACGATATATTTAAAATATTTTAATGTTCTCACCTTGTATGTTTTGAGATAATAATGGCCCTTTTCGTCCATCTTTACAGTCTGTGAGGTATACATAAAATGTTGTATTAGTTACACCACTTATACCTTGACAGTGGGTGGACCGATTGGATCTTTGTTGGATTTGTCTTGGCCCGAAATAAGATAAAAGAACATAAAACGGGGCCGGGGCGGACGGGACCGGGGGCAAAATGAAGTTCACTGGGACTGCTATTTCTAATAAATGGTAGAAACAACTTCAACCTCCTGCGCAAAAGTATGCAGAATACGCCCCCAGTCCGGCAGCAGAGTAGTGAATACCGAGCGCTGGGCTGAGTGAAATTGACAGATTTATTTGCACGGATAAACCAGTGTATGCGTACGCTTGCTTTTTTATACCGCGCCTATCCGCAGGCTTATTATACACCTTCCGAGCAATTGCGATGCAATTGCAATCTGTGTGTGTGTTTTGATAAAGAACATATCGATGGTTCTACAACGTTTATTTTATTATTTTACTTTTATTGTTATACAAATTACGAATAAATAGTAAAGAAAAATCATGTTCGGATTATTCTTGAAATTAATATTTCGATCATCTAACTTTTATGTATGAGTGCTATCATTCACAAATAAATAATACAGAAAATATGCTCAGATTATTCTCTTAACCAACCGTAGAACAGTCAAAGTCGGTTTTTTAACAGATTTTCTTATTATTATTATGACGGGGGTTGTAAATGTTTAAAACACTGGCTGTTAAGTAAAATGCCACCTTTTATCAAGAGTGTACAAAAGTACTATTTATCAGCGCTATTTTATGTTAAGTACTTACTCTGAATATTTTAATATTATTATCATGACGTCATTATCGATTGTCATAATAAAGCAATCGAGTTATGTAATAACCCTGCGGTAAATCGTGTGTATGTACGCTCCGCCTACCACGATGAATGTTTCGTATAAATTCGTTTAGAATTTAGATGAAATGCCAGTTTTGTGGCGGAACAGACATTTTATTAATTGACACCCTTTCAGTGTTTGTTGTGGTGTAATAATAATGGAATCGAAATGCTAAACCATTTGTGTTTTAAAAAAATATTTTTTGCCTGGAAATAACACAAAAACTACCTTTCTTTACATATTTGTACCTCAGGCTCGGTTGCACCATATTATCATGACTGTAAATATTCAACATTCAAACATCAAAAACACAAGGTAGAGCAATCTAGTGTTGTTTTCGGACCGCTCTTTTTTCACATTTGCGGGCCCGAGCAGTTGAAATCAGATATCCTTTAACGAGGGTAGTAAGCAATCACTACAAAACAAACATCTAAACTTGCCGTCCCACAACAGTACGACCAACCTACGTAACTAGGAGGAACCGCTGCGACCGAGTTACAGTACCCCAATCACGAACATTTGACGTATTCGTCACGTAATCGTGTATATATATATACCACCCAGCCGATTTCGGCTACGGTGACTGTTACCGATTAATTATTTGCGGAAGAGCTAGGATCATCAGCTCTCGCATGTGCCCTTTGATGGCTAAAGTATCCAATCTTACTAGTAAACGTGCGCGGGCAAAAACTGCACGTGAGGACACCGCCGTCATAATTATAATATATGGCTGCTGGTGGTTTAGCCTTTAGAGCATCTCGTTTCGAATCCAGTATGGATTTCCTCTGCTCTATTTTTTATTATTTCCTATCAAGATGTATATTGGCGATACTGAGCTTCAAATACCTGGGAAGCACTATTACAGCAAAGTGCGACCTTGATGCCGAAATAAATCATCGCATAGGCGCTGCATCAGCTGCTTTCGGGAAATTACGAGCCAAGGTCCTACACTCACATGATTTGAAGCTCACGTAATCGTAGCGAGTTTACGTCAGTCGGCAGCCGAAGCACTCCTGTGTAGTGTAGTAAGCTCGTAAGCCTTACCGCAGATATCGTCATACTAACGTAAATGTAGCACGTCCAGAAACAAATTAAACGATCTATTTAATTAAAATTATTGAAATATATTATCTTATTCGAGTGTCAAATTTTTAGTTTGTTTAACGTCCGATAGAGGCGCTTTCAAATTATCATACAAATTATTACGTTACTGTACGAATATTTTGATGCAATTATTCGTGATTGGGGTACAGTACGTAGTAGGGAACACTGTGCGCTCGCGGTGAGGGCGTAATTTCCCTGGAGGAGTGAGTATTGACGCGACGAACGTCACCCTATCGGAGTGGTGACGTTGCAGCATTGTGGAGCATGGCTGTGCTGGGTTTCAGAGGTGTGTACTGAAACGGTTTATGTTAATTTGTGATTAGTAACAGTAAAAAAGTTCTGTAGTCTTAATGGTGGCTATAGTACTTTTTCTATTATTTACACTGAATTTAATTAGGTTTATGTATATAATCTTAAAGGTATGAGTGAGTCAACATCCCTAAATCAAAATAAGTACTATTATGTTCTTAAGGTATTTAGGTATTGTTAATAAAACCATCAAATTCAGATAATTTTAATTTAACTAATATTTTCTGCAGCATATACCGGTTGGGGACCGTGGCGTACGCTGTCAAATTTGCCTGATTCTGGCCGATAGGCCCAACAACATGGCTAAGATCTGATCAATAATACCGCCACCGTACGCCGGCGTACGGTCTCGCCTATGGAGTGTTTCAAACTCGTACTGTGGCGGTATTATTGATCAGATCTTAGCCATGTTGACTTTTTTGAATAGATGAGACCAAATCCTATACAATAGACACCGAATCCAATACCAAAAACAGCCGAAAACAACAACTGTAAGGAGTATGGCACTTGGCAACAATAGTGACCATGGACTGTTAGGGGCTTGATACTTGACTCTCGAAATTTCGAGTAATGATACTTGACAATAAACGTTCTACACATGTGTGTTTCTGTTTGTGAATTGAGTGTTTGGTGTTAGTAGACGATTTCGGATGAAAGATTATTTAGATTACGTCATTATTTTAGTACTTACGACAACAATAACAAATGTTGTCGATAAGGGCGGGTAGTTGTTTTATTATGGCCCATTATAAAATAACTACCCGCATTAAATGTTAATTTGTTTTAACACAAGTATAGGCATAACATTCAGTCACAATACCCTCTTTACAGAATTGTAATCGGTTGTCCTTCCAAGAAATTACGTGTGATTACGTAAGTGTAATCCGACACCGCGCGTGCGTGTGACGTCACGTGACACTTGACGTCACACACACATGATTAATAGCTTATTTTTTTACCGAGTCTTGACCAGTTAAAAAAAATATTATTATACAGATCACTCTTATATGTTTATATAAAGAAGTCCGCCCATGAGCTAGTAAAAATCAATGACACACTGAGACGTTAATAATATGTACAAAAAACGCTTATTCCATAACTCAAAAGGCACCGTAGAGTGAATTTCAACAGGTCCCTAAAAATCTTCATTCCGTGGTTTTTTTTTATCTTAAGCTTTTTTGATAAACAAAGTCGCGTTTATTAAAGAACTAGATAATGTAAGTATTATGGCCCAATATCTAGCAAATAACTTAAAAAACTAACGAGATATACAAGATTGAAAATTTGGTGCCACGGCGATGAAACCTGCGTGCACGGCGATGAAACAAGCGTCCACGGCAATGAAAGAACTGTGCCACGGGAATGAAGGAATAATCCACGGCAATGAAAAACCTAATATCTTTACCTAATAAGTAATTTTGATACTTTCATATTATTTGCCAATTTGCCAATGTTGATGATGAATGATGTTTTACTTTACTTTGTAAAAATTATCAGTTGTAAATATATTGTATGGAAGGTTAAAATGGTTTTGTACCGTAAAAATTATATCTCTCCTCATTTCAAAAAGTTAGAACCATGCTTAGAACCCTTGTAAGGTATTACCGATCAATTCATTTAAAAAAACCGCCTTCAAAAAACTGACTAAAAAGCTGAAAATAACGCATTCGTCTTCTTTTCAGAAGAAAGAAATTTTTTGGAGTCGGTGCATGATGTCAAGCTTACGTACACCAACAGTCTACACACATGCAAAGACTCCAAAAGAATTTGTTTCTTCTAAATATGAGACGAATGCGTTATTTCAAGCTTTTTATTCCGCTTTTTAAGAACGGTTTCATTTTTAAATTATTTTTTATTTCATGATTTTAGTTATTTACCCATATCTCAAACACTACTAGACCGATATTTGATAAAACTTACACTGTACCCTAAGCGAAAATATACTTGATTTAACTAAAATAGAATTATCGCGCTATGACTTCTCGTTTTCGAGAAATCCGTGGACAAACATACAAATATACAAACATACATACACTTACGAAATTTCGCACACGTGTTTGGAAGCCTTAACAGATCAACATACTCAAATTTTATCCAATTCTAACGATATCACATACATACAGGTTGAATTGAATACGTCCTTTTTTTAAGTCGGTAAAAAAGAATGTTATGATGACAGTATTCAAATAATAGAGGTATACTTTTTAATTGGTTGGGTAACCTTACTCTTGGCTTAAACCAGCGGCCACAGTCTCAAACAAACGAATAGTCATATTTTTGAGATTTAGCCTCAATTAGTTCGATTGTTTTATTTTCTGCTACATCAAACATCCTTTTAATTTAGTTACCTAGCAATTTCTTTGAAGAAATAAAAAAAAACAATCAAGTATTTATCAATAATTGTTTTCGATAAACAAATACATGAAAACACGAATTTTATGTCAACTGATATTCGTCAGATAACTCTGTGTCAAGACTTCCAAGCCTCCTGCTATCGTTTTTTAGTAAGTGGGATCAAGTCCATCCTTAAGACTTTTATCCTTTTGCAGGTAGGAATGGTTGAATTAAATCATACGTCGTAATAGCATATGTCAGTGCGTGTAAAAACTGTATATTTTTTGAAACACGATATTGTTACAAATTAAAGTTATAAATAACACTTTGATAAATTGATTCATCGAAGAAATTACAGTTTCAGAGTTTCTATTATTGACTAAAAATTCTAAAGTATCAAAAATATTTTTCCGCCTAAACGCACCAGCCTGCCAGTACAGTGGCGAAACCCCTTTGACTCCCGCGCCGCGCCACTCAGTTCCGCATTGGCTAAATAGGTGCGACGACGCATGCCCCTAGTGGTAATTATCATACGCGATAGCCAGATTACTAAAAGTGTAGTTTAAAAGATTTGCATCTTTTCATATCTCAGTGCACGTACAAGATCGTAGGTGGGGGTTGATTTGTCACATGTTTTTGTACCGCAAAATACAAACTTAAGTAATTTTCAAGGGGAGTGAAAGTGTTGTTTGTAATATTGTGATAGTGCTTAGGCTTAGAATGAAATACACCAATCAACGTAAAACGTAAGTTAACTCAATTACCTACAATATTGAAAATAATAATATTCAGGGTGAAATATTTTTTTGCTACTTGATGAAAAAGTATAAGGTAGTTTCGATTTAATATTGTGAAATCTGATACACATCGCTCTTGCAGGTCTTGAGGTCCAACTTGAAAAGCTCTGTACTGTCAGTATTCGATACTACCTTTTTTACAGAACCTTAAGCCTAATTATACCATGGCGATGAAAACATAAGGCACAGAAATGAAATACTTGGCCTCGGCAATGAAAGTATATCGTTTTAAAAGGCATGGCAATGAAATTTTTTTCATTGCCATGTCTTTTTTTTCATTTCCATAGCAAATTTTTGCCACGGAAACCACGAAAATGAAAACATGGCAATGAGAATCGAGGCAAAAACATAAAATAACAAAAAAGCTTTTGTTTGTGCAAAGTAATAATAACTTCACAAATAAACATCATAGCAATAGCATTTTATCGAATGGCTAATCAAGAAGCAAAACTTATTCAAATAGAAGTTACACCTATGCATGGCGATGAAAGAAAAAATGTCCAGTAACGTGAAAATGGAAAACTTAAATTTATGGCGCAAAAACGCAGGCACGTGCCGGCGTCCTTCCACGTCGAGCACTTAGGCGGCACTGCTAAGCAACGTTCAGCGGGTAGGGGGCGGTTCACAAGTCGTTAGATAAAACAGTATTCTCTAACTTGTTTAGGACACGGAGATGAAAGGTCGTTCTGGGACAGATGTTTTTTTATTGACAATTCGATGTCTTATTAATATATTTGAATAAATCTATTCCGTAACAATGCTTTAACTATTCACGTATTTAATAAAAATAGGTTTTAATATAAACAACCAATAGATTTTTATCAGTAAAGTATAATATGCATCAAGGTGTCGTGTGGACAAACATGGCAATGAAAGATTTCGAGGTTTCAATTTTTTTTCTGGAAAACCTATTCATCCAAAAAATAAAATACTTAATGCTTCACAAAGGCTACCATTTCAACTAACTGAAAAAAAATGATTGAACATGATTACTATGTTTTTTAGTACCGATTTCATCGATGCCACGCAGTTTTTGCTGTTGGGAAATCCACCCCGTACTATTCCAACCAAGTTACCAGGCTTCTGTGTTGGCGAGGGCTGAAATTTCCCAAGAGGGCATAAGTATCGACGCAGCCTCGACTGTCGCGCTGACACACGGTAATTTGAGTAAGACACATTGACCTACTACGTTAATTCCGGTCCTGTGGGTATTGTGAACTACGTGATTTCAGCTAATTTCGGCTGAACTTAGTACTGCTTTTGGTGACAAGATGTAAGTAACAAGTTTTTTAAGTTTGTTACGGGACGTTATGTTGATTTAGGGCCGATTTTTCAATGATCGATCAGATAAAATATAACAGACTGATAAATTATAAAGTGACAGATTTAAAAAAATGACAGTTACGTCTGATTGCTGACAATTAGGTAACGTTTTCAAATCAGCCATATTGTATTTAGTTCGACAAATATTTTAACTAACTTTTGAAAAATCTGCTCTTGTTTAAATATTTTATTCTAAACCTATTTCTTATTCTACACACATACCTTGTACTTATTTTTTTAAAGCAATATACTTATAGGTATATAGTTCTAGTTGTCTGTGTCTTGTAAATAATGAAAAATATAAGCCATAATTTCCAAAGGAAGACTTAGGTACGAGTTTTGTGATTAATAGTTGACTCAACAAATGGCCTCAAAAATATAAGTCGTGACCAGCGGTTGAATATTTACGACTGTGCATGTTTAGAACAAAAGAAGTCCTTAATCAACTGACAGAATGGCTATTGAAATGACTATTGGCTAAGCTATTTATTTTTCAAATTTCAAGCATATACAGTTGTAATTACTCAACCAATAGTAACGACTTCTATCTAACCATTATTTGAGTTAACTATGGACCACGAAACCGGCCCTTACGTCTTAAAATTTTTTCGTTATTTTACCTGGAACGAGAGAGCAGCTTTACAGTCTCGGTGTAAGAGGTTGGATGTGTACACGAATATTGCCATTTTACGTGCAGTACTCGCTTACTACCAAAATATACAAAGGCTTCAGAGAATAAAAAATCACTTGAGCTTTTATCTTAGCGCTGGATATGTAAAGCTTTTATGTAAATTCTGACGAAGGCAAGGCAACTCAGAAGATGAATTCAAATTTCGTTACGGTTCTCATTACTTCGGCTGTATGAAAATGTAGAAAGGGAATTAATTTTAATTCCTTCCGCAAGTAAATTGTACAGGGTCTTTTCAGCGACTTTTAAATAGAGAAGAAAAATAATTTTCATAGTTTTTTTTTGGTTATAATTCGGAAACAGAAGTACTATTTTAGGGTTCAGGTACTATTTTGTTGAAGGTACTATTTTGTAGGGATTTTGTTGTATTGAACTCCAAGTATTCAATTAACAGTACTTACTTTTAAAATTCGTTATAGAAATAAAGACGAAAGGTGTAAGAGACGAAAGAGAATGAGAAGAACATTCATTTGAAGAATGTATAAATCAATACTATGATCGGAATACGATGTGAGTCGTAGCTAGAAGAGAATTATAAATAAATAAATAAATAATCATTTATTTCAGATTTTCATCCATAAGTGTTAGTAACAATGCGTTCTTATCCTAATGTTAGTAAAACAATACAATTAATACAATTCATAATCAAAAAATAAAAACATAATAAAATATCAAACTTATATTGGTGGGGCTCACGTCTGTGCTATAGGCATTCATAGCTAGCAGCTGGGGCATGAAGCTGCAGCCATCGACGCACCAGCGGGGAGTCCCAGCGGTCAGCCAGCACGCTCACGATGCTGTTCGAGCTGCCCCGCACACGGGCCCACAGCGAGGCGCAGCGCTTGCGGATGATTGAATAAAAGCTATCCATGTGCACCTCAGCAAACATGGATGAAGCGCTGCAGTGACGGGGCAGGCCGAACAACATCCTGAACGCGTTATTATATTGTACGCGGAGGGCGCTGTACGTCCTCTGCGTAAAGCAGACCCACAGACTGCACGTGTAGAATGATTGACAATAAGATTTAAAGAGCGTCAATTTCACCGGTCTACTACACCTTGCAAATCTGCGGAACAGCATATTACAGCGAACGCACAACGCCCTGCGCTCTCTCTCCATATCCATTGAGTCTGACAGGTTGTCAGTGACCTATAAAGTCTGCTGGGCAAATCTCAACAACCATGAATTTTTGTCTAATTTTGGTGGAAATTTTAGTTTATAACTTTTCGGCTAAATTTGTTTAATCATAAGCAAGAGTGTTGTCTACAGTTACATGAAACGTCAGTGAAATTAAATTAATAATAATAATTTCTGAAATATTTGAAACACCAAAATTGATCACCCACCAAAATTGTCACAGGCCACCAAAATTAGATAATCTGACACCAAAATTTATCAACTGCACCAAAATTAGAAATCCATCAGATACGGTAATGCAACATTCTGTGTTTTTGGTTTTGAATGTTAATAATAAGTATCTTAGTGAGTGGTACACACGGTATCACATCGACCTACCTGATTTGTCATATTTTGTCGATTAATTTTTAACATTTCCATCCAAAACAAACACAGGAATCACCAAAATCATTTGCAACATTTCGACAGATTTAAGAGAATGATGTGACACCGGTGCCGTGTGCCTACCACTGTACCGAGAACCTCGCTTTATACACACTAGTAAGTTTTAGCCAGTGAGTTGTTAATATTACTACTTAAAGAGAAGCTATATTTCAAGCAAAAATGACAAACGACGACAAAATTGTGACGAATTCCTTGAAATTTGAATTTCGAATAAAAACCCTTTTGTATAAGTTGATGGCCAGTGGCATCAATTCATGAGGCACGATATTTGTTCGTGGTGTCAGTTCCTTGAGCTAGTAATAGTTGTTCAATGATAATAATCCAAAACCTCACAGGGTACAGGAGCTGGAGTCTTCTCGAATGACCTAAATATTAATATATCAACTACTCTTGACAAGCTAAATAAAATCTCAAGCAGAATGTATCGGCATTACCAGAGCAGCACAGGCGGTTGCAGCCAGAGACGTAAAAGATCAACACATTAAAATCGTCTTGGACAGCGCATCGGTGCTCCAGGCCCTACAAAACAATAGCATCAAATCTGTCCTTATTTGGGAGTGCCATAAAGCACTCCAATCATAGCAAGCACAAATGAGGTAACCTTGCAATGGATCAAAGGACACAGTAACTCACTAGGCAACGATGCTGCCGACAAACTAGCCAAGAGGGGCTCGGCGACAACAGTATATGGCCCGGAACCATTACTACCCATACCGCAGGTCCAAATAAGAACTTGGCTACGTGCAGAAACCGAAGCAGCACACCAAGCAGAGTGGAGAAATGGTGAAGGTTGCAGGCAAACAAAGAACGCAATTCCGGAAGCTTCGAAAAGACTTGCCCGCAACCTCATCCGGTTACCAAGAGACAAACTGCACATGGTTATAGGCACTATAGCTGGCCACAGTCTCTTAAACAAACATCTATTCACAATAGGTGTCACAGACAGTCCCCTATGCAGAGGTTGCATGGGGGCAGAAGAAACACCACAGCATGTGCTCATGGAGTGTATGGGTGTGATGGAACAACGGGCAAACTTTCTCAAATCCCTGGCAACATTCCCAGAGGTCTTTAGCAATCTAGGCAGTTTGCTAGCCTTCTGGGAAAACCTGGGGTGGTTAGAATGAAAAAGGAGGGATATACGTACAATGGCCTAATCGTGAGGCTAAGTGCGGAAACACCCCAGCCAAACTAACTAACTAACTAAGTTGTTCAATGGTTTAAGCTCTCTGTGCCTCAGACAATCACCAGATGAAGTTGCGAGAAACCGCGCTTAGTAATAAAACGCCATGATTAACCACCATTATTTTAAAAATCATCATCATCATCATTATCAGACAAAGGACGTCCACTGCTGAACATAGGCCTTCCACACGGCTTTCCACAGCGACCGGTTGTAAACGGTCTGCATCCAGTGCGATCCTGCGATCTATACAAGGTCGTCTGTCCATTGTCGGTGGTCGTCCTACGCTGCGCTTTTGGTCGAAGGGTTGGAGACCCTTTTGTTGGAGATCTAGAACTTTTCTGCCCCATCGGCCATCAGTTCTACGCGCTATGTGCCCTAACCACTGCCACATGAGCTAACTGATTCGTAGGGCTATATCCGTTACTTTAGTTCTTCTACGTATCTCCTCGTTTCTGATTCGATCTCGTAGAGAAACACCGAGCATATCCCTCTCCATCGCTCGTTGTGTGATTTTTAGCTTCTTTATGAGGCCCATAGTTACCATAGTTAGAGACCACGTTTCGGATCCGTATGTCATCACAGGTAACACACACTGGTTAAAGACTTTCATCTTCAGACACTGAGGTAGTTGAGACGAGAAGACGCTCTTGCGCAGTTTCCCGAACGCTGCCCAGCCGAGTTGGATTCGTCGATTGACTTCTTTCTCAAAGTTGGACCTACCTAATCAGACCACTTGTCCAAGGTAGACGTACGCATCGACAACTTCAAGAGTTGTGTTCCCAACAGATACCGGAGTGGGTACAACACGGGAACTCGACATAATTTTCGTCTTTTCCATGTTCATTTTAAGACCCACTTCTTGGGATACTCGTTTAAGATCTTCGAGCATAGTACCAAGATCATCCAGCGTCTTTGCCACACGGACTATATCATCGACAAACCGGAGATGTATGATGTATTCGCCATTTACTTTGATGCTGAATCCTTCCTATTCCAGGAGCTTGAAGGCGTACCGACATGGTGGCGTTGTTATACAGACACTTTAACACTTTATATACCTATAGTCTATGTGACACCGCTGAAGAGACCGAAGCACCGTCTAAGTTTCAAACGAATCAAAGGCCTTCTCATAGTTCACAAACGCTAAACGTAGAGGCATATTATACTCCTCGGACTCTGTATTATTTGCCTTAGCGTATGGATGTGGTCTATGGTACTGTAATCTTTTCGAAATCTAGCTTGTTCGGAAGGCTGGAAGTCATCAAACCTACGTGCAAGGCGATTCGTGATGACTCTTGAGAACAGCTTGTAGACATGGATCAGGAGTGAGATGGGTCTATAGTTCTTCAATAAGGTTATGTCTCCTTGTTTGAAGAACAACACCACCACACTCCTGTTCCATACCTCAGGCATCATGCCCTCTAGCAGCACGGAATTAAAGAGTCTCTGAAGGTGTTCCACCCGCATTCAGAAGCTTTGATGTGATTCCATCCTGGCCAGGTGCCTTGTTGTTTTAAGCTGTTTCAGGGCCATCCTAATCTCGTAGAGGCTGATGTCTGGGATGTCTTTGGTGTAGTGACAGGTTAGGATAGCTCTTGGGTCTCTGACAGGGCTATCAACGGGTTTGGCAACTTAGGTGTACAACTGCCAATAGAACTTCTCGATCTCGTCTAATTTTGGTGTTAGTTAAGCAATTTTGGTGAACCAAATTACCACCAAAACCACCAAAATTGCACCACCAAAATTGAAATTTTTGATAAAAAAATACGTAAAATAAAAACTGTTTCGGATATTCTACCTAACTTTATATCACTTTAAAAGCACACCATGCGTTCATAAAACACTGCATTGCCACAACAAATTAATTACTAAAAAGTAATTTAAACAGGAACACCAAAATTGCAGATTTTTTGTCCGGAGGTAAAAAAATGGAATACTTTCATTTTTGGCGGAAAAACGCAACGAGATAGCGCACCTGTTTCTTCACTGCGCGTGAGTGCCCGGCTGACTGGAGTGAGAGTCAGGAACAATATTTTTTTTTGTTCGTTTATGCGGGTTAGGTTGTCTCTTTCATAAATGCCACCAAAATTGTTAATTTCGCGCGGACAGACCATCTTGTCATGCTCTAGGGTTAGGTAACGCACCAAATATGAAAATATCACTAACAGCAGATGGGAAAATTAATCCGAATGTAAATAAAATAAATGAATTTGAAAAACTTCCTGTAATTTTCTTTAGACTGAGGGAAATATCCGGCAAAACGGATTGCGGACAAGCCACCAAACTTAGAATTGCGAGGTAATTTTTTTTTCAAGTAACTGAAATATTTTATACAATTTATATTTATGGCCTGGTATGGATACAAAAGTTTACTTTCAAGAAAAAAATTTACAAAAGTGTATCTTTTTAGTACATGACGATTCTCAGCCCGGACGCAAAAAAATTACGCTTGGGATATTCACCCTGCTATAAACGAAGAGAACCCAATCTAGCTGCGTCCTCTATATTCCCACATTGAGTAAAATTAGTATTCAAGATTCATTCAAAGAGCTTGGCGTCATATATCTTTGCTTAGCCGAAAAAGCGATCTTTTACTTTGCAAAGAACCAATAAATATTCTTCCCGACTTAGTCGATTCATCACAAGTTTTATTCGTCGAGCGGACCTGAACTCACGTCTCACTTTGGATTCCATTACTTGGATTGCTGACTCTACAGCATAACGGAGGGGCATGCGTCAAATAGCGTAAGTCGATTTTTTTTTTTTTTGCCTGGTAGATGCAAAGTGAATTTCAGTTCTTCCGGCAAATTTTATTTAATTATAGTATTTTGTGGCTTATTCAATTTGAAAAGCTAGCAAAATTTTCAAAATGGTAATCTAAAGTTTCTAGTTAAAGTACTAACCATTTCAACGTCCATGGAATTTCAATTAAGGAATCAAATCATTATTCTACATTTGCATTTCTGCATTATTCTGCATTTGGCCAAAAAGGCACGTAGGTCACCAGAGATGTCAAACCCAAAGCCAAAGAACTTTTCCAAAACAATTCCGCTGTAAACTTGCGTTATCGCACTTACATTACTTTCCGTAGGAGTAGTCGATAAAATGTACCCACGCAAATTGAATGACCTGAAAACTCCCTTGTGTGGCCGGCCCGGCAAATTAGCTTTTTTATTATATCATTGTAGGAAATGCTAAAATTGTCTGCGGTTGGCTTTGGTCCACGGCAAAGTGCGAAATCAATTCCGCATTTGCCGACTTTAAATGTTGTATGTAGCCGGAACATTTTCTTACGTTTTTATCTGATTGCAGCGATGCATTTTTGCTGAATTTAAACTAAACAGTAGCTGTTAAAAATCAACTGATTCAGTTCATTAGCTATTTTTAGTAAATACCTATACCAATTATTAAATCGGGGTAAAGTTTTTGTAATCATAAGTGTGAGCTTAGCACAAGTTATAATATAACCATAGTGAGGGTAATTGTGAGAACGTAGATAGACAACAGCGACCAAAAAAACATCTGACTATGAATACAGACACGAGTCAGATATTGTAAAAAAAAAACTAACAAAAAATATATTGAAATGAAACAAAAAGCTCATGTTCATGAGATTGACGTGCAGTAATTTTAGTAATAGCCATAATAAAAACCTGTTCCAGAATATTGCTTGTAAATGATTGGCATAGCCTTAGTATCGTTTACGGACTAATAGTGCTATTATCATTATCGCTATTATACTGGACAGCGAGTGTGGCTAATGCTTTCAACATACATAAAGCTTTATGTTAAGTGATAATGGTACATTTAATTAGGATGATACGTAGCCATCACACTGCCTTAATAAAACTAAATGTTTAATTTAGGGCAGATTTTTCAATAGTCAGATAA
The DNA here is from genome assembly GCA_963584085.1 of Pyrausta aurata. Lineage (NCBI taxonomy): Eukaryota > Metazoa > Arthropoda > Insecta > Lepidoptera > Crambidae > Pyrausta > Pyrausta aurata. The sequence goes on along the minus strand of OY757258.1, from coordinate 8,521,581 downwards.
GAAATGTAGGGCTGAGGCAGAAATATTCGTCGAACAAAATACAATATGGCTGATTTGAAAACGTCACCTAATTGTCAACAATCACACGTACGTACCTGTATTTTTTTTAAATCTGTCGCTTAATAATTTATCAGTCTGTTAAGTGTTATCTGACCATTGAAAAATTGCCTTTTTTATAATGATACGACCTTTTGATTTTACTCCATTATGCGATATATAAAGGTATTATTACATATATTATGTCAAGTATTAGAAACTTTGTGAGGTAAGCTTCATCAATCACATGAATGATTACTGAAGTACACTAGTAAAACTACTTTTATCCCAAAACATAAGAAAAATTTAGAACTTACTAGTGAGCTATTTTAAATCAGTTCACAAATTCAACTAATGAATGGATAAGCTATACCACATTCTGTTTCAGATAATATAGAGGTAGTAAGACCGGCTGAAACAACAAGCCGAGCGTATGTAGAGCGATAATTATTTAAGTCTTCGTTGGCATAAACAATAGTAATTCCACAAATCCCAGGCAAGAGCGGCGAGGGGCAAATTAATGAGTTCCACGCCTGCGTTACTCACACGGGATTATAGAAGAGTTGGCAGAGAACAGTAACTCCAAATGGGATTCATACTTAGGCTAAACTGAATTAAATTAGCTAACCAACTATTGTTGTCGCAGAACGCCGTTAGATTTTTTAAGGCAGTGGTGACTTCTCTACCTGGAGACCATTATTTACTGATTATGGACATCACAAACACACACACACACATAAGTACATACACACAATAATTGCACAGACGAGTTCCCAACAAAATACAAAAAGAAAAAACATAGACAAAAAACAATACAATAAAAATATACAAGATTATACCAACGAAGCACTGCGTGTGTGTCGGTGACGGTAACCAAGATGACCTCACTCAGCATAAGCCAAGTCCTCTAAAGGACGCTGGTTTTCAGTGGACCCTGCCGAGTGAGGTGATATAGTTGGTTTACTTGTCTCGCAGTTAGTAACCGGTTTTCCCCGTCGAGCAAAATGCTTGAAACCAAATTGAAATATAGCAGAACTGATGTGCTAATGCCACTTTTGAAATTTTGTTGATCCTTATCCATTAAAAAAGTCTGATATTTTCTTTGAATCAAAGTTATGAAGACATTTTATCAAGATATCATTACTGCTGAAAGAGCCATAATACCACACACTAAAAGGTACACCATGTTAACACTTTCCGGGGCGGTGAACGGCTATAGCCGTAAAACAATAGAAGTTCTATTGTGTCTGGGATACCGCGCTGGAAAGTCATGTCTCAAAATTAGTGTGACTGAGATGAAAGCTCTTTTTAGCCAGAGATACAGGTCAAACCTAGTTCAGGCAGAAGAACTACTGTACCTACGTGTTAACTTGTAAGCCCTTTGATTTTTATTGTTCTTTTGAATGATTTATTTATGTGTTTATCTGTTCTTCATAGACTATGTCATGGCACGGGCTCGGTGTAAACTTACTTTATTAGATGGCTAATACAACGCACAGCGTTATTGGATGCATCTCTTGTATTCTTAGCCCTGTCGCACTATTGTTCTATGTAAATCCTTTGGTAACAAATATACGTTGAGCAAAGATACTGCGTTCTATGCTGAGAAATTGAAAATTTTCAAATAACTGTTACAATTGTAGAATTATGTACATACGAGTATAACATTAGTCTATGGGAATACTTTTATTATTTTTAGGGTTTCGTGCCTAAAGGGTAAAAACGGGATTCGTAGTTTCATATAAAGTGCTTTCAATTCATTCCTATAACATAAAGCAGGTTTTTTTAAAAAATGATGAATGATTTGAATATGGAAAAGAAATCGAAATGATCAAAGGAGTCCGTGTGCGTCTTTATGTCTGGCACATATAAATAAACACAATCGGTATCGAATCATAAATATGAGTTAGTCTCAGTTTATTGGTCCGAACTTCAAAATCTAAATGTTATAGCAGGTGCAACAACAATAGTTTCAATTTAGTATCAAAGAGGACGCTCTATTTGTGTTCTTCCTGCTACGGTAACAGCATTAGCCGCTGGTAAATGACAGGAGGCTTTATTGGCGTTCGTCGATGTTCGCCAAAACCTTGTCGATAGGGATGATAAAATTTGATGGTTGCTCGCGGCGCGGCGCCCCCCTCCAGTTACTGTCACGGGACAGAATCTTAAGTGCTTTCCTCCGGGCTAAAATGTCAGCCTTCGTACTGATTGATAGTGTGATGAGATAAATTTTAAAGTGCTTTTTCCTTTAAAACTAAAGCTTTTATATTGAGTAAATATCTTTTGACTTCTTTTTTTTTAAATTAAAAAAAAAAATACCTACATTATCTACTTTTGACATGGATTATATTATTATTCTATTGTTAAATAACAAGTTGTTTTCCGTCAAAAAATAAATTATGGGATACGTACCTCTGTGTATTCACTATTTACGACTTAACTAACCAAAAAATGCAATGAAGAAGTACCTAATTACAAAAATGACAAGAGCGTCGAATGCGTCGGCATATCCGAGAGTATTTCCGAGCCTCCAATGTTGACTAGCGACCCACCCTGTTTGTTTAGGTAACTAAGTTTGGCTCTTGGGACTTAGTTCATTGGCCACGTATTTAACTTAGACAGACAATATTGGCCTGTAAAGGACGCATCGGTAATGAAGCAACTTTCATTTATCGACTAAATTGAATGCAGACCAATATTGTAGACGTAATTAAATTTTGACAAGTTGCCGGCCAATACGAGGCCGGTCAATGTGGGCTTGTTACTTTGTGAACTGACTGTGGTACCGTCGTTAACAAATAAGTAAATATTGGTTGAAACTTTATCAATAGGTGCACCCAAAATTGATAAGTTGATGTATAACGTATTATTTGGTCTGTATGCTTTATGAATATCGAAAGCGTACAGTTACATTAATTACGTAAAGTTGTTGTTTATTTTTAAGTTATACATAGTATAACAAGTTTGTTAAATCACTTAGAGCCGGTTGTACGAAAAATTTAGTTACAGTTAAGTTAGGGTTAGTTTTTAGTTATTAGAAAGTTAGGGTTCAGTTAAGACTGTAGTTAAGTTACGTTTAGGTTAGTTTTAATATTTAGTGTTAAAAAGTAACGTACAGAACCATGTTTATAGTAAAGTTAGGATATGTATGTATATCGTCCCCGTCGTGGCAAAATTAAATAACCAACAAAACCAAAGTTCCGAGATATTTGAGTTTTTGTGATTTTTTTAAACAAAAATGGCGATAACATTCCAAGCCGAAGGAAATTTACTGTAAAGATTTTGATATGTTATGAAGCTGCTTCAACTTCATAATTTAAATAGTCTATCATAATGCTACTTTATATTATTTTAAATATATAAATAAAAAAGTAATTATTTAGTTTTGCCACAAACGTATTTTATAACAAAATTGCAATTATCAAGTTTTTGTACGTCACTTTTGCAAGTTTTGGCACACAACCAAGTAATACTTTTTTTTTAAATAACCTACATCATCCCACTGTTAGGCAAAGGTCTGCCCCAATTCTATCCATTTGTCTCTGTCAGCGGCCAACAACACCCAATTTCTCGCAAAGCTGAACAGATCGTCACTCCACCTCGTCTGGTGGTATCCATCGCGTGACGATTTGGGCCCATCCATTCGGGTGCATTCTACACACATGCCCCGCCTACTCCCATTTAAGCTTTGCTGTCTTTTCGCCTACATCTGCTATTCCAGTTCTGGAGCGTATTATGGTATTCCGGATCTTATCGATCCTTTTAATATGGTGAAAGGAACGCCAGGGTACATTTCTTCCAGAAGCCACCTCAAAGAAAATGGACCTGGTTGAATCCGGATGGCACGACGAGAAATGAGATAGACTTCATCATGACTACCAAGAAACGGTTATTTAATGATGTCTCCGTGATCAACTGAATAAAGACCGGTAGGTAGTGTTTACCGGATGGTTCGAGGCACATGGAATTTAATGTCAAATTGGAAAGGTCTCGCTTGATGAGGTCCACGCTCCGACCTACTCGTGCCCATATCCAAAATCCCGAGAGCTTTCAACTCGAGTTGTCAAACCGCTTTGAGTGTCTAAAGAATTGCGTTTCAGTGGACGAAATAAACAACGAGTTTATGGAAACTATTGAAACGGTGGGGTCTAAGATTTTTAGTTCTGGCCGTAAAAATTGTCCTCTAAGACTCTCGAACCACACTCTCGACCTTATAGCAGAACGTCGATCTATAGCATTGAAGACCTCCTTTAATGTTGAAAACTACAGTAGGTGAAAAGACGAATATGGAAGTCCCTACGACACGACATTTCTTCCTTTAACACGAACAGTGTTAAAGAACCGATAGATAGAGTGAAAACAAGGCTCCCAAGCAAGAGACATGTCTATTGGGCAAAGCCTGTTGACGAAGCTTAAGACGGAGGGCGGCAGTGTAGCGTCGACAAAAGCAGATGTTTTGAGGGAGATCGAGAAGTTCTATGGGCAGTTGTACACCTCAGTTGCCGAACCCGTTAATAGCTAAGGCCGGATACCCAAAAGCTATCCTGACCCGACACTACACCGAAGACATCCCGGACATCAGCCTCTACGAGATAAGGATGGCCCTGAAACAGCTTAAAAACAACAAGGCACCTGGTGAGGTCGGAATCACAGCAGAACCTTCAAAAGGGGGGGGGGGAACACCGGTACTCAAAGTCCTTCAGAGACTCTTTAATTCCGTGCTGCTTGAAGGCTGCCTGAGTCATGGAACAGGAGTTTGGTGGTGTTATTTTTCAAAAAAGGAGACAAAAGGTATGACTGGTAGAGAACGCCATATGGCGTTAAGTACACCTTTTGTACAAACTCTGGTTGTGCAATACAGTATAAATAAATAAATAAACAAAACTTACCTCAGCCCTGAGCCTTGCAACAAGCTGATTCAAGAGTTATCACAAATCGTCTCGCACGTAGGTTTAATAAAATCCAGCCTCCCTAACAAGCCGGATTAGGCCTGATGGTCGTTGGGGCAGAAGAGTTCTACATTGGAGACCCTTAGACGACCTTGTAAAGATTGCAGTCTTTGTGGGAAATCGTGGGGGAGGCCTAAGTTCAGCAGTGGACTAGTCCTTTGGCTGATTATGATAAAAATATATAATACAATGTTTTAATGAAAAATTAAACAAGAGCACTTATTCAATTTTGCCACAACCAATTTTTGTAACAATGTTTCCGAGTCAGTTGTGGCAGAATTCAACAAAGTCACTTATTGATTTTGTTGGTAGGTATGTCAAAACCCTCAATTGTAGTTATTTAATTTTTTTGTCATTTATTCAGTTTTTCCACGAAACTTTTTTAACAAACCTTGTTGTAATATGTGGTCAATAGAGTTACTAAAATTATGATATCTTCGCGAATATCATACATATTGCAACGAAAAATAGACCAAAATGTAGCTTACACTTTATAATATTTAAAAATAACAAAAAGTGAATTTCGGCAAACGTGTCAGTTATTTAATTTTGACACGATGGGGACGATATGTATGTGTATGATATGTTAGGGCCTAACCAGTCTGGTGCAACCAACCCTTTGTTTGTGTTCATCCAGATCATAAATCATCGAAACAAAAACTACACCTGGCCCCGATTCAATTAATTTTACGTCATGAATTTTCACAAAGCAGCAGAGAAGTCATTTGATAGATTAAACACCAACAAAGTAACGACTAATATGAACGAAACGTCTAAAACCTAATTCCTTGTACCCATTGAAACGTCCAGAACCCATTGTGTCTTCGTCCATCATATTTCCGAGTCCATTTGTCAATTGCGTTTTGCAAGTTAACACAATCAGCAGACAAGTGCGTGAGCCGAGATTTGAACCCACGCACTAGGAGGCCTACTACGAAAAACGTAATCGGTAAATACGGTCATCGTTTTGTGGATCCGAAGCATTTTTCTTACGCAACAACCCTTATTACGATATGTTTCGGATCCGCTAAATGATATTCTAATTGCCGGATTTCATTTTGCGTAAAATGCCTCCAGACCCTTCGAATTCGTTGGCCATACTAACGAATTTAGCCATTATTTTTACTCGCATGGTGGTCGAACTCAATCTACCTAACAACCTACCTATCGAGATAACTGGCAAAACAAAATATGCAACCTTACTTGGGAATGAGTTTGAAAACATGAACGTAGGTTTGTAGAATTTAATAAAGTAGCATTTTGCAAACACACGTCTTGATCTTCATATTAATAAAAAACAATGAATTGATTATGCAATTATGTTAATGGCAGATAAACTGTATTTAATAGAAAGGTTATTTCGGCTGTTATTAGAGAGTAGGCTACCTGATTTGCAACCACTGGGCGTAAGTAGGTGGGGCCCGTTCTGTCACAACCTACTCGATGTGTGCTGATTCTGCGGGTGTTGAGATAAATCAGAATTATTGTACGAGGAAGTATCGGCTATGTCATATCAATTTTCTCTTGGAATATTAATAACAAGTGAGATATATGAGTAGCCTTATTGTACGTAAATATTGTGAGCCTTCGGCAAACATTAACGACGTAACTTAATGCAAAAAAATTAAAGAGGTACTAGGTATGCATGCAATCAGCTAAACAACAACGTTTACCTGATATATCGGCTCTCACTCTACTTACCTACTATGTTACATCAGTCTAAGTAATATTTTCTAGAATTATAAAAGCGCGAATTTCGTAAACTAGTGACTAACAATCAAAAATGATAATACTATTGAAATAGAATACAGTTGGTTATGGCAACTACTATAGATTTTAAAATTTCTCTACTCTCGCATAAATTGTAGTTGCCAACGCACCTCATCTAATTGAGATGAAAATATTCCATAGCTCCAATGCTAATAGCGAACATATGCAAGCTCCTGCCACGTATTAACATAGAAAGCTCATTGTTAAGCCCAACAATACAGATCACAGGTCAGCTAAAAATAACAGAGGAGATGTAACTAAATAACTCATTGTTATGGTTTTTGCTTGGTGTTAATTGTGGACAACCTTTGGTGTTTTGTATAATAATTTAGATTTTTTTTGAGACATGAAACTTTCCAACTAGTGTACTGGGCACATAATATATTTATCTATCTAGCTAACTTTTCCTATTTCTAATCTATCTGTTATTTTCTGCCATTCATATTACCTACTAACGAATAGTCTCTGTCTAATTTTTTACTTAAATTTTCTTAGTTTTGATAAAGCTTTGAAGATTTTTCTTCAAAGCTACAAAAGCTTAAAGATATGCATGTCGTCGCGCGCATATAAGTTGCTGTTATGACTTTGCTAGTAGCGGATATTTAATTTAATTGTTACTGATTTGACTACGCAGTACTGAATCTTTAATTTGATTGGTCGATTTCATTTGCATGATGGTTAGTGATTTGACTCACATTAGACTACGTTGTACTGGAACTCTAATTTGATTGGCTGATAATGTGTGATGAGCTTCTGATTTGACTACGTTTGTACCCGGTCTATAATTTGATTGGTTGATCTATTTTGTAAAGTGCATTGAACGCAGTGTGGTGGCGCTAGTATCGTTTTGGCGCAATCACACGAGGACAGAGTCGAGGAGGGTGACTTTTGCACACGACCGCTGCAGAACACGGCTTATCCCATCGAACCTGTCACGTTCACGGCATTTCTACAGGATATTGTGACTTTGGAATTGGAATAACATGTTTTCTTGGCAACCTACGTTTTATTTGCTGGCCCATCATGGACGCCCTACCTCGAGATGACGGTGACGGACGTGCCTACCGCTTGGCCCTGGCCTCAGCTCGGCTCCCGCCGTCATCAGAAGTGGGATTCGCCGTAACGCCGCACGTGAAACGCGCGAGTGACGAAAATACCAGCCAAGTGCAAGTCAGATTCGCGCACAAGGGAGAAGCCCTATCATGATTGTCGTCCGTTGCATTTCTTGGAATGACATCGATATACTTCGAGGATCATTTTGTGGCAAGAATTTCAACAGCGTATAACAACTCTTTGCCGTGCAAGAAGAGACAAGAAGCCCAAGTGGAACGATTTCACCAGAAGATACCTAACTCGACCCAGTGTTGCCAGCCTGCCGGAAAATCTGACCCAGTCGTCTACTTCTATGGTCGCAAATGAAGTCGAGTTGTCCGGAGCGGAACAAGAAGGAAGCGAGCCTGCGGCACTAAGTGTGGAGCCAGCCAGCCAGAAGCGCATCGATGTGTGCGTCGTGATCGCACTGCTGGATTCTTGTGTTATATCCGGTGAGCAGTTTTCATTTTATTGCTACATGGTGGCCGAATGTTAGTTATTTGAATAGTCATTGCAAGTAGATTTCTAGTAAAAGGCTACAATTTGAGAGGAAAGGACTTTGATTAATTCCACTTTACTATTTATTACAACCGTTAAACTTGATGGCTTACATTTTAAAATTATTTTGAACGTTTACCTATGTTACCGTTAGCTTAACAAAAACAAGTGGTTTTGGCCCTCTGTCTAGTTGTCTATATGTCCTCTGATAAATTAAGATTTTAGAAAGTGATTTTAATTAATTGCAGTTTACAATATTGAAAGTAGTGGTCAGTGCTAATTATGAGAAAACCCGGTCTGACTGTAAAAAAAAGAGCCAATAGTTGATAGATTTGTTGTTGGTAACCTAAGCTACTGCTAATCAAAATTGTGCAGAGAAACCTTTCAAAATATTTTGAAGTCCCTGACGGTGATCGATACACGTTTTAAATCTTTGACTAATATCGGAAAGTATACGCTCACGATCGCCACCGAAGAATGTCTCAAAGTATTGTATCGGCTGAACTTAATGTTTGAAACCCACATTCTAATTCTGATTGATTGAAAAATTGCACATACACACACGAGTAGCTTATTTGGATTTTTTGTATCGGGCGTGTGTGCTGCGGCACCGGCGTAGTTGTAACTGCGGTCCCGTTAGAGGCCGAACAGAGCGCGATGTGCGACCGGTGCTGTGGCAGCAGCCTGTCTGACAGTTGATGTAGTCCATGAGGACAGTGTTTAACCGTGGCTCCAGCGTAGTTGTAACTGCAACTCATGGGTAGGTTGTCAGGGCGCAATGTGCGACTGGAGCTATGGTGTTATGATATGAATGGCCAATGGAGGCTTAGTGGTTGGTTTATGGAAACCAAGTGATTGATCCATGGGGATCTGGTTATAGTAAACGTGGCAAATGACTGCCAGTATGTTGTTTGAGTCCTCGAGTGTGTTTGTGTGTAGATATTGTTTTGTTTACTGTGCATTGTTTACTTTGAGGCTTTCGTTATAATTTTATTTTGTTGTAAATTTGTAACCCATTGGTCAGGGTAAGCCGAGCGAAAACATGTTTACTGTGCGATACTGTATGTCTTTTCAGTTGAACCGGTATCGGCAGAAGGGGAAGAGAAACATCTACGAGAAGCAACTTTGACCAAGTGAAGGCGAGAGATGTCGTGTGGTATTAGGAGGTCAAGATGAAGGCGAGCAGAAGTAGAAGAACTTCTCATCATCAGCTGCCTCACACGAGGACGTGTGAGATGTCAGTCTGGCCGTGTCGTCGCGCGCATATAAGTTGCTGTTATGACTTTGCTAGTAGCGGATATTTAATTTAATTGTTACTGATTTGACTACGCAGTACTGAATCTTTAATTTGATTGGTCGATTTCATTTGCATGATGGTTAGTGATTTGACTCACATTAGACTACGTTGTACTGGAACTCTAATTTGATTGGCTGATAATGTGTGATGAGCTTCTGATTTGACTACGTTTGTACCCGGTCTATAATTTGATTGGTTGATCTATTTTGTAAAGTGCATTGAACGCAGTGTGGTGGCGCTAGTATCGTTTTGGCGCAATCACACGAGGACAGAGTCGAGGAGGGTGACTTTTGCACACGACCGCTGCAGAACACGGCTTATCCCATCGAACCTGTCACGTTCACGGCATTTCTACAGGATATTGTGACTTTGGAATTGGAATAACATGTTTTCTTGGCAACCTACGTTTTATTTGCTGGCCCATCATGGACGCCCTACCTCGAGATGACGGTGACGGACGTGCCTACCGCTTGGCCCTGGCCTCAGCTCGGCTCCCGCCGTCATGCATAACATTGCTTTGTTAGACAAA